>CM022297.1:533220634-533667353 GCA_011799875.1 Thinopyrum elongatum
GCCGCCTCCTCCTCCACGCCCACGCCGCCTCCTCCACACCCACGCCGCCGCCTCCTCCACACCCGCCCACGCCGCTGCCTCCTCCAATCCCGTGCCGCCTCGCCTCCACCCCGGCCCAGCCCCGCCCCGACCACCCCGCCTCCTCCCTAACCCTGCGCGACGTCGGCGGCGGTCCTGACCACGGCTGGCCGCGGCTCTCGCCGGCCCGCGCCCCTGTTGTGTTGGCCGGGCTTCTCCGGCCGGCCCAGCCCCGCCCTGGCCCTCCCGTCCCCTCCACCGCCGGCCCCTGCCTTCAACTCCACCACCGCGACGCCCCTCTGCCCGGTGAGCTAGCACTCCTTTGGTTTTTTTTCATTTTTTGCATTATTTAGCTACTGTTGGATGTATGAATGGATGCATGTATGGATGTTGGATGTTGTTAAGTGTCTTAGATGGATGGATGAATCTCGGCAAAATGAATTATTTTGCTACTGTTAGGTTGCTAGATGGATGAATCTCGGCAAAATGAATTATCATAGTTAAAAAAAGCAACTTGAGTCACTTAGTTTATAAAATTGTTAACGAAGCTTTTATTTTCAGTTTGTGATGTTGTTAAGTAGCTATGTGAGATGTGCTTCAAATTTGGGATATGATAAGTGGTTATTTCATCATGATGATCTTGCTAAAAAAAATTGATGTGTCAATGCTTAATGTGAGGTGATGACCTAAATTGGGATATGATAAGTGCTTCCAAATTTGACACTTGACAAAATATGATTTTTTTTTCATAGTTTAAAGTGTCAATGCTTAATGTGAGGTGATGACCTAAATTTTTTTCACTCGGTGGAATTAACAGGATTTGTGGTGTTCCATCTTCGTGGAGTGATCGTCGACGTTGGAGGTGTTGGTCCACGATCATCCCTCTCCTTTGATCGACTACATCGTCTACATCGGAGGGTGAGCAACAATTCCATGACCTCGTCCGCTTTTTTTCCATGTCAGTAGATTAAATTTTCACATCAAGTCGCGTAACCTAGGCGTCTCCCGTCCGAAAGGGTTGCATCGATAAATATGCATTCAATTGCATATTTATCACCGCAGCTCTTTCGGATTGTCCAGCGTTTTCCACGGATAGCCCGAGGATGTGTAGATTGGGTACGTTGTCCATGCTCTACCCCATTCCGAGACAGGATTTCGACGGTGCCTCCCCGTTGTTCTCCGGATGCACATTCTCCCGGCATTTTGCCGAGACGTGTATTTGGAGAACAGCAGGGAGGTGCTGCCGAAATTTTGTCTTGGAATGGGGTAGAGCATGGACAACGTACTCAATCTACACATTCTCGGGTGGGATTAGGACCCATCTTTACCTATTAGAGATGTAGGTGAATTAAATGTCGTTTCTCGTCAACCCTGTAAAAAAAATATTGATGTGAGTAATTTAAATGAATCCTTAATTTTTTTTGTGTGGCTTCCAATAAAGCAGAGATGGCAGATAATCAGTGGATGTATAGTGGGTTTTTCCGTCGGAATCAAGTAACAATAGAGTGGGTCAAGAAAACTGATGTGTTTTTGAAAGAGATATTCTGCAGTCCAATGAGGATTGTGCCAGAATGCCCCTGTGCCAAATGTAAGAGACATATGCGCAGAGATAAGAGTGAGATGACTAAGCACCTTCGCACGCATGGATTTATGCCAAACTTTAATATGCCGATAAACTTTGCCCAGCGGGACCGTGGTAGAGAGGAGGTGATACGACAATGCGTCGCTGGTTATGAGGACGATGGGGTTAGAGACATGCTAGATGATGTCTTTGTTGCACAGCCGACACCTCCATCACATTCAGCGAATGAACCGGAGGAGCCGGAGGAAACCGCAAAGGCCTTCCTGGATATCTTGGCCTCGTCAAAGAAACCTCTTTATGAGGGTGCCAAGCTCTCTGTGCTGGATGCCATCTCGCAACTGATGGCAGTCAAGGCCGAGTACGGCTGTAGCCGAGGTTACTTCGAAGCATTTCTGGGAGTATGGGCTAACAGCCTCCCTGAGGGCCATGAACTGCCGAAAACCATGTACGCTACGAAGAAAATCATGAAGGCGCTCTCCATGGATTATGAGAAAATACATGTTTGTCCAAAGAATTGCCTTTTGTTTAGGCATGAGTATGCGAATGACAACTACTGTAGGAAGTGCGGTTCCTCTCGGTATATTGAGGTGGTCGATGAGCAGGGTCAGAAGCAGCAGCTAAAAATCCCTGTGAAGGTTCTTCGGTATCTTGATTTTATAAAAAGACTGCAGCGCCTTTTCATCACCGAGGAGTCTGCCAAAATGATGAAGTGGCACAAGGAAGGGAAAAGGTACAATCCAAATAAAATTGTACATCCATCAGAAGGTGAAGCATGGAAGTCATTCGATATAGAATACCCGGAGGAAGCAGCCGAGGCTGGGAATGTCAGAATCGCTATATCAGGTGATGGGTTCAATCCATATGGTATGTCGTCTAATCCATACAACTGCTGGCCCGTATTTGTTATTCCGCTCAATCTCCCTCCTGGCGCCATAATGCAACGCAAGACCATGTTCCTGTCGCTTATAATTCCGGGGCCTGAATATCCGGGGAAGAATTTGAGTGTGTTTATGCAGCCGTTGGTGGATGATTTGCACCATTCTTGGTACTTCCCGAGGTTGACATACGACCAGCATCTGCAGAAAAATTTCTTGATGAAAGTTTGGCTACAGTATTGCATGCATGACTTTCCCGGCTATGCCCTATTCTGCGGATGGTGTACAAGTGGGAAGATGCCTTGCCCAGTGTGCATGCATGCCTTGATTTTCATTTGGCTGAAAAAGGGTGGCAAGTATGTTGCCTTTGACCTGCATCGACAGTTCCTCCCTCCAGATCATCCTGATAGGGAAGACAAGAAGAACTTCACAAAAGGCAAAGTTATCCATGAAGTAAACGAGATTCCAACGTTTTCTGGTGCGGATGTGCTTGCTCAACTGAAAGCTCTTAAGCCTGCCGGCGAAGGGAAAGGCAAAGGCAAAGGCAAAGCCACAGGCGAAGACGAGGGCGAGGGGAAAGAAAAAGGTAAAGGGAAAAAATGTTTTGAAGGATATGGTGAGACGCACAACTGGACTCACATTACCCCCTTCACGCAGCTTCCCTATTTTAAGGACCTCAAACTTCCATACAACATCGACGTGATGCACACCGAAAAGAATGTCGCAGAGTCCCTTTTTCGCACGATCCTCAACATTCCTGATAAGACAAAGGATAATGTTAATGCTAGAGTCGATCAACAGAATATTTGTGATTGACCACGTCTACACATGCAGCCTCCCACAGGCAGTCGAAAATCTTGGTTCAAGCCAGATGCTGACTTCGTACTTAAAAAGGATCATAAGATGGAGGCATTCAAGTGGCTGAAACACGTCGTGAAGTACATACTTCTTTAGCACAAATTGAAGGCGCCGGAGTTGATATGCAAGCTAGAGAAGATCTTCCCGCCAGGCTTCTTTACTCCGATGACACATCTCATTTTGCACCTCGTGAACGAGGTATTGTTGGGGGGCCCTGTGCAGAATCGTTGGCAGTACGGCCCTGAGAGACAGAACAAGCATCTGAGACAGAAATGTGGAAACAAAGCTAAGATTGAAGCTTCCATAGCTGAGGTAGTTATCCTAGAGGAGGTGGCAGACCTCAGGACAGCGTACTATCCGGACCATGTTCCCACGCTGCACAATAAGGTGTCTCGATACAATATAGAAGAACCCAAGTATAAACCCAAGCTGCCTCTATTCATCGGGCAAGGTGGCAGGGCTGGATGCTCGACACCTTATATCATGCCACGAGATGAGTGGGAGGATGTCATGTTCTATATCTTGCACAACATCAAGGAAGTTGAGGATGAGTGGATGAGGTAATACCTTTGCACCATTCTTTTAGTCAATTCGTTATGTTCACTTTGCCTAGTTCTTATACCGCTTTTCTTATTGTAGTCGATTCGTTGATGAAGAGTGGACGGGAATGCTGCCTCCTACTGAAGCGGAGGCACTTGCTCTTCTGAGAAAGGGTGCTGATGGAAGGAAAAATTTCGTTGCGTGGTTCATGGAGAAACTAAATTTTCACACTTCCCTATTACCTATTTCACCCTACAATTCCAATTAAACTCATGCACCCTATAATTTCAATTAAACTTGTAGGGAAATGATCCGAACGAATCAATGGATGAAGAATTGAGATGGGTTTCCATGGGTTTTGACCCTGCCGTCATGACATGCAAAAAGTATGATGTGAATGGGTATCGCTTCCATACAGAGGAGCACCAGAACAGTCGGCCTGATCCCAAAACTATAAATACCGGAGTCTTCACCGAAGGAGATAATAAAGTAGATTACTACGGAAGGGTAGGAAAAATATACGAGCTTACATTCAAACGTGGCCGCGAACCCCTAAGTCTCACTGTGTTCAAATGCCGATGGTTTGACCCCAAAAAGGGTCTGAGACATACGCCTTCTGTTGGTTTAGTTGAAGTTAAACCATCAACCGTCTATGCCGGAGCTGATCTCTTTATCGCCGCTACCCAGGCCACACAAGTATATTATCTGCCTTAGCCATGCCAGAAAGAGTACCTAAAGGGTTGGGAAGTTGTGTTCAAGGTGTCGCCACATGGTAAGCTACCGGACCCGAACGATGATGATTACTACAACATAAACCCCATGACATACGAGGGAGTGTTCTTTCAAGAGGAACATGATGACGTGGTCCGAAACAAGGAGGATGATGACTTGGGTTATGCTGAACTGGACCCAAACGACGACGACGCACGGATTGATGGTGAGGCAGTTGTGAATCAAAGAGACATAATTATGCTTGAAAAGTTAAATGAAGACGCTGACGATGAGGAAGAGCCTCCACCTCCATCAGACAACGCAGAAGATATGCGTGATACTGATGATGAGACCGGTCGACAAATAGATTACAATAGTGATGATTCATATGGGTTCTAGAAAATGTAAGTTCTTAATGTGCTTAATGTGCTCTTCTGTTATTAATGTTCTTTTCTGTATGCTTAATGTGCTCTTCTGTTATTAATGTTCTTTTCCGTATGCTTGTTTATTTGATATCCTTACTAATTGTGTATTCTCTTGTTAATGCAGGTTTGCTAATCATGGGCAAGTCCAGCGGCGCCGGTTTCCTCAACAAATTCAAATCACTTACTCGGAGTGGACGAGCCCACAAGGTTCCCCCCCCCCCCCCCCCGACTACGCGATGATGACACCTCACAGGGAGGTCGAGGGATCGGGGGAGGAGACCCTAGAGGAGGAGGGGGTGGGGGGAGAGCCCCTAGAGGAGGAGGAGGTGGGGGGGAGGCACCCGGGCCAAAAAACTCCAGGCCGTGTCCGAAATAGGAGGGTCTTCTTCGATGCCCTCCTATACTGAGGCACCTTCTGAGTCTGAGGAGGAGGAGTATGTTCCTGATGGCGAGGAGGAGGAGGCCGAGGAGGGTGAGGAGGAGGAGGCCAAGGAGGAGGAGGCCGAGGAGGGTGAGGAGGAGGAGGGCGAGGAGGGTGGTGGAGGGGAGGTTAACCCCGAGTTGTGGGGTGACTTGCCGCCAGGTGCTCCGAAGGGGTGGCTGCGTGGTACTGCCGGAGTACCTACACCACCTTCTATCGAGGCGCACAAGTGGCTCATTGAACCTGCAGGGACAGAGTAAGTGCCTCTCAATCATATTTTCAACACATGACAACATTTTCTTATTGTACACATGGCAATCCTTTGATTCTTTTGCAGGAATTGGATCCTTCACGGAAAGGGCCGTAAACCGAACGGCCTTATCACTGTCCTGTTGAAGGAGTTTTGGCCGGGCCTATTCTGCCCGCGGCCAAACAGGGACCCGGAGCTGCGGGTTTTGGCCACGAGCTGGGCCCACTACGAGGCTTACAGCCACGCGGAGTACGGGACGGCCGCTAAGGCCGTGATCACCAAATTTTTGGTAAGTTCTCTTGTGAATCACTTGTCTTCAGTTTCGTTCATAGTTTATCATTGAATCACTCAACTCATGCCTTGTTTGCTTCTGGTTTTATGCATGATTGCAGCAACTCTATAGAGTTCTTGACGAGCACAAGGCCAGAGCCGACATGGTCTTGCTGGCGGCTGGAAGAAGAAAGCTCGTCAGTTGCAGTACGAGGTGCGTTGGGTTGCCGTCTCGCAGTACTACCACACCTACCTTCATCAAAAGATGACCAAAACTCAAGCGCAGAGGCAACGACTTACCTTGAACAGGGAGCAGTTCATGAAGGTAACTATTACTGACTTTTCATTGTTTCAAGCAGTCAATTATATGTTTCGTGCTCACATGTCATGCTTCCAAAATTTGCATAGGTTATTCCTCGTTGGTGCTATGGAAAGGATGACGGATGGGCGAGTTTGGTGGATAGGTGGCTCGGCGACGATGCAGAGTTTGCTGCCAAGAGCAGCAAGGCCCGGGCTAACCGTGGAAAAGACGGGACACATGGCCAAGGAAACATGAACCACTGGGGCTTCAAGGCCATGAAGGTATATCTATATGCATGATGCATTTTTGTTCTTCTTTACCGTCATGTTCTTATGTATGGCTAACTTCTGTTTGACATTGCAGGAGGACAAGTTGAAGAGGCCGCTCTCAGACATTGAGTCGTGGAAGCTGGCCCGCGAGCGGAGTGATCGCAAGGACGGCGAGAGCCAGTACTACGGCAAGACCGAGGAGCACCTGGAGTCTTACACTCAGCAGTTTCAGAGGTTGCATCCGGATGTTCCTGACATCGCCCAGTCTCAGATCGACGACACGGCGGTGGTGGCCATCCAGGGGAAGTCCCATGGCCGGTATCCATGTTTCGATGGCTTGATCACTCCTTCGGTCTCGTACCCACGGCTTCGGGCTACCAACCCGAGCCAGTTAGAGAGTACGGGGCGTTCGCAGCCTCCCTTAGACCGCCAGCATGCTGTAAGTACTTCCCCTTTATCTTCTTTCTCTCTAACTTTCTCAGTTTATTTTCAGCATTGCTCACTTAGAAACAACCTAAATTTTGTAGGCATATAAGGCCTTTGTCGAGCATAGGAATCTCGAGGTGCGGGAGTACTTGCAACGAGTGAAGGCAAACGATGATTACAACCGTCAGATGATGACGGTTAGTTTTGCCCTCTTAAAATCAAGCTAAATTTTTGCACTTTCATTCCTTCTGACCTTCTAGTTTGCTTGTTTAACTAACATCCAGGCTATGTTGGTGTCTTGGAGTAACCGCACGGATCCACCACAAATGGGACCCCAACCACCACCTGCGGGAGAACCCCCACACGTGCCCACGTTCGATGAATGGGTGGCACTAGGCAGTGATAGTCCGGTTAGTACATTTGCCTAACTACTGACAAACTAGTTCTCGTTCATTCAACACTATCATATCATATTTACCGTTAGAATCTTCTCTCAAACATGTAGGGGACCGGTGGCTCGACTCCTGCTTCGTCGACCCCACCAGTCACTCCGATCTGGCAGAGTGGTGCTGGTCTTGGCGGTGGCGGTTTTGGCGGAGGTGGTCTTGGCGGTGGTGGTTTTGGCGGTGGCGGTTTTGGCGGACGTGGTCTTGGCGGTGGTGGTTTTGGCGGTGGTGGTCTTGCTTGATGTCGATGATGATACCCGTGCATGTGGCCGTCGTGCCATACCTTTCATGTTCCTACTTGTTAGTTTCTTTAGATGACGATGATGATGTTCCATGTCTTGCACTACTTATGTTCACGAAGTTTCGCCGATGATGAACTTGAGTATGTTTAAATGATGACGATGATCTTGAGTATGTTTAGATGATGAACTGTCATATTTCTGCATAATCCCATATTTTCTGGTTTGAAATGCTGTCAAAATGAATTGAAACAGAGAAAACAGGGAAAAAAAAACCACAGATCTAGCCGTCGGCATAGATATGCCCAGGACTGCCCAGTGGCTGCCACGTGGCAGGGGTATGCCGATGGCCAAGCTGTCGGCATAGATGAAAATCTATGCCGACGGCTTAGCCGTCGGCATATCCCTGCTGCCAGGAGCTCCCAGAGGCGGCCACGTGGCAGAGATATGCCGATGGCCAAGCCATCGGCATAGATTGCCGTCGGCATATCTCTGCCACGTGGCCGCCCGTGGTTTGTCAGCACGTTTGACGGCGCCGTCCGTTGCCGTCAGGTGAAAATCACTACCAACGGCGATGATATGCCGACGGCCGTACGGAAGCCATCGGCATATGTGCCTATGCCGACGGTCTGACACATCTACGCTGACGTAATCTATGCCGACAGGGATATGCCTACGGCTGCCGTCGGCATAAACCTAAGCCGACGGCCTGGGGCCGCCGGCTTAGAGGGCGAGTCCGGTAGTGACACTATTCACAGGCCAAACTAAAGCCTACGCGAAGCCGCCTAAAAAAAGGCAAACTAAGCACGAAAGCGGAAAGCACAAGAGACTGTAGCTTGCCTGTGACAAAAACGGAAGGTGGATGCCATGAACAGAAATGGGCTACGTACGTGGTCGCTCCACAACGGCATACCACAGTACCCCAGCTACACCAGTTGAGGATGCAGTTAACCAGTTCACGAGCAAAAGGAGAGGAAAACTATGCCACAAACCATACGCCGGATCGAGTCCGATACACGTGCGTGCACGACACATTGATCTCGAATTGGGAAGGCACCGGTGACGCGGTTGCGATGAGATACGGCGGCAGAGACCGGCTCGTGCAATGGTGTGACGCGAGCGCTGCTGTTCTTTCAGATATGCTGAGATATTGACGACACAGTAGGCGTGAAGGCACAGCTCATGCATGGGATCGATTGGGCACGTAGATACCTCTAGCTAGCTAGTTTCCTGATCGGGTTATCGTTGATCATCATTTTGTATGATGATGGGAGTGCCTAAACGTCAGGTAACTGAAAAAATGATTTGCTTCAGTCACTTTTTCCTAGCCATCAGATTAACATCCAATGGCTTCGATCGCGCCAGCAACTGTTCAGCTTCTTCCTCCCGCGGGGCCTGGTGGTTTCTCCTCCTCCGCGACCTACCCATCCCTAACCGCCTCCCTCCGCCCTCCCTTCCCACCAACCCCCCCCCCCCCCCCCCCCACCCCACCCCAATGGCCAGCGGGAGCTGCAATGCACCGCCTTGCCACCCCACCCTCTCCTCGACATTCCGCCACGGTTGTGCTGGCAGTAGTCTCTGGCCATCCCTCTATGCCCCGCCACACCTGCAGCAAACTCCGGCAACCCCCGCACCCCGACCCGCGCTAATTAAGTTCCGGACTCGCTCCCACCGACCACCGCTCGTCCATGGCTTGGACTCGCCGTAGCGGCGCTCGTTGATGGTGCTCCTCATGCCGTCCCCGCCTTTGGCCTCGCACGAAGCATAATGTGATTGACGATCGAAAATTTTCAGGTACCTGATGTTTTGTAAACCAGATATATGATATACTACTAATAACACAACTAAAAAGGTATTTTTTACACAATTATATCGAGAAAAAAAGTTTGAGCACACGAAGGATAGCTATGTAGACACGTATACATGCATGTGAAATTTTATACAGAGAGTGATTGCATAAAGAAAAATCCAGAATTGTAAAGTTAGGATAGATCGTGTTGGTGTAACTTGTAGACCAGAATAACTTAGGGCATCTCCAAAACGGACCTTTAAACCGACCGCAACCGTTCAGACCGAGCGCTCCAAAAGTGTTTTGCCACCAACGCGGTCCTGTATATATACTCCCTCGGTTTTATATTAAGTGTTGCCGAGTTATTACAACTTTCTTTCTGTTTCATATTTTATGTCACTGATTTGCTACAAAGTTATGCTAAATCAGCGACGCTTAATACTATGAAATGGAGAAAGTAGTGCTCATCGCACACATTGATGTGCGAATGGAATCTTTTTCTTGCTAGCTACTCCCTCCGTCATTGAAAGAGTGGACTTCCAACTTTGTTGGAGGGTCAAACTATCTCAAAGTTTGACCGAGTTTGTGCAAAAATAAGTTAATGCTTGTGAAACCAAATAGGTATATGACGAAAATATATTTTATCATGAATCTAATGCTACTAATTTGATGACATAAATGTTGGTCTACTATTGTATAAATACGGTCAAACACAAAAAAGTTTGACTTTCCAACAAAGTTGGAAGTACACTCTTTCAAAGACGGAGGGAGTACTCTTTTTTCTCCTCCTCCTCCTGCTCTTACTACTACTACTAGTACTACCAACGAACCACAAGTCAACCAGGGAGACATGCAACTATCTATGCTATTGCCCCTATTCAACTCTCCGGCCTGTATATGCTACAGCTTAATTGTTCACGACATCGATGGCCAACAAACCCAACGTGCACGGCTAGCTTCCCACATCCTGTTCCATGACGCCGGAGAGGTTATTGGTCGGGTGTCTCCACATGCTCCCTCCTTTCCGGTTTATAGGGCTCAAATCTGAAATCTCATCCATCAAGGCAGATGGTGAGTGGAGGAATGTAATCGTACTTTACAAAACCATCCAAATTAAATTTATGCATTAGTTTGGATTAATTGCAGTGCATGCATGTTTGGCCACTAGATAAGTAGAAACATTACATGCATTGATGAATTTCTTTTTAATTACTGCATGCAAATATTTAATGCGCCTCGGAATCTCAATAGAAGATGAAGATAAGCCCTTTAAATCGAAAAAACGAAAAAATTGAGATGAGCACTATAAACCGAAAAGAAGGGAGTAATATGCGCTCATGTAGGCCAGGCCCAGCCTCCTCCATGCCTAGCTTAGCTTAGCTGCTGCCATAATTAGCAATTAACCAGCTACCACGACGTCTTCTTGTCGCAAGCTACGACATCTTGTTAGAGTTGTGTAGACAGGCAGTAGGTAATTTGTCCTGGGAGGCTGGCGGGGATTTGATTCGATCTGCATGCGAGCCAGCGCTTCAGATATCAAGGGAAAAAAATCATCATCGCGTAAAGCTCTGTATTGCTTAGGGTGTAGTGCTAGTGCAGAGAGTGTCTGTGGACTTTCTGTGTGCAACAACATTCACGGACAGTTACTTAAGGTTTACGGGGGCACATGTATAGAATTTATGGAAGGGCCTGTAACTCTTTGTAAAAGGCCGGTGAGTGTAGCATTTTTAGAGATACGTACTCCAAGTAGTACTACTAGCACTGTGCAGCGTGCAGGTTTTTCACCTGCTTGGTTGGGCGTGCAGCCACAGGAGCATGCATGTCTTTCACTTTGGTGCTTGCATGCATAATTATTGCCAGATGCATGGCCTCTCCCGTGCTCGGCGCACTTGTCCATTCTCCGTTTCTTCATGCTTTTGTATTTTTACTAAATTTTAGGGTTTTTTTTGCGGGAATACTTAATTTTATGTTAGTGTGGTTTCATTTGCATAATACCAAAATATGAGTAATACTTCATCCGTCTGAAAAAGCTTGTCCCTCAAATGGATGTATCTAACACCAAGTTAGTGCTAGATACATCCATTTAAGGAACTAGTTTGGGACAAATTTTTTCGGACGGAGGGAGTATGTAGAAAAATGATATCAATGGAAACTTCATTTGAAAATGAATCCAACAATATAATTTTTTATGACAGATGGCTTATATTTTGCAAATCAAATCTACGGTCAAATTTTAACCCAAAATATAATCAGGTCTAATAAACCCGGATGGAGATAGTATATGTGTAACCATAAGTCATATCCACGTACCCAACTACCAGTAAGTTAAACATGTCCATCAATCAACGAATCACAGTTGATGCATGATCACTATACACCTCCATATAAAGCTCACTATTTTGCCTAATTCCAACTTTTCCCGCTCTCCTGTGGGCATTCCAGTGCTTTCTCGAGTAACCCAAGAAAGTGAAGGCTCAGTAATGGTACCTTTGGCACAGTGCGGGTGCAAGGACAGCTAGTGGTATGCAAGGCCACACAACGACAAGAAGATTCTGTTGCATCTTCAGGTCGGCAATGATCAGATCCATGGCGCATCAGCTTTCTTTTTCATGGTAAGGGGTGGGCTGTCTCTTCATGGAGATGTACTTTTGGGTGCTCTTTGCTAGCTTAGGGTCTGATCTGTTGTAGGCGGCAAATTTGACAATTTTGATATGTGAATGAAATCATTTAACAAAATGAACTGCACCTAAAAAAATTCCATTCAGCTGACCTTTTTGAGTGGCGCCTGACACGGAGGCACCACACCCTATAGTACAGCGCCTAGCTCGGAGGCGATGCACTTCTGTCCAGCGTGGCAGCCCCGGGGCCCGCACCGAGCAGTGCAACACCTCAGAGTGTGTGGCGCCTATCCCGTAGGCGTTGCACTGTCTGTTACTAGTTGGCTGGCTGGCCCCCCTCCCCCACTCCCCCCACACACACCCCCCAACCCCCAAACCATCCCCACCCGAAATTTGCCCCCTCTCCCCCTCTCTCCCCCTCTCAAATCCTTCTCCAAATCTTCCAAATTTGAAGATTTTGTCCGTGGATTTCGAACTCAATCCCTCCCTCAAGGTAATCTTCTCCGATCCCCTTGTTTTGATCCAAGAAATGTTAACAAATTGCTCATATGTTGCTAGTTTGGGGAAACCCTAGTTTTTTATGGATCTAGAGATTTGTATGGAGATATGAGATGTTTGTTTGCCAATTTCCTATGATTAGGGTTGTTAGTATGTTAGGGTTATTCTTATGGGTGTTCTTATGTTAGTGCTAGGGTTAGGCTTGTTAGTATGTTAGGGTTAGGGTTATGGGTGTTGTTATGTTGGGCAAGGGTTAGGGTTAGGGTCAGGGTTGTTGTTTCATATCCATGTTAGGGTTCGTATTCCGTGTTAATCCTTGGATTAGTACTCATGGAAGAAATGTTACGTTTTGTTGTTTCAATGCTTATAGGGATGGGAAGAACATGTGTGTTTGTTCATCATGGGGACAAAGACGCCTTCTTGAAAGGCAATATTGAACCGGACCCGGATGAGCTTGACATGGTGTTTGATAATAGTCCTAGCTATGCGGAGCTCTTGGAACAAGTGAGGAAAGATTTGAATTGGATGGACCCTAGTGATATCGTTGAGTTGAAGGAAAGGCATAATGTTGGTTTTGGAATGCACATTCGTTGGAAGACAATGCGTGTGAACTCGGAGCAACGTTGGGTTGCATACAAGGAGACGGTGGCCGAATCACTAGACAAGGCTCTTGAGTTATTTGCAACGAAGAAGGTTGATTCAAGTTTGCATTTGGACTTGAACCGGAACCCCTCCCCTTTGGTTGCTAGTAGCCCCCCACCCTTGAACCGAGATGAAATTGTTGAGCCTCTTTTGACCCAACAAGTGAGGCCAACATTGAGCCCGTTTCCAAACAACCAAAATGAAGCTTTGCAAGAGGAGAACGATGAGTATGCGGACGATGACAATGAAGTTGATCTCCATGACAACAATGTGGGTGATCTCGACAAATATCATTTGCAAGAGACAATGGACCATTCCATCCCTTATTCCCGTGGCTATGCATCGGATTCGGATGACGAAGATCCGGATGAAGAAGTGGATGAGGAGGGGTTCACGGTGAAGGAGGCCGAAGCTTTCGAGAAGGTATTTGGGCGGGATCATCGGACTCCATTGTTTAAGGATGTTACTCTCGCGGATGAAGCCGTGGTAGATGGTGGCCAAGGTATATCTCTTGGGGTTAGGCCAAGATCTCACCGTGATTTGGAAGACGGCAAGAACGGGATTTCTCCCGGGTCTAAGTTCGAAACCTTTTTGGAATTGAAGATGTGGCTCGACAACTACTCGGTTACGCATTATCGTCCACACAAGGTGGTGAACTCGGACGTCAATGTGCGCTACACGGTTGTATGTGAAGATGAAAAATGTCCGTGGACTGTGCATGCAAGACCATGGAAAGGAGGTCCAACTTGGCACGTAGTGAGTTGTGTACCAAGTCACATGTGCCGAGGCATAAGGGTGGATGGCAAGGTTGTGTCCCAAGACCACAGACAACTCACATCTGAGTTCATCGCTTACAGGCTCTCCAACTCAATATCCACACTTCCAACAATGAGCATCCAACATGTCATGGACCTTGTGAAAGCCATCTTTCATTACAAGGTGAAATACGGCAAGGCATGGAAGGCGAAGCAAGCCGCATTTAAGATGTTGTATGGTAATTGGGAGGAAGCATACAACCGAATCCCTAGGTTGTTGTTAGCCATGGCCGCCACAAACCCGGGCATGGTTCATGTGGTCGAGCCTCATGGGGAAAAACAACGGTTCATGATGGAAGGAAAGTCCGAGTATTTTGGCCATGCATTTTGGGCGTTCGAGCAATGAGTGAGGGCTTTCGAACACTGTAGGCCGGTCATCGCCGTTGATGGCACGTTCTTGACCGGTCAATACAAGGGCACCTTGTTGGTTGCGATAGCAAGTGATGCCAATAACCGGGTGTTGCCATTGGCATTTGCTTTGGTTGAGGTGGAGAACAATGACAACTGGGAGTGGTTTTTGCATCTTTTGAGGACGAAGGTTTTACCCGCTCAGATGGAAATTTGTGTCATATCGGATCGGCATCAAGGAATTCTTAACGCAGTGGAGATTGACATTCCCGGGCATGCTCCGTTGCACCATCGATGGTGCATGAGGCACTTTTGTTCCAACTTCTATAGGGCATGTGGCCTTAAGGAGTTGGCCAATGATCTTCAAGATTGTTGTCTTGCTTTCTCCGACAAGCGGTTCGCCACTTTGTACAACAAATTGCTCGCACACAAAAAACTTGATCCCGGGGGTCAAGACTTTCTCAATAGGCACATTCAATACCGGAACAAGTGGGCACGTGCTTTTGATGAAGATGGCCAGAGATACGGTCAAATGACAAGCAATATGGTCGAATGCTTCAATAGGGTGCTCAAAGGTGCACGTGCATTACCCGTGACGGCAATAGTTCAATACACATTTGACAAGATGAATGCGTACTTTCTAAAGTACTCAATGGAAACGGATGCACAGATAGCGGGTGAGAACAAGCGCAAGTACAAGTACAAGTTCCCACCCAAGGTTGATGAATGGTTGGAATTTCAATCACGGAAATCGGACTCACAAGAAACTATACTATATGACAATGAAGATTGGAAGTACGAAGTGAAAGAGCCAGGAGGAACCACAAACGATGGCTGCCAACATGGAGGTCGGGCTTTCAAGGTCTCGTTAACACGGTGTGATTGCTCTTGCGGGAGGCCATTGTTGCTTCATCTCCCATGCTCACACTTGTATACCGTCGGTCACGTTAGGAATGTGGACGTCAATTACCCCCTCACCGTGAGGGAGTTGGAGTTCTCAATCATGACGGTGAAGAATACATGGGCTGCCCACTTTCGCCCATACTTTGACCAATCACAATGGCTGGAGTACCATGGACTTAAACTATGGCCGGATTCGGAGTTGAAGGTTGTTAAACAGGGTAGATGTAAGACAAAGCGTCTTCGAGGCGACATGGACGGATGGGGACATGGTGGCCGCCGCGAATCGGGCAATGACCAATTCCAAGAGCCTCGTGAGAGCTCCCGTTGTGGGGAATGCAAAGGTCATGGCCACAACAAAAGAAAATGTACCAAACCAAGAAAGAGGTCAAAGACAAATGATGCAAGCACAAGCCAACAAGGAGCTACACAAGGTAGCCAACCAAGTGGTAGCCAACCAAGTGCCAAGGCAAACAAGTGGTAGCCAACAAGTGCGAAGGCAAACAAGTGGTAGCCAACAAGTGCCTAATCAACCAAGTGGTAGCCAACAAGTGTCAAGGCAACCAAGTGGTAGCCAAAGAGGATCTAGGCAACAAAGAGGGAGGCAACTAGGACTTACAAGAGGCCGTGGTGGTGGTAGAGCTCGTGGTGGTGGTCTAGGCCGTGGTGGTGGTAGAGCTTGTGGTGGTGGTCTTGGCCTTGGTGATGGTCTTGGCCTTGGTGATGGTCTTGGCTGTGGTGGTGGTCTTGGCCTTGGTGATGGTCTTGGCCTTGGTGGTGGACTTGGCCGTGGTGGTGGTCTTGGGCAAGGTCGTTATAGAGGAATGTTTGGATACCTCGATGGACCATTTCCGTATGTTGCTCACTAACTATAATGTTTCAATTTTCTTTTTTTTCATATGTTCTTGTTGTCCTTATTGGCTAATACTCCCTCCATTTCTAAATATTTGTCTTTTTAGAGATTTCAAATGGACTATCACATACGGATGTATATAGACATATTTTAGAGTGTAGATTCACTCATTTTGCTTCGTATGTAGTCACTTGTTAAAATCTCTAGAAAGACAAATATTTAGGAACGGAGGGAGTATGTTGCAATGTACATGTTCTTCAATTTGTTCTTATTGTCATTACTAACTATTATGTTTCACTCATTGTAGGTATGTCGGCTTCTCAACCCAACAAACCAACAATGAAAGGAGTGGAGGAGAAGGATGGTGAAGGTGAGATGGTGGGATGGTGGGAGAAGGCTGCGAAGAAGCTAAGAGAGGAGGATGCAGCCGCACTAGAGAAGAAGAAGCAAGAGGAGCTCGAAGAGAAGAGGAAGGAACGAGAGAGAGGACTTTTTGAGTGTCGCGCTAGGGAGCAAGCGTTGAAGAGGAAATGTGAGGAGGCACAAAAGAAGCGTCTCAAGGATTTTCAAGAAAGAACCTTGAAACTTTGGGCATTCGAAGCTGAAAAGAAAGAGAGGGAGAACAAGATATTCATGGAGAGGGTGGTTAAGGAGGCTCACCGCATAAGGAAAAGGGAGGAGGAAGAAGAAGAAGAGAGGAAGAAGAAGAAGGGAAAGGGGCCTTGCTCTACGCAATAGAGCTATGTCATCTTCAATTTGCTTGTGGACTATGACCGTGTTATCCTCTAAACTATGCTCTTCGATTTGGTTGTGAACTACTATTTGTCATGAACTAATATGTATTTTGGATTCCTCCTCGATTTGGTTGTGAACTACTATGTGTCGTGAACTACTATGTATTTCCTCCTTGATTTGGTTGAATGAACTACTCCTCGATTTGGTTGTATGAACTACTCCTCTATTTGAACTAATATGTGTTATGAACTACTGTGTGCACATGTTGTCTTTCACAGTTCTATGCTTGCCATAAATGCCGCACCAACACTTAGTGATTTTTTGGCTCTCAAACTGGACATTTTCAGGCACATTTTCAATAGTTATACATATACTTGCATCACAGAAAAAACAGTAATGATCATCATTATGACATTTTCAACACCTCTTCAACTTCAACAAAGACAACATTACTAAGTGTGACCATCACTTCAAGTTCAACATTACTAAGAGATATAATCACTTCAAGTTCAACATTACTAAGAGCTACCATCACATCAAGTTCAATGACATAACAAGTTCGACATAAGAAAACGCCCACTAGGCGAGTAACATAACAAATAGAGGACGACGACTAGTTCCTTCCGCGCTTATTGGCTCTTCCCCCCCTCCTGACGGATATCTTCTTCGTCTTTGTAGCACGAGCAACCGGCTCCGGCTCCGGCTCCGGCTCCTCTTCCTCCACCTCATCCACATAGTCATCCAAAGCCGCCATCCGCGAGGTGCCGACCATCCTCTTGCCTCTTTCGGTGAAGTCTTCGGGTGTGTATTTATTGATTCCCTTCCTAGGCTTTAACATGTATGCTGACCAAACTTGATAGGTCTCCAAGGTCATGTCATCAGCAACCTATTACAAAAACAAACGATATGAAAAAGACCGTGTGTGAGGATAAAGTTACCAATGCATCAATAATTGAATATATGCTATTGGCATACCTCTTGGGTGACCACACCCACATCCTCATCCTCCAAAGGAGCACCATGGCCAGAAGGGGGATCTGATGGTGTCGCGGACCTAGACTGCTGAGGTGATACATATTCAGGGTCACGACAACCGACAAGGTTCGATAACCGCCTTAACCTTTGGCCCTGGCGCTGCAACATGTACAAGTGAATGAGATATCGAACGTAGCAAGACATGTTACATGGACAATTGAAGGAGATGTGAACCTTAATGAATGCTCAAAGTGCACCTTCCCCATCGCTTTTCCCAACCAGGGTTGTCTCCAGAATAGTCTCGGTCTCATCAGCCGCTTTTTTGATCTGGGTATGCTATGAACATAAACAACATTAACGTGTTAGGCAAGCAAAGATGTGAATAGTGCGAATGGGAAAGCAGAGAGGGAAATACAACAAAGTTCATCATTGGAGCTGAAGGGACTCGGGTGCCTTCCCTGACTAATTTGTTGTACTGGTGCTAGGCTAGCTCATCGAAGACGGTGGGATCTTCCAAAATCTCCTCATTATACGCCGGCTTACATATCTCCACACGGGTACTTGCAAGAAACCATGTGAGGTAGTTGTTGAACGCGATCGGGCAGTGCTCATGAAGCTGGGATCATTTTCCAGCCTTAGCTTGCTCCACACTAAGCGTGAACTGTATGATATACTTCCTGTGATGCTTGTCCCAGTCCTTGATCTTCCGCTGCTTTCTCCTATCCAACCTGCAAGTTAGAAAATAAAATATTAGCACCATCGAAACCGCCGAGAAGCTGCTAAGTGCTCAAGGTTAATTCTATCATACGCGTGTAGCAACTTGTCCGTGTCCTCCCACTCCGGCGGGTGTGGCTGGAACAAACCAAACTGCCGGTACACCCGATGTGGCATGTGAAGCTCAACCGCCCAGTTGCATATGAGTGGGCACCGCATATGCCAAAGATCCCTATCCCTAAGGCACATCGGATTCAGCACGAACTCTCTAGGGTTACCAAAACTATCCCCTTTTTCATACGGCTCCCATTCCACCTGCAACATAGCACAGAATGTAAAATTGATTTTGATTTACGATAAAAGCATGAGAATCACTTATGCAATGTCGAGTCACCTGCTCAGCCGTAATCGTGTCCATCTCGCTCGTGTACAACTTGTACATGACCGAAGGATCATCCGTCGTCCCATTTAACACATCCCACTTGTAAGCCCAAGTGGGCAACCATAGTGGGTCATCTTTGTCGTCCCAATCCTCGTACATCACGGTCTTCGGTCGTCCAACCGGCAATCTGTCCCAGCTCCATACAGAAAGTACGAGCATATAACCACCAATACCTCTGTCCTTTGAGGTCCTACAACAGGCTTCATCCAACTGCACATAGAAGAAAACATGGTTCAATTAACAAGAAGATCGCATTGATAATGTACCAATGAAGTGAAAATAAACAACTGCCTACCTGTCTATATAAGTAAGCCAGTGTCGCCGAACCCCAACTCCATTTGCTATCGAAGACGGTCAACGCCTTCAGCCACATCCATGGAGCATTCTTGCCTGTGCCATCAGCAAAACATAATCCTGGATATAACGTACCACATGTAGACACGAGCATATGTCTTGACCTCATCCTCATTAGCTTCCTCAGGGCAAGAACCAAAGTTCCATGCAATCCAGGTGAAAGGAGCACCGGCTGCGACTCTTTCCTTCTTCTTGTCTTCTGCTTCTGGTTCCCGAGGCTCCGGAGGAACCATACCGATAAGGGCATGCATCTGCTCGCGCCACCCATCAGAATCGGTGCTCATACAAAGAGGATTCCCCTCGATAGGAAGACCGGCGATCATAGCAATATCCTGGAGCGTCACGGTCATCTCCCCAATCCGAAGATGGAAACTGTGTGTCTCCGGCCTCCAACGATCAACAAGCGCGGTGATTGCTGCAGCATTGAAGGGTGGCGTCGACCGGCTGACCAACTGAATGAAAGGGAGGAGTCCTGTCTACCTTACGTATGGTGTGTACCGCTCATCATAGTGCATCCCCCCAAGGGTGACCCCGTGAGACCGAATCTTCAGAGGTGCAAGCTCCTACAAACAAGCAAATCAGAATATTACATATGGGGCATTTGTGTTTGAAATAAACACAAAATTCAAAATACCAACAACTTTGCTTATTACCCGCTGCTCCACTGACATAAAGTACGACCGGTGTCGAGTGTCCCAGTGACCATCGAGAAACCAAACCATCCTAACAATTTCAAACAAAGCATTCTTGTCAAGACGAATATCTTTCCAATACAAATAAACTAAACTAGGCCTACTATATGCAAGATTCAAAGAATATGTATCCAAAGCATTCTTGTCAATACGAATATAATTTCAATACAAATAAACTAAACTAGGCCTACTTCATGCAAGATTCAATACAAATATCTTTTCCATAGAAATAACATGTCAACCTATGTATCCAAAGCATATCTTTTCAATAGAAATAAACTAAACTAGGGTTGCAAAATAATAAAAATCATCTACAAATTTTAAAGTCCCACAAATCTATATACATGCACGATTCTAATCTAATCAAACAAGGGTTCCCCAAATCTTCAAAATAAGATACATTTTATGGATAGAAAGAAGGGGATCGGAGGAGAGTACCTTCTAGGATGGATTGGTGACGAAATCCACGGACCAAATCGCCAGATCTAAAGGATTTAGGAAGGAAGATTGAGAGGGGGGAGAGGAGACAACGGCCAACGCGATGCTTCTGTAACTGAAGGATTGGGTGGGTGGGGGAGGGCTAGCACGGCGGCTGCATCTAAGGCACAGTGCAACGCCTAAGGGCAAGGCGCTGCACATTACATGTGCGGCGCCTAGCTCTGAGGCGCTGCACTGCTCGGTGCGGGCCCCGGGGATGTCACGCTGGACAGACGTGCAACGCCTTCTAGCTAGGCGCTGCACCGTAGGGTGTGGCGCCTCCGTGTCAGGCGCCACTCAAAACGGCCAGCTGAGTGAAAAAAATTTAGGAGCAGTTCATTTTGTGAAATGTTTTCGTCCACAGGTCAAAATTGTCAAATTTGCCGTTGTAGGCCACGAGAGGATCAATCATGTCTCATTTGAACAAACCATCATCATACCAAAGGGATCCATTGGTTTCATCAGCCTTGTGGGCAACTCTCTAGAGGCTTCTTTCTCTCTCCACGCCCATGAAAAAGGATTGTAAAGATAAGTTGTGACTAGCCACTAATTAGCGCTCTTTTTCGGCGAGGTGCAGTAGGTTAGCATGCTTTTGCCTTCAAATTGCATTTCAACTTAATTTAGAAAAGACCACATATTTCATGCATTTGAGAGAGACTTCAGAGGGAGACACATTAGATCACCTACATGTGCGCATCACCTTGAAGACCAAATAGGAAGTCCGTGAAGAAAAAGTTCATGATTTTGGAAAAGGGATTGCCATTGCACATGATATTGCAAGCACTCAATCGTAAAAGTGGATTAATATCATTGAGATGTGAGCTCTGTTTCCACATTCTACAATCCCCTAAGTGGAATCAGATTAATTATGTGTCCCGCAGATACTTTTTGTGGTAGTGTTATCCTCTGGTGCATGTGACGTGAGCATGCATGATAGTGCTATATATATCACACTTACTATTCTAACACGGGAGCATGTTGCGCATGTGAATTAGCTTGCCATATACTGGTCGTTAGAGCATCTCCAACAGGCGCGCAACACGCGGCGCGCTAAAAAAGCGTTTACAGCGCTGGAATCACGAGTTTTTACGCGCCGTGAAGCGCTGGCTCCAGCGGCCGCTGCAAAATATAGCGCGCGCGAGCCGCTCCAGCAGACGCGCTATATTTGTTCTCTTTTCTACTACGACTCGATACACATTCGACTCCGACTTTATAGGCATAGATAGATAAAAACAATAGATAGATAGTACATAGATAGATTAAAAAACGATAGATAAAAAAGATACATAGATAGTTCATAGCCTCCTCCTACAATAGATAAAACGATAGATAAAAAAACTACTCCTCGTCGTCGTCCTCCTCCGACTCGGACTCCGCCTCGGTGATGTCCTCCTCCGACGTCTGAATGAAGGCGTCAAGGTACCGATCGTCTTTGGAGTCCCAGGACGACGCTGCTCCTAGCTCGATGTTGAATTGAGCAGCCGCCTTCCGCGTACGCCGGTCCTCGCGATAGGCGGCTCGCTCCGCCCTCCTCTCCTCCCTCTCCGCCTTCCTTTGCGCGAAGAACTGCTGCTCGTTGATGACGTCCTGTGGGAAGCGTTGGCGACACAGCACCATGGCTTCCTCGTCCATCTCGGCAAGGCTGAGACGGCGCTCCCGCCTCTGGTTCTCGCGACGATCCTCGTCGGTGATAAGCCGCGGGGGAGGCACCAGCTCCCGTGTCGGCACCTCCGGGAAGTTCATGTGCCTACGGGACCGCCGGAGGCGCCACGCCGTCGCGTCGTACGTGCGGGTGGCCTCGTGGGCAGTTTCAAAGGTGCCGAGGCCGAGGCGCACGTCGCCGGACCGAATCTCAGCGGAGAAGGCGCCGGAGGGGCGCACGCGGACGCCGCGGTAGCCTGAAACTCCCCGGCGGCGCGGCGGCATGGTGGCGCGGTGGTGGCGCGTTGGCGGCTAGGCGAGAAAGCGGCAGAGGGAGCGGGGAGAGAGCGGCAGAGGGCGCGTGGCGAGGTGGAGAGCGATGTGAGGGCGCGCGACGGGCGCTGCATTTTATAGGCGCGCCGGACGCCGCGCGCCAAAACTAACGCGCGCCCGGCCGCTTTTTCGCGCGCGCGCAATCTTTTCCCGCGCGCCTGAGTTTCCCGCCGCCGCTGGAACGCGCGAAACCGCCCCGCGCGCGCTAAAATCGCGTTTTTTGCAGCCACTGTTGGAGATGCTCTTAGGATTAGGTTAGTGGTTGCAAGTGCTGACTCAAAGACATATTACCTTTGTCTCAAATTAATTATTTTAGATTTGTCCAAATACGGATGTACCTAACACTAAAATATGTCTAGATATATTTGTATCTGGAAAAATTTAAGATAACTAATTCAGGACGGAGGGAGTACTATATACTGGTAATATACTACTATAGTAGTATACTACTAGAAAAAGAGCCGAATTGACCGATAACCATCAAAGGGCAACTCCTGGCCATGTGAACTGACGATAGTTCCCAAACCAAGTGAATAAAATTATATCTTGCGATCATATAAAATTATAGATTATTAGATAGATGATCTGGCAGACTACATAATATATTTGTCATCAAAATTTCATGAACATGCTTGAGAATGTATCCCGTGAACTGGATTGGATATTCTTTTTGGAACGAGAATCGGATCGGCATTGATCTCTTGCCGTGTGCAAGCATGATAAACAAGGTTCCAAGTGTCACAAATCAACCACGCCATATGTAACGGTTCAACAATTCTCCACTGTTTTTTTACACTGATGAAATTCTCTAGCAACTTGCTCCATGAGATGTGCGCTCACCTTCCACATTCCACAATTCCCTAAGTGGAATCAGGTTAATTATCTGTTGAGCAGATACGGTTTGTGGTAGTTTCTCTGGTGCATGTGACATGAGTATGGATGATAGTTCTATATATCATACAAACATACTTGCTATTCAGACATGCGAGCATGTTACGCGTGTGAATTAGCTTTCTGTACTGGTGTTAGGATTAGGTTAGTGGTTGCAAATGCTGAGTCAGAGACATGTTGTATATACTAAAAGAGGTTGGCTGAATTGATCGATAAACCAGCAGAAGAATGTCAGGGGGCACTCCTCGCCATGTGAACTCACGAGAGCCCCTAAACAACGCGCATAAAAATATATTGGAAAGTATAAATTATTAGATGGACGATATGACAAACTACATAATAAATTTGTCGTCGAGATTTGATTAAGGTGCTCAAGAATATAACCCATGAACTGAATAGAGTTATTTTTCTGCGACGAGAATCAGATTGACATTGATCTCTAATCGCGTGCAAGCATGATAAACAAGGTTGCAAGTGTCACAATTAAACCATACTATATATCTATCAGTTCCACAATTCCATAGCATTTGTCTAGACAATATGACTCTCCACTTTGATCTCGTAGCTAGTTGCTCGATGACAGCGATACTAGCAAAAATAAATCGACCTGGTGATCAGACGGATGACCATACATAGATATACGAAAACGAAACCTGCCCTATACTAACAAAGGAGTAAGTTCTCGAACCAAACATTTGCTAAATCGATCTGGACAATAAACTGGTTGATGATCTGATCCTACTACATACTAACATGAAAATGTGATCCTAGCTAAAGTTCAACCCATTTTGGAGAAGGACGACGCAGCTCGAAATCGCCACTTTTGTTATGTCTTACCCATACGTCTCCACCATCACTCTTCTTCAAGCAAATTACCCCACAAAAAATTAAAGGTGAGAACGCCCATCTAGGAAAAAAGAAGACTGACTTGAAATCGACGGCCATGTGTACGTAGTATGTGCTTGTTAATGATCAACACGCAAGGGGTTGAAGAACGTAGCGCATGCAGGCATGTCCTCCATAAGTCGTCGTAGCAGGCTTCTTGTTGGTTGGTTGCTCTCCGTGAGAAAACAGTAAACTAAATATGAAATGACGAAGCCATGAGCAGTCGATATCACACAAAAAACAAAGCCATGCATGATCTCTGATCAACCGGTCGCTCCCTTGTCCGACTCGATCCATCATAGTATCACATATCCTGTGATGATCCTCCATTTGTCTTTCTGTTCTCGCAACGGTCGGTTGCCGGGAGATCGATCACGCGGCGTAGTTTGTCTCATCTCCCGGCAAACATCTTTGGGACATGTACGGCGCAGGTTAATCATTGGGCCTGCATGCAACTCGTTCGGATTTTAAAATGGTCAAGGTGGCGCTTTACGGCAGGGCCCCAGCCGTCGTTTAAATGTTTTTTTGTAAAACACGCCACGCTGCTTTTGGACAGGCGACGACTGACCGGAGATTGGACTTTGACCTGCTGTGGCTAGCTACATGTGTTCCGACGGAAAGTACAACCGACGCAAGTGGTGATGTTTGAGCCATCGATCGATCGGTCGGGGATAACAAAATTTATGATGACTGGCATTATCGTGGATCGGATCAACTTTGCAAATAATCTTTCCTAATAGTATTTGTATAGTATGTGCATCTGGTCATGTAGATACATCTGTCGATCGTACTCCCTCTGTTCCTAAATATAAGTCTTTTTAGAGATTCCACTATGAACTAAATTTGCAAACACACACGTCTACATGACACACACACACACACACACAAACACACACGCATCGATTTGCGGGAAAAAGCGGGTCCAAATCGACCTACAGACTGATGCAGGACTGTGTTGAATGGCAGAATACGTCCGGACCGCATGGTCCGAACGGTTACGGGGGTTTGAGAATCGGCATCGGAGACGCCCTTAGCATTGGCCGGATCATGCACTGGCCAAATAACTTGTGGAGGTAAGTACATGCGGCGCCGTCGATGGTGCGTCCGACCCTTGAGCATGTAAACACGTACGGGATGCAGCACATAAAGAATCACACGCGCGCGTGTACCGGCAAACCTGAACTGTGCACCCGTTTCGATCCGAAGGTACCGACGTCCCAGTGCGTGTCAAGCTGTACATGTAGCGCCGTACCAAACAAGCGAGCCAACGTAGTACTGTGCTCTCATGCATTCTGTGCCCAGCTAGCCAGATCTGCAACATGTGCTACCCGTCGTGGGGCACGCGCTCGCTTCTTGAGTGGATCCTGCCATCCTGGATGGAGAAGTGGGGCGTGCTTGCTGGGTTCAGCTCACTGGAGTGGCAGGAGCGGTACAGCGACAGGCGGAAAGGGTAGCACAGCAGCGACGGTGACACGACAGAGACGGCTGCGTTCGGATCCGGAACGACCAATGCCTTGGCTTCAGTACATTCACCCCCACCTGCGGTCCACGCGCGCACTCCACCGGCCGGCCCAAAGCGAGCGAGCAACACGGCCGTGTACGTACGTACGCCGTGGCCTCGTGGGTGGGTGATGGGGATACATCCGCACTAGCAGCAAGAAAGAAATTAACCGGGCAACCATGTCCAAAAGGCCACTCCGACACCTGTCACCTGCACGGTCGGTCCGGGCCGCGCACTCATCCATCTCCGATCCCACACCGGCCAGCCCCTGAAAACCCCGTTCAAGTCAAAAAAGAAAAAAGAAAAATAGTCGAGTCCGCCGTAGAAACCGAAACATGTCGCCGACACGGGCTCGGGTGGGAACTTGATTAGGGCATCGCCAACGCAGACCCTCGAAACGCTCACAATCAAACCGAGCTGTCCGGACGCAATTTACCATCCAACTCGGTACCTCATTGATCAGCACGTCAATACGGTTGTCTAAGTTCCCGCAAACAAGACGCAAACTAAAGAAGGCTTTACAGGAGTCCGGACCGACGCCGCGTAGGACTCGGACAGGCTTGGCCCACTTAAAACCCCCTCTCGGACCACTTTTCTTCACTCCACTCCTGCTCCCCCTTTTCTTGCATCCGCACCCTCCTTGTTCTCGTTGCCGCCGCTATACCTCTCTGGCCGCTGTCCAGACATCCTCGACATCCGTAGGCCCCACCCGCGCACCTGCCTGCCTTGGACTACGCCGCCGTTCACCCAGGATCCGTCCCGCCGCCAGGCACCCATTTTCCAACAGACATATAAATCAATGCTCCAAAATGCTTTCGAAAGTAACATTCTCAGAGTATCGTTTTTTTTTTTTTTTTGCCACGACTTCCACAAATGTGATTTCATGATGAAACTTCGCAAGCTTTTAGAACATTTGTTAAAGATTGCCATAAAAAATTTCAGATTTTTTGAATATTTTTTTTAAAATTTTACTGTTCATCCGAGCTCAAAATGAGCTCGGGTGTAGAAATGGACTTTCTTCATATTTAGCCTTTTTCTTATAGAGAAAGAAGATGAAATGTTTACTGGCTAGTTGCACATATATGCGTACACGCGCTTGGACGACCGCGCGTAGACAAGTACCAATAACAAGGAACTCTAGTGGTTGGGTGTAAAGCGGAAAACGCCCTTCACGTCGTGTCAACCAGACATGGTAACACCAGCAGTGTAAGGACAAGGGTGGGTGCGCGACAAAAATATTTAGCCGCACAGAACAAGCACTAACAACATATTTACGTTTCCTTGTGGAAAAATATATACTCGCCATAATCTCCACAAAACAATGACTGGATCAAAACTTTTTCTCCTGAATTTGCATTATGGGTTTCGATATATGTACTTTGCACAATTCTTTCGCGATCCTTTTGATGCAAACGTGTCATAGGTTGATGCTTCATCTAGCGACGAAAGCCACGACAAGGCGGGTGAGGCACGAGAAAAGTAGGCTTTTCGTCGAGAATTTTTCGTGGAGTGAGAAATGAATGTTTTGCTCCGACTTAGTGACACGGCTACCGTCGGTAACCACAATGTAGCGTCTGGTAAATAAGTGAGTAGAGTGGCGATGCTAGGCACTCAAGAAGAATTAAAGAAACACTTTATTTCTGTAAGAAGATAAGGTACCCCTTTTTGTGTAACCGTCCGTAGACAAGTATCCGAAACAAGGAAGTACGACTGCTATGTAGTAATTGTTGCTTGCCAAAATAAAAAGGAGAGAAATAAATGTAGTAGTGGTTTGGCGTAAAGGGGAAAGCATGCAAGTACCAAAACGAGTGGCGAGACCTTGACGTTGTGTCTACCCAAGATGGTAAGATCAGCTTGTTGATCTAAGGACAATGGTGACCAAATGTAACGTCTCGCTGTGCAAATATACATTCTGGAATCGTCTCCTTTTTAAAAGATCATACTAGAAATTGTCCTCACTGGCTAGCACTGGTGGCTTTTCAGGTAAACAACATAAATGGCTAATAAACGTGCCGTGAAAAATCATCAATGGCAATAGACGTCTACCAGAACCGAAAAGAATGCCCCGTCAGCTTCAATGTACCCTTTTCACTGTAATTATAGTGCGATCTTTCGTCTGAGTATATCCCGTAAAGAGGAAAACATGTCCTATTCATTGCGACTGAGAAGGACGGAAGCAAGGCGGTTTGGTTCTCGGCAGAGCAGGTATGCCATTTCTGTGACATGAAAGTAATTAACCCCCGATCGATGTAAAGACAACCTAATAAGGGTGACAAGATAGGTTATGCACTGCACTGAGAACACTCCACTGCGGAGGGTGACTTTTCGAAGAATTACACGGTAGAAATAGATAATAAACGTACACTGCCATGCAATTCATTGGTGTACAGAGTGTTTGCCATAACTAAACAGGGACGTTGTCCATGGTGACCCAAAAACATGACAGAATGTACTTTTCACTCAGACTGAGCTTTCTTTGATACTCTTTCTTCTCCGTCCATTTCGACCCCATCGTGGCATAGCTGAATGATCATTTGTGAACAGATCGTGCCATAGGTTGATCTCTCGATGCCAAGCTGCGTGCTACGCACCCGGTGACGATGGAAGTAGTACGAAGAGAAGAGACATCGCCATGGTGGTTAGGGTCATGAGGAGGGAGTTGACCCCACCGACAAAATGATGAGAGCAATGATGGTATAACAAAGCCCCCTGCAAAGGCGCAAGGCATCGATGGATGCGGTTAGAACTTTGGAAACCTCAATTCGGTGGTTAGGGCATCTCGAGTCGATGGGATGAGCACTCGGACCACACTCATCGACCTACGACCGGCATAGTCAGGTCCGGCTGTCGGTGGGATCAGCACTAGCCCAGGGATTCGTCGTCTCCCCCCTGCTGGTCATCAAGTGTGACCACTCACTACTAGGAGAAAACTAATAGATAGAATCTAAGCAGTAGCGCGGGCTGAGGGAGCAACGCTACTGCTAGTTAGTAGTAGCACGGGTAGGTGCTGAGGGAGCCCGCGGCAGGTGCTGCCCTGAGTTTCGAGCACGCCGAAACATCCCGGGTGGGTGTTCTTAAAGTGCAAAAAGGATGGGGTGAATGTTTGTTTTTACGATTTGTTCATCAAATTCATCGCAATTTGTAACTTATTGTTTCCTCGAAATTATGTGTAGGGTGGATGCAAGTTTTGATATTGGGAAGATGAGTACATCGATCTATTGATAGCGAGAAATTTACTAGATGTTCGTGCACTACTTGCTAGAGTAGAGACTAGAAAGGACACAATGTTCAATTGTGTGGAGGCGGAGAAGCAGTGTGCAAGCTCAAGAAGCCGATAGAGAAAAGCAGCAATGTGGGCAATGAAGACATAGAGAAAGTATTAAACGAACTAGTGAGAGCAGTTAGGGCACTTGGGTTACCATTAAAGTGTCTAATTGTTCTTGTAGTTGTCTTTGGATGGGTTCTCTTAGCAAAGAATTGGTGAAGTGCGTAACCATGATGCCGTTTAATAAAGTAATTTTGTTTTGGTGGCCCAAAAACAAATGATTTTGACAAAAATATACTCCGTTAAATTTAGGATAGAAACGACCGAAACTTAGAGGAGTAAAAATACTTCACTGAGCTTCACTCGATCAATTACTTCTGCATTATTTAAGAGATCGGCTAGAGATGCCCTTCGAATCGCCAGGGATAAATAGATGAAAGAATTCCTTATATAACACTATTTTAAATTGTGATTCCTTATTTGACACTCAAAAACTTTTTCTTCCCTATTTAACACCGAGTTTAAATTTTATGCCTTTTACGACACTTTCATCCACTTTTCCATCTAACGGTGTTAAATTGCATGTTAAAAGACCTTTGTGCCCCTCATGTCATATGAACCGGCCATTTGACCCAAGTCGTTCGCTTCCGCCCGATCCAACTCCACTCGTCCTCGTCCTCCTCCTGTGCCAAGCACACGCATACAACTAGTCAGCTATGTGAGCATGGGCATGGCTGCATCACCAAACTGTGGGCGTTCAACTATTCTTGATCGACACGGCTGCAAAACAAAATATTCATGTACCTCAGTATCTGAGTCGGTGTACGTGCTTGCAACCGGACACGTGATCCTTGGCAAAGTCCAAGCCAAACCGACCCCTTGCATTTTTCCTAGCCAGCTAGTTGTGTACACGTCCTTTGGTAATGAGTATGTATGTGTAGCTAGCCACCGCGCGAATACACGTACACTAGTGCGGATATTTGACCATATACGTGTATGCACAGGTAATTGGATAAATCATACATATGATATATGTGTCGGCTGGTACAAACACACAAACATGTATGCATATTTTGCTGCGCCTATTGGGATATGTATGCACGTACGGCGAGCCGATACACAAATATTCAGGTACATACGTGTACACCGGCGGTCCTGTATGTGTGTTCGGCTATGTATTGTAGTCAGGCCTTTAACACGAACAAGTACTATCTTTGTACCATGCACAAAAAAAAGTACTATCCTTGTCATGCACGTACGTGCAAGATAGTAATTAGTATGTCAACTAGAGCATACATGCAGGAACTTATACTTCCATGACTAAAACACACACGTGAAGGAGCACTTATACTTCCATGACTAAAACACACACGTGAGGACGACGTCCAATGGAAATTCATTCATATTTAAGACTAAATTTTCTTGTTAAGCCACATACAAAAGCACATCAAACAGTGAGCTGGACATGTCTATTTTGATCACATACCACATGAGGGGTAAAAAGGTTTTTTCATGTGTCATTTGACACCGTTAAAGTTTAAAATAGACGAAAGTGTCATAAAGGGTATAAAATTTAGACTCGGTGTTAGATAGGGAAGAAAAAAAAAATCCAGTGTCAAATAGAGGAACAAAATTTAAGGTAGTGTTAAATAAGGAATTCTCTCTAAATAGATGATGGAGCCAAAGGTTACGGCTGACGATAGTGTTCATCAGAGCTCCAGGTGAAGATTGATGCTTGATCCAATGGTGAAAGTCCCGACAATACGATGTGGCCACGCTGAGGAGGGAGGCGTGCTCCACCTCCTTGTTCATTGACCAAGAAAATAATCATTTTGCAATCGACCGAGCCATGCTCGTTTCCTACACACACAATCAAAGTGTGTTTTTTTCAAAAGTTTTAATAGGACATGTGTCTCAACACGTTGTAATCATTGTTAGCTAGCAAGCAGTATCCCTAGCTATGTTCGTCCAACTCGTCAAGCCGCCTACAGAAAAAGCAAAGCAGGAAAGGGCCGGAGAAAGCACAGGAGACTGTAGCTTGCCTGTGACAAAATGGAAGGTGGATGCCATCTACAGAAATAGGCTATCGTGGTCGCTCCACAACAGCATACCCTTGGGCCTTGGCTGACGATACAATTAATCACTTCACGGGGTGAAACTAAGAAGAGACAAACAAACTGTAGGGCACAGTCGGATCACACGCCACACCTAGCGTTCCCCATTTGCGTGGTCTGGTTCACGTACGTGCACCACACATCGGCCTCGAACAGGGAAGGCGCCGGTCATGCGGACGCGATGAGATACGGGGGGCAGGGACCGACTCGTGCAACGGCATGACGCGATCGAGCGCTGCCGTTCGTGCAGATATGCTGAGATGAGATGGACGACACGGCAGGCGAGACAGTACAGCTCATGCATGCGCAGACAATCACATAGTAGGTTTTAAGGGCATCTCCGAGACTCCGACGCCACCCGCAAACCGCTTGCATCCGTCCGGACCACGCTGTCCAGACGTCTTGTGCCATCCACTGAGGTCATGTATCGGTCCGTGGCACGGTCCGGACTTGTTTTCTCCCGTAAATTAGAGACAAAGTGGGGGAGTTTTGCGGGAGTCCGGACAACAAACACGTAGGACTCCGACACCCCCGGCCCATCTTCTAGACTTGGAACTTCACATTGTATTTTTTTTTCCTGTTTTTTTTTGTCTTTGAATTTTTTTTTCTAAAAAGTTTGAAAAATAAAAGAAAAAAAAAACCAAAACTGGGCATTGAATTAATAGGCAAATGCCAAAAAATAATAAAAATATATGCAAAACTATGGAAAAATTATGGATACATCCAGGACGTATCAGTCCACCACCCTTCAGTCAAAATTGTTCTCCTTTCGTCAAAACGATGTTCCGTCATCCTTGTGGATGGAGAGGAGAGATGGGTTGTTGCGTGGGGGACATCCGGACTTCCGCAAATGTCCCGCAAATTCGTGTCCGGCCTGTGGGATTTTGCGGATGCATGCGACACCACGCTGGATGACAAAAATGATCCGCATGCCACTAGCCAAATGGTTTAGGGACGATTTGATGTACGATTCCCTTAGCTATCCCTAGCGCTAGCCATGACGAGTTCGTTCACCACACAAATCGGGCGCGGACCAAACTAAAGCCTACTCCGAGGCCGCCAACGAAAAAGGCAGAGCACGAAAGGGGAAAAGCACAGGACACTGTAGCTTTGCCTGTGACGAAATGGATGGGGGACGACGCCATCGAGTCGATTCGATAGAAATGGGCTAGGCTACACGCACCCTTGTGGATTTGTGCTATGCAGCAGTGCCCTATCGGCCTAGAGTTCACGAGTTGAAAGAGAGAGAGAGAGGGAGACTAGACCCCTGACCACGTACGTGCACGGCACATCGGTCTCGAACGGGCAAGCGCCGGTCACGCGCACGGGATGAGATACGGCGGCAGAGACCGGCCCGTGAAATGCGATGGTGTGACGCGAACGCCGCGAGCCGCTGCTGTTCATGCAGATATGCTGAGATCGACGGCATGGTAGGCGACGCCATATGGACTATACAGCTCATGCACGATCGATCGGGTACGTAGATACCGCTAGCTAGTTTCCTCATCATGCTTGCAGATATGCAGGCGAGACAGCATGGTAGGCCGCTAGTTTCCTGATCGGGTGATCGTTGATCCTCATGATATATCATACACTAATTAACTCAGCTAGAACCCGCTCGACAGATCTGTGGATGCCGACGCCATCCCCTCCCCGCTGTCAACCTCACGAGACGCACCCCCTACTCCTTCTGCCTCCCTGGCTAGTTAGTAGTGTCTTTTGTGATTTGCCCGTGTGCTTGGACTTCGTGTCTGAGCTCTCCGTTAAAAGTTAAATAAAACTACTTAAGGGCATCTCCAAGAGCAACCCACAAAAAACTTTCCATATCCGTCCGCGGATAGGGGGACCAGTCCACGGACATGGATGCGAGAGGCAGCCATTCAATGCTAGCCGCATACATTTTCACAACAATTCAAACCAATCGGACGAAATTCGTGTAAACAAGTGCGGATTTCATATAAACACGGCCTGATTTTATATAAATATGCCGGATTTCATATAAACATTACGGATTTCATTAGAAATACATGAAATTGGTCCTAGGCGGGCTAATCTAAATGATCGCCCCGGTCTCGTCTCCGGCCATGAACCAAGAGATCGGAAGCTTCGCCTTTTCCAGCTCTGCCTCCATGACCTCCGCCTCCGGAGCCCCGGGAACTGAAGATGTCCGCCTCCACGTCGCCGCCAAGCGACTAATCGGCTGAAGATGTTGAGCCACCAAGCTTGGCGTCCACGGGAGGGGAGGAGCGGTGGCCTTCCTGGGACACGAGCGGCGGCGACCTACCGTGCACTACTCTTCCTCGATGCCCACGGCGCCCGCGGATGTGTCGGCTTCTTCGTGGTCGTGGCGCCGGGGCGCGGCCTTCTCGTCGTCGGTGTCGCCGAACAACGCCTCGCCCGCGTCGTCCTTGCGCTCTTTGCCGGCGGCCGCTACCTCCGCCACCCACTGCCGGTACCGCCAGCGGGCGAGGAGGATCTCGCATGCGGAGCGGTAGGACTTGAGCAGCGCCTCCTGCTCCGCCAGGTCTGCGTCTGGCACCACCGTCCTGCCGGCGGTGACCTGCTCCTCCACCTGCAGATGCTCCTGGAGGAGGTTGTGGTTGTAGTTGGCGTCGGCCTGCACCTCCCGGAACTACTCCTCCCGCTCCTCCCGCACCATGTCCATATAATGGGCACCTGCCTCGCCGATGGTCAGGGTGCAATGCACCGGCGAGAGTGGAGCGGAGGAGGAGGGTGCCGCGGAGGAAGAGGAGGGTGGAGCTGGCTCGTCGTCGGAGGCGTCCTCCATTTGCACGTCCTCTAGCTGCCTGCCGGCCTGCCAGTTGGCAGCAATGGTGGCCATGGCCTTCTTCTGCTCCGGCGTCAGCCCATCCCAGAGAGTTTTGGCCGTGGAGGGATTCATGGCGAGGAGTAGTGGTGTGGGTAGGGATGAGTGTGGCTATGGCCGGGGCACCGGGGCAGTGATTTATATAGCACTGGTGGGCGCAGACGGACGGACGGGTGGCGCCCGAGGAGATGCCTCGGCAACCGCCTGCCATCAATGCGGGTGGCAGACAGACGGATGGGTGGCCGTCGTGTCGTTTGAATGCGTGGCGGTCGCTTGCATCGGGAAGCAGCGCGGGCGGCGCTCTCTCGGCCAGCGCACCGCTTCAATGTCAACGCCAATGAGCAGTCGCGTCCACTCTGGGCGGGCATGAATACGGGCGCTGATGCTCTAAAGCGGCGCTGACCGAAAACACGCGGGAGGTGTGACGGGTTTTTGATGGGTCAGGGCGGTCAGAAATGGGCTTGGGATCGGTCTGGACTCCCGCAAACCTCCCCCACTTTTGTCTCCGGTTTGCGGGAGAAATCACGTCCGAACCGCTCCGCGGACCGATACAGAGCCCGTTAGATGGCTTTCGCGGTCTGAACAGCCCGGTCCGAACGGTTGCGGAAGTTTTACGGGTCGACGTTGAAGACGCCCTAAGTACCTGTATTTAGCCTGGTTGTGCCTTTGAACTTGGCTTGTATGCTACAGGTCGTTTGTTTGATGACTTTGCCGTTTTGACTTTGTTTATAATAAAGTCGGGTATACTGTCTTTTCTCTGAAAAAAAGGTCTTCTCATACAGTTATATCAAGAGGAAAAAAGTTTGAGCACACGATCGAATGATAGCTATGTACTCCCTCCGTTCCTAAATATAAATCATTTTAGAGATTTCAATGCAGATTACATACGAAGCAAAATTAGTGAATCTACATTCCAAAATATATCTATATACATCTGTATGTAGTTCGTATTGGAATCTCTAAAAAGACTTATATTTCGGAACGGAAGGAGTATGTACGTAGACACGTGCACACATGCATGTGAAAGTGAAACTTTGTACGGAGAGTAATTATATGCGAATATTTAAAAAACCAAGAGTTGTAAACTTAGGATACATCGTGTTGGTGTAACTTGTAGACCAGAATAACTTAGCGTGAAAAAACGAAGTTTTCAAGTTTGTAGCAGCAGTAACTTGCCGACCAGAATACACGTGAAGTTTGGTAAAATAATTCTGTTATTTACAAAGCAAAGAAAAACTCACCAACTGCCAACTCAAAAAAGAAACTCTCCAACTGCGAAGGCACCATATATACACAGCAAGTTAGTGTAGCTTGTAGACCACAACAACTTAGTGTGAAAAAAGAAAGTTTTCAACTTGTAGCAGCAGTAACTTGTACACCAGAACTGACCGTTCGTCCCTAAACTTGATATGCGCGTGTTTCTACTTGTCCTCTACACTTGTTCTCACAAAAGTTTTCAAATTTGTATGTGATATTTTTGCCAAGTTGCAAATATCATGCTCGTGTCATACTGTGGTCATACTAAAAGCATCTGCAACAGATCCATGTCTCTAAAATATTTCTGGTTTAGGGGAAGTTGAGCCATAAAAAGTGCTCCAACAGATCTCGTAAACGCGATTCTTTTAAGGGTCCCTTTTAATCTGCCCAACTACCCCTCCATCTAAGAGAAAATGACCCTTCGCATAAAAGTGCCACGTCAGCATGCCGTCATCAGTGTCCTGCCACCGCGAAAAAACTCTTTAGGGGTAGTTTTTACGGCATCTGCTAAAGCACCACCCCTGTGAACCTCCCCTAAATTATATCATTATATGGGCACCCGCTTCCAACTGATGACTGGCTAATACTCCCTTCGTTTTTATTTACTTTACATATTAGCTTTAACTGAAGTCAAACTTTATAAAGTTTGACCAAGTTTGTAGAAAATAATATGTACATTTATAGTAACAAATTTATATGATGGCAAATATATGCAATGATGAATCCAATGATATATATTTGGTGTTGTATATGTTAATATATTTTTCTACAAACTTGTTGAAAGTATATAAAGTTTGACTTTACACAAACCTAATATGCAGAGTAAATAAAAACGGAGGGAGTATATAAGTATTGACCTAAGCCCCTTGTAGTAGCTCGGCTCCCGAATCGTACGTGAGCAGCCTTGTACGGCTCTTCCTAAGAAGGTCAAAGCCCCCCCCCCCCCCCCCCCCCCCCTCCCCCCCGGCAACAAAATTTTTCTTCAAAAAAACCTTTGCCCTCCTATTGAAAGGGGCTATTAGAGAAGCAGCTTTGTTCCTTGACTTCTTTGTTTCCGACTTTGGAAGGGCTTCGTTTCTGTATCTGGTTTCTTAGTTACGATCAGGGCCGGGCTGGCAAAATTCGAGACCCTGTGCCAAACTGTAAAATTGGGCCTATCTAACTGAACAAAAAGCATGTAAAAAGGCTGAAACATTTGAACTGTAAACATTGTATATGCCAAACTCAACAATGGGGCCTATCCACAACTCCTTCCTCGATTGGGTTAAACCCTCCAGTCTTTGTTTTTTCTTGCCCTTTTAGTAATCAGATTCATACTTTTGAAGATGACTTGGATCTTTCTTTTTTTTGCGAGATGAAGTTGACTTGGATCTTGAAACACTAGACTTCGAAAGCAATTGATGCACATGTATACAAAGATGAAAAGAACAAAACAAGCAACAATTTCGCAGAAAACAAAATTGTTAGGTGGACTGTGGATTGTGGAACTCACGCAGGATCACGGTCCTTGGGGCTTGGGGCGATGGCTGATGGATGTCGACATTGAATGGTCGAGGATCGTACGTGGTAGGCTTTGGATTGTTCGATCATATCACTGTATGCCTGGAGCCTGACGAGAAAAGAGGAACAAACTCGGTGTGAACTTCATACGAAGATGAACAGACATGGCGCTGGAGTATTCTTCGATCTCGTCCATTAGTTCACACCAAGCCAAACACATCCACGCGATGGCTGCTGCATGCGGGCCTTGTCGCGCGCACGACACAAATGGGACTGCTGCGGGCTGGAGCCTGCAGGCCTCTTCAGGCGATGGGATAAACATGCCTCTAGCCTATGGGGTGGCTGCGCTGTGCTAGGCAATTCGGGTCCCCTAGAAATTGGGGGCCCTGTGCCGTCGGCACAGGCTACACACCCATGGGCCCGGGCCTGGTTAAGATCACACTTTCGCTGACTTCTTCCTTAGTGTAGTAAAACCACTATTAGGGGAAGTTTTTTATGGGAACTATTGGAGTTGCTCTTATATCGCAGTTCATCGACGAGACTTAGTGAGTGGTGGTACATTCTTGGCATTCGAAGCATGCCTTTATTTTGCCGACATTCAAACTGCGGTGCTCATTGAAATTTAGGTGCGTACATGGTGAGCATGTTGGTTTGGGTTGTGTTTTCTATTGATTCGGTACCCGTTCTTGGGCTCTTAGCAAGAATTTTATATATGCTCATCATGGATCTCTATTTATAATGAATCAACACAAATCATGGTTTCTACTCGATGAAACATAGGGCTTAATTAAAAAAATGAGGTTTTATGTATTTGTTCATATGGTCACTATTGGAATCAGGGAAGATTCCTAGTCCCAGAGGATTGTCAAGTGCTTTTTATTGGGAGCTCGGCAATGCTAGCCGTTTGCCGAGAACCGCTCTAAATGAACTTGGTAATGGCAAGCAACTCGGCAAATAAAGAAGTTTGCCCAGTGTCCATAAAACAACTCGGTGATCAAACGAAGCTCGGCAACGTCTTCACCGGGTTGGCTTTGCCAAGTACGAAGCTTGGCAAAGATAAGATTCGGTGAACACATGTGCCACGTGTCATGCCCGTCCTCATTGAAATTCTGCCGAGTTTCAACAGGGATGAACTTGGCGAAAAGTTTGTCGCGTGTCGAGTTTCTACTCATCAAAAGACTGTCGAGTTTCCATAAAAGGGATGAACTTGGCGAAAAGTTTGTCGCGTGTCGAGTTTCTACTCATCAAAAGACTGTCGAGTTTCCATAAAAGGGAACTCTACAAACATGTATGCCACGCTTCAGCTCCTGCTCTCGACGGACTGCTGAGTTTCAAAATTGGCAAAAAGCTTATGGCCACGTGGCATGGTCGTTAACGACCTTTTCGTGTCACGTGTTAGTTTGTCGAGTTCTTGTGTTCTGAAACTCGGCAACAACTATTTTAAGTGCTTGTCGAGTGCCTGATAATTAGAATTCGGCAAAGTTAATGATTGTTGATGTATGTTCGGCTGAGTCCTGTTTGCCTAGAACAGAACTCTCCAAACACAATGCCGAGTTTTTTCTGGAACTCGGCAGTTGCACTGATTATAGTACTGAGTTTTGGTCAACCAGTCATGTAGATGTTGTACACATGGTATATGGTTTGTGTTAGTGTTTCTGTTTGTGTTATTGTTGTAACTGAAGAAGCAAGTGTGCGAACCTCGTATAACTACACTCGTCGGTGAAGTTTACACGCAGAATGTGCGTATGCACCTTAGATTGGATGTATAACTTTTGGATTCTTCATGTCTTCACGAAAGAAGAGATCTCATTTCAATGGCCAACATCCCGAGCATATACATAAAAGATAATTATGATATATCTTTTGTGTATATCTTGACATCGGCGGTCACCACGTTTCTTTAGCCAAATGTTCTAGCCTAGCACTTGGTTGATGCATCATGTCTAAATTTTATCGCCGGCCTTGGGTCTCCTGTGTTCTGCGAGGCGTTTTCCCCTGCCCTAGCCGCCGCCACGGGCCAAGCAACTAGGGAGGCGGATCTTCTTCCACCGATCTCCACCAGCCAGGGCGCTGGCCCCCTCTCCCTCCGGTTGTTGCTCCGGCGGCAGGAGGGAGGGGGGCCCGTTCCTCCGCTCTGTAGTTAGGTTTTGAATTTGTAGGTCATGGTGCGCCGTTGGGGTGGTGGGAGCGGCGCCCAGGCAAATAAATCTGCCTCAACTCCACTCCCACACCGGCGGTCCTAATCATGGCGGCATCTCGGAGTTGATGGCATCGTGTGTTTGCCGATCCTTCAGATCGGCGGCATTAGGCTTCATGGATGGTGGCGGCGAGGCGGCGGCGGTGACTCCATTAGGTGTGTCTCTGTTCTGTCCCCGTTGGTGCGGCGTTGTCTCCGACGTCATGATGGAGCAGGGAGGTTTTTTTGTCCAGGAATACGCGCAGACGGTTGTCTACGCAAGTGACAGCTGGAAGATGGAGCATCTTGTGTTGGGTCTGTGGTTGAAGGCTGACAGTTCTGGTTTCCTCCTCCGGTGTCATAGTCGTGCGGGGGTGTCAGTTTTGGAGTTCGATGGAGTGTCCGGGGACATGTTGCCCCGGTCTGATTCTTTCAACGGCAATTGTTTTGCTTCAAGCAAACTACTTTGGAGGTCCGTAAAGCTGCTGATCAGCGATGGAGCCGCATTGAGTTCGGGTGAAGATGTGATTTGTTTCCTTTTTCTTAGTGGAGAGGGACATGCGTTGGTTTTTTGCATAGGATTATCCTATCTTTTCAGTCTTGTAATGTCGATGTTTATGTGGCTTGTAACTAAATCTTTATTTTATTAATGAGACATGTATTATCATGCAAAAAAAAACTTCTAAGATCTCGTATTGATGCCTGATACCCTGAGATATACACAAAAGATATATGTATATCCCTGAGACATTGACGGTCACTTCATATCCACAGGAGAAAAGATCTTGTATCAATGTCAGATATCACCGAGATATAAACATAATAGATAATCATGATATATATGAAGATATCCATGACTTTTGAGATCTCGTATTAATGCCCAATATCGGGACCTACACAAAGGAGATATAGTCATATTAATCGATGAAATCTCCTATAGCCCGAAGAGGGTGAGATGAACTGCTCCCTCCACACTTGGCATGCATTGGTCCCACACCGGGAGCACGTGGATGGCTGCAACACAAAACAAATAATAGGGGGAATAGTAACCGCTTCTCCTCGGAAGAAGAGATCTTGTATTAATGCACTATTCAAGAGATAAGATAATATAGACAGATATACTCCATTAATCAAAGAAATCTCCGACAGTCCGCCGGGAGTGAGTGAGACGACCCGCTCCACCCACATGTGTCATCCTGCCGGAAACACATGTATCGATTAAAATTAGGAAGAGAAGAGACAAGGATATATATTTTTTGTGTATATCTCCAGGATACTGAAAGTCACTGCCGCTTCTGCTCGGAAAAGAGCTATAGCATCAGCGTGCAATATTCAGGAGATATACGAAAAAGATAAACTCCATTAATCGATGAAATCTCCTGCAGCCCAACGAGAGTGAGATGAGCCACTCCCTTCACACTTGGCATGCACCGCCCCAACCACCGAGAGTGAGAACAAATATTCATGAGATCGAGAGCACGTTTATGGCCGCATGTGTTGGCCCCACATCGAGAGCACGTGTATGGCCGCGAAACAAAACAAATGGTTGGGATTTCTACTACTTAAAAAGAACGTAAGGTTCTCATTTTATCTTTTTTTCCACCACCCATTCGTTCAACCTTCCATGTATATGATAATCAATCACCTTAATTTACTTACCTTCTGAACCAATTCCACTTTAATTTACTTACCAAACTTCTAATCAAAATATAAGGTAATTCACAGTCAGAATTTGATGAATATTTATTTACACAATCGCATTATTATTGACAAGTAATCACAAGCTAACGTACTAGAATATTTATATCCCGTTGCAACGCACGGGTATTGTTCTAGTATATGAAAAAATATCTCATATTAATGTGCAATATTCAAGAGATATATGAAAAAGATATACTTTATTAATGGATGAGATCTCCAGCCGTCCATTGGGAGTGAGCGAGACGATTTGCTCCACCCACACTTGTCATCACGCCGAAAACGCATGTGACATTTAAAATTTGGAAGAGGAGAGGCAAGGAGTATATCTTTTTCGATATCTCCAGGATATATAAAAGATGTACACCATTAATTGAATATATACGACCAAGATATACTCCATCGATCGAAGATATACACAACATTAATCGAAGATATACAAAGAAAGATATACTGCATTAATCTTTGAAATCTTAGGCGGCCAGGCCCGAAGCAACACGAGCCCGCTGCACGCACGCACACTTGGCACGCACCGCCCCCGCGCCGAGCACACGTGCACGGCCGCGGCACAGAAACAAGCGAGGGAGGAAACACAAGGAGAAAAAGAGGAGACAGGTGGTGGGGACGGCGAGGGAGGCGCAGCCCGACCCCTTTATACATAGAACATATACACCATGAATTGAAGATATATCGTTTATGTATATATTCAGGATATATAAAAGATATACATAGAAGATGTACTCCATCAATCGAAGATATATCGTTTATGTATATATCTCCAGGGTATGTAAAAGATATACATAGAAGATATACTCCATCAATAAAAAATATACACAACATTAATCGAAGAAATCCCCGCAACCCCACGAGAGTGGGATGAGCCGCTCCCTCCACGCTTGACATGTGCTGGCCCCACAACGAGAGCACGTGTATTGCTGCTAAATAAAACAATTGGTATGGGGAACAGTAACCGCCTCTCCTGGAAGAAAAATCTTGTATTAATGCGCAATATTTGGGAGATATACGAAAAAGATATGCTCCGTTGATCGATGAAATCTACCGCTGTCCGTCGGGAGCAAGTGAGACAACCCGCCCGCTCCACCCGAACGTGCATATATATGCGAGGCATTGGCCAACCCTAGCCGCTACGAACAGATCATATCTGCTCCGCGCGCACCGCCCCCGTCGTTCCCTTTGTTGCTGCTGCCGCCGACGACTCCATTCCGTTCACCGCGTACACGGTTGACAGGAGGACACGCCTCAGAAACCCCGCCTCTCCGGATCCTGTACGGGAGAGGGGCGATTAGGTTTTTGGGGAGCGACTACGCAACTGCTCGCCTCCGATCGACTACTTCGTCTACATCTGCGTCGCCTTCGTCATCACCATGTCCAGCGATGCCGAACGTGCCGCCGCCGAGAAGCTCGAAGCTGAGAAGAAGGCCATCGAGGACGCCGCGGCCTCTGCCGGGCCTACTGGAGGGTATAACTCGTTTGTCCCGCTCCTATTGATTTCGGTTTTAGCCATGCTAGCGTTATACGTAGATGGATCTGCTATTAGCGTAGTATGTGTTTGCACGATCGAATATCAGCATGTGTTTATTTCTTTGATTGCCATGCTAGTAATTTATTCGTGGATTAATTTAGTCGAAAAACTGCCTTATTTTCTCAGCAAAGACAAGGAGTATATCTCTTGTGTATATCTCCAGGATATATAAAATATATACACCATTAATGAAATACTCCTATATAGGAACAAGATATACTCCATCAATCCAAGATATAGACAACATTAATCGAAGATATATATGAAGAAAGGTATACTGTATTAATCGGTGAAATCTCCAGCGGCCCGGCCCGAGCCCGCTGCAGGCACGCACACTTGTCACGCACCGCCCCTGGGGCCGAACACACGTGTACGGCCGCTGCACAGGAACAAACGGCGGAGGAAACACAAAGTCGAGAGAGGTGGTGGTGACGGCGAGGGAGGGAGCCGCAGCAGCCCGACGGAGGCCGGAGGGAGGCGCGCCTACAAAAAGGGCAGGCCCGTCGCGGCAACGCACCACCACCACCACCACCACCATTTCCTTGGCCTCAGCCTCAGGTCTGCCCCCCTTGGACTAATCAACCCAGTGATCCCCCCGCCCCCGCCCGCGGTTGTGGTCCGTTGGTTGGTTGGCTCCTCGTCGTCGTCTTCTTCTAGTGGAGGTGGAGCCAGCCACCTGCTCCTCGTCGTCTTCCTCTCCCCCGCTGCCCCCTCCGCAGACCCAACGGACCGGGCCGGCCGGCGGCGGCGCCAGAGGTCGCTTTCCTCCCGCGGCCCACCCCACCCCACGGATCACCACCACCGGTCAGTCGCTCATCCCCCCCTCTTCTCCTCGCTGCTCTCGGTTGGAATTTGTAATTTGGAGGGGGTCTGCTCTGCTTGTTTCTGCCGGCCTGCCTCTCTTCTCTTGTGTTCTTTCGCCGGCCAGCCGGCCGGGGATATACTCCTCCGTAAAGCCGTCCTACTACTTTGATTTTGTTCCGCCCGGGGTAAAAAATACTGCTTCATTGATACGCTCGCTCCCTCTCCGCGAATATACTTTCTGCTCCTAAAGGGGGCTAGATTGTCCTTTGGTTTTGATTTGATTTTCTTGGGACGAATTCGTCATGCTTTCCAAAATCAATCTCCTCGTCTTCTTCTTGACCGCTGAAACAGAGGATTCTTGGAGCTCAAAAATCCAAAACAACGCCAGGAATCGTTCGCGCTGCGCCTTTCCGGCCTTCTAGAAGCTCCACCGAAGAATCCTCCACTGGTCAACGAGCCACCAGAACCTCACTCAGAGTCGCCGGAGTCGTCCACTGTCGAATGTCGCTCCGATTCGCGCTCCCACCATCACCATGGTCTGCGTTGCGTGCGATCCGGATCACACACACGGCATGGTACGGTACTAGTGCCAGTACTACCATATTCTCTCCTCTCCTGCTCCGGTTCCTTCACCCAGCAGCGGCAGCTTTGGTTCAGTTACCACGGCCACCCACCCACCTCCACCGGCCCGTTCCTACTCCGGCGTGCTCGTCGACACCGTGCTTATCCTCGGCATCATCTGGCCATGTCCGCCTGTCGATTTGCTTCCCTTTTTGGGGCTGCTACTAGGTCAGTTAGCCAGGTCGCGTTACATTTACTCCCCCTCTTTCGCCGCTCGACCATTCCTGTCTAGTCCACTCCATCCGTCCATCCTCCCATGTCTTTCTTCCTTTGTTCTTGCTCACAAGCTCTGTTTCTTCCCTACCTGAACAAAATCGATAGGCATTTTTTATTTTTTTGGTTTCATAGGATTCCACTGTATCTATGTATGGGTGATTCGTCGAATATTTCACCAAAAAGGGAAACGTTTCTATATGAATGCTACCATTGTCCGTCTAGAGACGTGCATACAAATAGAATTGCTCTAGCGAGGGATACTGCTGCTAGAGCGAGCGAGTGGTGGACACAACTACTACTTTCCTATTCTGTCCACTCACCGATGCTAGAACGGTAGGCACACTGCTTTTACCCCAACGATGCTATGCTGTCTCTTCTCTTTTATAGAATGGGCCTGTTTCTCAGTTTGTATCGCCAAATTTTGCGAGAATCGTACCGTATCCCTCTGTTATGAGAAATGCCGCTGTTTCTTTCTTCTATTGATTGCTGAAGGGGACTGTTTCCTAGTTTCTGTTGGAAGATTTTGCGTTGTGGACCGGTGTGGCAGCAAGACTATCAGCAGAGCTAAGCTAAGCATTCTGCTGCTTGCCTGGCGTCTCATGTCAGTATATGCTTTAGCTTTGCTAGATAGATTGTCTTTATGTTGCAATCCTTGGGTTTTGTTAGCGGTATCTCTGCTGCAAAAGGCGAGCATCGATGCCCCTCCCTTTGCTGGGATTCTGATCTGGTATTTTCATTAGTAAACGCTCCGTCGGAAAGTAAAATCTCAGGCTTGTCGATGTTTCCACAGATGGCATGCAAAGTGGCCTGGGTTTTCCATGGTTGGTAGTCAGCTTTGTTTGGTAGGCATACTGTGGGGAATACTGGTGCTCTGTTTTTATTCGGTCTCCCCGGCCGGCCCCTTTTCGTACCCGCCATTCGTGCGTGCAATCTTGCATTGTTCGTTGGAAGAAGATTACTGCGTTTTAGTCGGATATTCTGTCGGTGATAAAGTTTGGAATTCTTCAAGAATGTCTTAACATTCTGATGCCTCTCTCTTTAGACTGCACTGTCGCTTCTTTGGTTTCCAGCTCAGTAAGTGGTTACAGACTGCAAAATCTTTTGACGCCGTTCTCTTTGAATTCACTGCCTTCAGCTCTTCTCCTATAACTGGCCTCACAGATTTGCTTGCTCGCTCACAGACATTTCCTCTGTTTTATCCTTCAGAACAGGTGACAGAGCCAGGATTCTGCCAGCACAAATGACGATCTGTAGCTGCGAGGAGACTATCAATGAGTTCGAGATGTTGACGCGCGATGCTGGGCGCGTGCAGCTGGATACACTGAAAAAGATCCTTGAGGCGAATGCCGGTGCTGAATACCTGAGACAGTTTGGCCTCGACGGGAGGACTGATGCCAAGAGCTACAAATCTTGCATCCCTTTGTGTGTGCACAGCGACGTTGAACCTTTCATCCAGAGGGTTGCTGATGGTGATAGCGCACCGGTGGTCACCGGGAAGCCCATCACCTCCCTCTCCCTCAGGTACTCATTGCCTTCGAACGCATTGTCTTGTTGTTCTATGGAAGCAGATGTCCATAACCTGTTTTGTTTCTTCTATGCAGTTCTGGTACGACGCAGGGAAAGCCTAAGTTCCTGCCATTTAATGATGAATTGCTTGAGAACACACTTCAAATATTCCGTACTTCGTACGCATTCAGGAACCGGTAAGGATCTCCATTTTGTTATTACGCTCAAGTACAACTGCAGCTTCTGATTTTCAAACTAATCTTGCTGATCAAGTTCAGCAGAAACTTTTGTTGTTTATACATTATTACTGTGACGCATGTGATTATAGTGTATCTTGGGTTCTGAATATCTTCCATCCATCCGAAAATTTTAGAATAATATTGTGTTTTGTTATTACAGGGAATACCCTATCAGCGAAGGAAAAGCCTTGCAGTTTGTTTATGGCAGCAAGCAAGTCTTGACGCCTGGTGGCATCCTTGCTACAACTGCAACAACAAACCTGTACCGGAGTCAACGCTACAAGGAAGGGATGAAGGATATCCAGTCTCAGGGTTGCAGCCCCGACGAAGTTATCTTTGGCCCTGACTTCCACCAGTCCTTGTATTGTCACTTGCTCTGTGGGTTGATATACTCGGACGAGGTCCACTCTGTGTCCTCGACATTTGCTCACTGCCTAGTGCACGCATTCCAAACACTGGAGGAGGTTTGGGAGGAGCTATGTGCTGATATAAGAGATGGTGTTCTTTCAGAAAAAATCACAGTACCATCAATTCGCGAGGCTGTTTCAAAGATTCTGAAGCCCAACCCTGAGCTTGCTGACTCGATCCACAAGAAGTGTGCGGGCTTGAGCAACTGGTATGGTGTGATCCCAGCCCTGTGGCCCAAGGCAAAGTATGTGTATGGCATCATGACAGGGTCCATGGAGCCGTATCTGAAGAAGCTGCGGCATTATGCTGGGCACTTGCCACTGATCAGTGCCGACTACGGCGCGTCTGAAGGATGGGTTGGCTCTAACATCGACCCCACGGTGCCACCTGAGCAGGTGACTTATACTGTTCTGCCGCAGTCTGGTTATTTTGAGTTCATTCCTTTGGAGAAACCAACTGGGGAGGAGACGGAGAACAGTGCGGCTATTCATTACATCGAGTCGGAGCCGGTTGGCCTAACTGAAGTTGAGGTTGGCAAAATCTATGAAGTTGTGCTAACTACCTTTGCAGGTACATTCTTTCTCTTGGCTTTTTGTTCTGAAACTTATAGATTAATAATATACGTTTTCAGCATGTGCTATACTTTTGCCCTTGTCACCTGAGTCAAATATCTTATCTCGTAACGATTATTAGAAGCACCTAATCTAGTGGTTCTCGTGGTGTGTAGTTTTCAGTGTAAATTCAGACTTCTTAGCCATGTCATGTCCCTACATATTTCATACACAGTTGTTCTGTATGCATCAAGGTTGTGTATTAAGCACGTGGGCAAGTAATTATCACTAAAGTTTCTGGTCCACTCATTGCTGCATTCATTAGGGGTAGCATCAAACAGCATAAGCCAGCCAGTGCGTCCTAATCTTGGTCTATATCAACTTTACCAGACTCAACAATCACATCGCGTCATTAATTAATTCAGCTAGTACATATCTGTCAAGAGCAACTTTGGACATGCCTTGCTCGGGAAATAGTGAACTTTAGGTGTAGAATTTTGATCCTTTTCTCTTACAGCATATGATTTTATTGTTGCAGAAAGCAAACCATGATCTCTGAATTCTATTTAGTCTATTACAACCCGTTTTCTGCTATGTTGTTGTAGGCCTATATCGCTACAGACTAGGAGACGTGGTGAAGATAGCGCGCTTCCACAACTCGACGCCGGAGCTCCAGTTCATCTGCCGCAGGAGCCTGGTGCTGAGCATCAACATCGACAAGAACACCGAGAAGGACCTGCAGCTGGCCGTCGAGGAGGCGGCGAAGCTGCTGGAAGGGGAGAAGCTGGAGATCGTGGACTTCACGAGCTACGTGGAGAAGTCGAGTGACCCGGGCCGCTATGTGATTTTCTGGGAGCTGAGCTCTGAGGCCACAGATGATGTTCTGAGCGGGTGCGCCAACGCCCTGGACCTGGCATTCCTCGACGCGGGCTACATGGGGTCGAGGAAGATCAAGACCATCGGCCCGCTCGAGCTCCGGGTGCTGAGGAAGGGCACCTTCAGGGAGATCCTGCTCCACTTCCTGAGCCTGGGCGGCGCGGTGAGCCAGTTCAAGACGCCCCGGTTTGTGAGCCCGGCCAATGGCAAGGTGCTGCAGATCCTGAACCGGAACGTCGCCAAGAGCTACTTCAGCACCGCGTATGGGCTATGACAGAAGCAAAGAATAATTGCCTGCTGCTAGATTTAGCAGGGGCGTGTAATTACCTTTCTTTTCTGTTCTTTTTCTTTTTTTGCTGGTATGTTTTAGTAGTCTCCTCGAAAAGGAACCGTTTGTTTTAGTCCGTTGGAATAATGTTTTCTTTCTTATGATGATGATCAGTCTGGTGCTGCTCGGGCTAGAAGAATCTATGTAAATTGCCGTCTGCATGCAGCTGTAGCGAAATGTATGAAATGAGGAGAAAGAAAGAAAGAAAGAAAGCTAGTGTTAATTTGCATGACTTGTGATGCTGTGAAACAGAGGTGCATACACACTCCAAAGAAAATCCAGCAATAATATGTTCCCAGAGCTGGTCATCAAGTGTTTGAGAAAAAGCCTGAATCTAGTTCTTCTGTTTTCTGCCCCAGATATGTACATCCTCCAGAAACCATTGCATTCACCATTGAACTGTATGTAGCTTTGTATTCGAATTTATATGGAGAAGTGGTTTGAGCTAAACACTAAAATTAAGCCATGCCACACGGAGGACATGAGCAGTAATATACTCCCTCCGTACCAAAATATAAGACGTTTTTTAGTTCAAATTAAGCTTTCGTCTAATATTTTGATACAGTCATACAGAGGTAGTAGTTTACTGGTTAACATTGATTCCCGTAGCTCTGTTGTTTTACACTTTAGCAACACTTAGTCTCTGGCTTACGATCATCCGAAGATGGTTGGGATGTACTCCCTCCGTCCCATAATATAAGAACGTTTTTAAAAACGTTCTTATATTATGGGACGGAGGGAGTAGCTCATAGAGAAACAGAGAGAAACACCAGTTCTGATTAAGAAATGGAAAAGGATTCAGGAGAACCAGATAATCTGCTGGTGACCTATACATATAGCAATAGGAAATCAAGGTGGTGAATAATCTTCTTTACTTGCCTATTAAACTTAGCACAAAACCATTTGTCATGCACACTGTCATCGAATAAACCAGTGTCGTCGTAGCAGTCTGGATGGCCCGGGCGGCAGCGCGATGGGTCCGGTGCGGCCCAGATCTGGGGCTGGCCTGTGCTCGCCGGCCCGATGTTGTTTTCTGCTCATACCGATGGGTCCCCCACAAACTGCACCCATTTCCACTCAAAAAAAAAAAAAAAACTGCAACCATTTCCCTTTCTCATACTGTTTTCTGCTCCTCTCTTCTGCCCTCGCACATTCTTCTCTTTGTTTTTCGGTGTAGTTCGTGAGAGAGTTTCACAGGTAGGATTCTTTGATATTTGATTGATTCTATCATTATGACATCATTTGCTCATGCCTTATGTTTTTTATTTCAAATGAACGTGTCCACCCGAGTCTAATCGTGAGAGCATGGATACCAGCAAGACCATTGGTAGTGACAATGAAAAGGCCAAGGTAAATCTGCTATGATTTTTTTCCTTTGGATTGAGGTTTCTATCCATGCCGTTACAAGTTCGTTTCATCTCATGTGCTACTTTTGAACAAAATTTAGTTCAATTCAGTTCATCTCATGTCCACCAAAGCCACAACTAGCGCAATCTCAAAGCCATGCTCTACGCCGACATGTCAGAGATCCAAGGCCGCCGAATCAGGTTGGGCGGCAAACAATTTTCCAAATGACCAGGCCTTTTACCCCAATAGCAATCTCATTGTCCTTCCGGAGGAAAATTCTCCTTAGCTTGTCGATCGCCTTCTTGTGCCAGGACGGTTGATGACCCACAAGTATAGAGGATCAATCGTAGTCCTTTCGATAAGTAAGAGTGTCGAATCCTACGAGGAGCAGAAGGAAATGACAAGCGGTTTTCAGCAAGGTATTCTCTACAAGCACTGAAATTATCGGTAACAAATAGTTTGGTAGCAAGGTAATTCGTAACGAGTAACATGTAACAAGTGTAACAAAAGTGCAGCAAGGTGGCCCAATCCTTTTTATAGCAAATGACAAGTCTGGATGAACTCTTATATAAAGCAAAGCGCTCCCGAGGACACATGGGAATTATCATCAAGTTAGTTTTCATCATGCTCATATGATTCGCGTTCGCTACTTTGATAATTTGGTATGTAGGTGGACCGATGCTTGGGTGCTGTCCTTACTTGGACAAGCCTCCCACTTATGATTAACCCCTCTCGCAAGCATCCGCAACTACGAAAGATGAATTAAGATAAATCTAATCATAGCATTAAATATGTGGACCCAAATCAGCACCTTACGAAGCAACGCATAAACTAGGATTGAAGCTTCTGTCACTCTATCAACCCATCATCTACTTGCTACTTCCCAATGCCTTCCCCTAGTCCCAAATCATGGTGAATTGTCATGTAGTCGACGTTCACATACCACCACTAGAGGAAAGACAACATACATCTCATCAAAATATCGAACGAATACCAAATTCACATGATTACTTATAACAAGACTTCTCCCATGTCCTCAGGAACAAAAGTAACTACTCACAAAGCATGTTTATGTTCATGATCAGAGGGGTATTAAATATCATTAAGGATCTTAACATATGATCTTCCACCAAATAAACCAGCTAGCATCAACTACAAAGAGTAACCAACGCTACTAGCAACCCACAGGTACCAATCTGAGGTTTTGAGACAAAGATTGAATACAAGAGATGAACTAGGGTTTGAGATGAGATGGTGCTGGTGAAGATGTTGATGAATATTGGTCCTTCCACGATGAGACGATCGTTGGTGATGACGATGGCTTCGATTTCCCCCTCCCGAATGGAAGTTTCCCCGGCGGAATCGCTCCGCCGGAGAGCAAAAGTGCTCCTGCCCAGGTTCTGCCTCGAGACGGCGGCGCTTAATCCCAAAAGCCTTCTCTTTATTTTTTCTAGGTCAAAACACTTCATATAGTAGAAGATGGGCATCGGACGCTGGCCAGGTGATATGTCCAGTTTGCATCATGTTTTTCTACTGTTATTTATAGTGTTTTTATGCAATATAATACTTTGTGGAGTAATTCTAATGCCTTTTCTCTCATAATATGCAAGGTTTACACAAAGAGAGAGAATACAGACAGCTGGAATTCTGGACCTGGAAACGCTATGTCAGAGATACCTATTCTGCACATCTCCAAATGAGCTGAAATTTTATAGAGAATTATTTTGGAATATATAAAAAAATACTGGAGAAAAGAAAGACCGGAGGGGGCCACCCAGGTGCCCACTAGGCACCAGGGCACGCCACCCCCTCCAGGCGCGCCCTGGTGGGTAGTAGGCTACCTAGTCCACCTCCGGTGCCCATCTTCTGGTACATAAGGTCTTTTGACCTAGAAAAGATAAGGAGAGGACTTTCGGGACGGAGCGTCGCCGTCTCGAGGCTGAACTTGGGCAAGAGCACTTTTGCCCTCCGGCGTATCAGAGCAATTCCGCCGGGGGAACTTCCCTCCGGGAGGGGGAAATTGAAGCCATCGTCATCACCAACAACCCTGTCATCTTTGGGAGGCCAATCTTCATCAACATCTTCAACTACACCATCTCATCTCAAACCCTAGTTCATCTCTTGTGTTCAATCTTTGTATCAAAACCTCAGCTTGGTACATGTGGGTGACTAGTAGTGTTGATTACATCTTGTAGTTGATGCTAGCCGGTTTATTTGGTGGAAGATTATATGTTCAGATCCATTATGATATTTATTACTCCTCTGATCTTGAGCATGAATATGTTGTGTGAGTAGTTACTTTTGTTCTTGAGGACATGTGAGAAGTCATGTTGCAAGTAATCATGTGAATTTGATATTCGTTTGATATTTTGATGTATGTATGTTGTGATTCCCTTAGTGGTGTTATGTGAACATCGACTACATGACACTTCACCATCTTTGGGCCTAAGGGAATGCATTGTGGAGTAGTTATTAGATGATGGGTTGCTAGAGTGACAGAAGCTTAAGCCCTAGTTTATGCGCTATTCCGTAAGGGGCTGATTTGGATCCATGTGTTTAATGCTATAGTTAGATTTTATCTTAATTCTTCTTTCGTAGTTGCGGATGCTTGCGAGAGGGGTTAATCATAGGTGGGAGGCTTGTTCAAGTAAGAACAACACCCAAGCACCGGTCTACCCACATATCAAATTATCAAAGTAGCGAACGCGAATCAAACCAACATGATGAAAGTGACTAGATGAAATTCCCGTGTGTCCTCGAGAACATTTTACTTATTATCAGAGACCGTTCCGGCCTATCCTTTGCTACAAAAAGGATTGGGCTACCTTGCTGCACTTATTGTTACTATTGTTACTTGTTACTTGTCACTTGTTACAAATTATCTTACTATCAAACTACCTATTACTGACAATTTCAGTGCTTGCAGAAATTACCTTGCTGAAAACCACTTGTCATTTCATTCTGCTCCTCGTTGGGTTCAACACTCTTATTTATCGAAAGGACTACGATTGATCCCCTATACTTGTGGGTCATCAAGACTCTTTTCTGGCGCCGTTGCCGAGGAGTGAAGCGCTCTTGGTAAGTGGAAATTGGTAAGGAAAAATTTATATTATGTGCTGAAATTTACTGTCACTTGTTACTATGGAAAACAATCCTTTCAGGGGTTTGTTCGGGGTATCTTCACCTAGACCAGAAACACAAAGATTTGCCCCTCAACCTACTGCACCTACTGGAAATATTGGTTATTGAATTCCTTCGGGTATGATAGAACAACTGCTAGCTAATCCTTATGCAGGACACGGAATGAAGCATCCCGATATGCATTTGATACATGTGGATGAAATTTGTGGATTGTTTAAGCTTGCAAGTTTACCCGGAGATGAAGTTAAGAAGAAGGTTTTCTCTTTATCTTTGGGGGGAAAAGCATTGACATGGTATAGGCTGATACGTCTCCAACGTATCTGTAATTTTTTATTGTTCCATGCTATTATATTATGTGTTTTGAATGTTTTATATGCATTAATATGCTATTTTATATTATTTTTGGGAATAACTTATTAACCTAGAGCCCAGTGCCAGTTTCTGTTTTTTCCTTGTTTTTGAGTTTTACAGAGAAGGAATATTAAACGGAGTCCAAACGGAATAAAACTTTCGCGATGATTTTTCTTGGACCAGAAGACACCCAGCAAACTTGGATTTGAAGGCAGGGGAGTCCCAAGGACTCCACAAGCCAGGGGGGCGCGCCCTGAGGGCTTGTGGGCCCCTCGAAGATTCCCTAACCCTAATTCTTCCTCTATATATTCTCAAATATTCCCAAACGACCAGAAGCGTCCACCAAAATACTTTTCCGCCGCCGTAACCTTCTGTACCCGTGAGATGCCATCTTGGGGCCTTTTCCGGCATCCTGCCGGAGGGGGATTCGATCATGGAGGGCTTCTACATCAACTCTATTACCCTTCCGATGAAGCATGAGTAGTTTACCTCAGACCTACGAGTCCATAGCTAGTAGCTAGATGGCTTGTTCTCTCTCTTTGATCCTCAATACCATGTTCTCCTCGTTGTTCGTGGAGATCTATCCGATGTAATATTTTTTTGCGGTGTGTTTGTCGAGATTTGATGAATTGTGGATTTATGATCAGTTTATCTATGAATATTATTTGAATCTTCTTTGAATTCTTATATGCATGATTTGATATCTTTGTATTTCTCTTCGAATTATTGGTTTGGTTTGGCCAACTAGATTGGTTCTTCTTGCAATGGGAGAGGTGCTTAGTTTTGGGTTCAATCTTGCGGTGTCCTCACCCAGTGACAGTAGGGGTAGCGAGGCACGTATTTTATTGTTGCCTTCAAGGATAAAAAGATGGGGTTTTCATCATATTGCTTAAGTTTATCCCTCTACATCATGTCATCTTACTTAAGGCATTACTTCGTTCTTATGAACTTAATACTCTAGATGCATGCTGGATAGCGGTCGATGTGTGGAGTAATAGAAGTAGATGCAGAATCGTTTCGGTCTACTTGACACGGACGTGATGCCTATATGCATAATCATTGCCTTAGATATCGTCATAACTTTGCGCTTTTCTATCAATTGCTTGACAGTAATGTGTTCACCCACTGTATTATTTGCCTTCAAGAGAGAAGCCTCTAGTGAAATCTATGGCCCCCGGGTCTATTTTCCATCATACATTTTCAGATCTATAAACCAAAAAACCCAAAAATACCTTGCTGCAATTTATTTACTTTTATTTTGTTTTACGTTTTAGTAATCTTTTATATCTATCTCTATCAGATCTCACCTTTGCAAGTGACCGTGAAGGGATTGACAACCCCTTTATCGTGTTGGGTGCAAGTGTTTGATTATTTGTGCAGGTGCATAGATTGGAGACTTGCTTGTATCTCCTACTGGATTGATACCTTGGTTCTTAACTGAGGAAAATACTTATCTCTACTTTGCTGCATCACCCTTTCCTCTTCAAGGGAAAAACCAATGCAAGCTAAAGAAGTAGCATAGGCTATGTGATGATATTGGAGCTTGGAATTGGAATCGATTGAAATTGGAATTTCACCAAAAAAATTATCCTATGCATCTAGTTCATCGTGATTAGAATTATATATATAATTTTTGGCCTTGTGAAGGAGAAAGTATCGCTCTAGCTTGGGGGAGGCTTAAGTCAATGTTATATTCATGCCCCAATCATGAGCTCTCAAGAGAAATTATTATACAGAATTTTTATGCTCGGCTTTCTCGTGATGATCAATCCATGCTCGATACTTCTTGTACTGGTTCTTTTATGAAGAAGACTATTGAATTCAGGTGGGATCTGTTAGAAAGAATTAAACGCAACTCTGAAGATTGGGAACTCAACGAAGGTAAGGAGTCAGGTATAAAGCTTGAGTTTGATTGTGTTAAATCTTTTATGGATATCGATGCTTTTCACAAGTTTAGCACTAAATATGGACTTGACTCTGAGATAGTTGCCTCTTTTTCTGAATCATTTGCTATGCATGTTGATCTCCCTAAGGAGAAGTGATTTAAATATCATCCCCCTATTAAGGAAGAGATTAAAGAACCAGTTATAGTTAAGGATGAAACTATCATTTACAATGTTGATCCAGTTGTTCCTACTGCTTATATTGGAAAACCACATTTCCCTGTTAGGATAAAGGAACATGCTAAGGTCTCAACCGTGGTTAACAAAAGTAATATTAGAACATCTAAACCCTCTGAACAAATTAAGGTAGAACCTAGTATTGCTATGATAAAAGATCTCTTGGTCGATAATATTGATGGGCATGTTATTTACTTTTGTGATGAAGCTACTAGAATTGCCAAACCAGACACTAAAGACAAGAATAAGCCCGTTGTTGGTATGCCTATTGTCTCAGTTAAAATAGGAGATCATTGTTATCATGGTCTATGTGATTTGGGTACTAGTGTCAGTGCTATTTCTTTTACTCTTTACCAAGAAATTATGGATGATATTGCACCTGCTGAAATAGAAGATATTGATGTTACTATTAAATTTTTATGCCGGATTGAATTTTGCATCTAGAAATCTTTTAGATTTGGCTGCGGGAGGTACTTTTATGAAAATCACATTAGGAGAAGCTACTAAACTCCTGTATAATATTATGGCTAATTACTCTCAATGGCATACCGAAAGATCTTCCACTAGTAAAAAAGTGCATGCGATTGAAGAAATTAATACTTTGAGTGCAAAGATGGATGAACTTATGAAATTTTTTGCTAGTAAGAGTGCTCCTATTGATCCTAATGATATGCCTTTGTCTACTTTGATTGAGAACAATAATGAATCTATGGATGTGAATTTTGTTGGTAGGAACAATTTTGGTAATAACGCGTATAGAAGTAATTTCAACCCTAGGCCGTTTCCTAGTAATTCCTCTAATAATTATGGTAATTCCTACAACAATTCTTATGGAAATTATAATAAGATGCCCTCTGATCTTGAGAATAATATTAAAGAATTTATTAATTCGCAAAAAAAATTCAATGCTATGGTTGAAGAAAAATTGCTCAAGATTGATGATTTGGCTAGGAACGTTGATAGAATTTCTCTTGAGATTGATTCTTTGAAAATTAGATCTATGCCACCCAAGCATTATATTAATGAATCTCTTAAAGCTATTAAAATTTCTATTGATGAGTGCAAAGAAAGAACCGCTAGCATGCATGCTAAGCGAGATTGGTTTGTTAAAGCGTGTTCTTCGATTTCTTGTGATAATAATGATGAAGATCTTAAAGTAATTGGTGTGACTCCTATTGAATATTTGTTTTCTAATATAAATCTTGATAAATATGGGACTAGAGATGAGTCAACTTTAGCTAGAAGGCGTCCCAATGATTCGGAGTTTTTAGATCTTAATGAAAAAATTGATAAAAGTGGGATTGGAGAGGTCAAAACTTTAAGTAGCGATGAACCCACTCTTTTGGATTTCAAGGATTTTAATTATGAGAATTGTTCTTTGATATATTGTATTTCCTTGTTGCAATCCATGTTGAATTCTCCTCATGCTTATAATCAAAATAAAGCTTTTACTAAACATATCGTTGATGCTATGATGAAATCTTTTGAAGAAAAACTTGAGTTGGAAGTTTCTATCCCTAGAAAGCTTTATGATGAGTGGGAACCTATTATTAAGATTAAAATTAAATATTATGAGTGCCATGCTTTCTGTGATTTGGGTGCTAGCGTTTCCACGATTCCAAAAACTTTATGTGATGTGCTAGGTTTCCGTGAATTTGATGATTGTTCTTTAAATTTGCATCTCGCGGATTCCACTATTAAGAAACCTATGGGAAGAATTAATGATGTTCTTATTGTTGCAAATAGGAATTATGTGCCCGTAGATTTCACTGTGCTTGATATAGATTGCAATCCTACATGTCCTATTATTCTTGGTAGACCTTTCCTTAGAACGATTGGTGCAATTATTGATATGAAAGAAGGAAACATTAGATTTCAATTTTTGTTAAGGAAGGGCATGGAACACTTTCCAAGAAATAAAATTAAGTTGCCATATGAATCTATTATGAGAGTGACTTATGGATTGCATACCAAAGATGACAATACCTAGATCTATGTTTTATGCCTAGCTAGGGGCGTTAAACAATAGCGCTTGTCGGGAGGCAACCCAATTTTATTTTTATGTTTTTTGTTTTTGGTTCTGTTTTTAAATAAATACAAGTAATTACCTCTGTATTAATTGTGTTTTGGTGTTTTAATTAGTGTTTGAGCAGAGTAAGACCTTTGGGATGGCATATGGTGATAGTTGATTTGATCTTGCTGAAAAACAGAAACTTTTGCGTCCAGTAACAGAATTTTTATAATTCACTGGAGCGTGTAAAAACCCTGAATCTTTTACACAAGATTGATATACAAATTTCCTATGTTGTCCTAATTTTTCAAAAAATTTGTAGTTACATAAGTATTAGAACAATTCAGATCTTCGCAGACTGTTCTGTTTTTGACAGATTCTGTTTTCTATGTGTTGTTTGCTTATTTTGATGAATTTATGGGTAGTATCGGGGGGTATTGTGAAGGAAATATGCCCTAGAGGCAATAATAAAGTTTTTATTTATATTTCCTTATATCATGATAAATGTTTATTATTCATGCTAGAATTGTATTAACCGGAAACTTAATACATGTGTGAATACATAGACAAACAAAATGTCACTAGTATGCCTCTACTTGACTAGCTCGTTAATCAAAGATGGTTAAGTTTCCTAGTCATAGACATGAGTTGTCATTTGATGAACGGGATCACATCATTAGAGAATGATGTGATTGACAAGACCCATCCGTTAGCTTAGCACGATGATCGTTTAGTTTGTTGCTATTGCTTTCTTCATGACTTATACATGTTCCTCTGACTATGAGATTATGCAACTCCCGAATACTGAAGGAACACCTTGTGTGCTATCAAACGTCACAACGTAACTGGGTGATTATAAAGATGCTCTACAAGTGTCTCCGATAGTGTTTGTTGAGTTGGCATAGATCAAGATTAGGATTTGTCACTCCGATTGTCGGAGAGGTATCTCTGGGCCCTCTCGGTAATGCACATCATATGAAGCCTTGCAAGCAATGCGAATAATGAGTTAGTTATGGGATGATACATTACGGAACGAGTAAAGAGACTTGCCGATAACGAGATTGAACTAGGTATTGAGATACCGACGATCGAATCTCGGGCAAGTAACATACCGATGACAAAGGGAACAACGTATGTTGTTATGCGGTTTGACCGATAAAGATCTTCGTAGAATATGTGGGAGCCAATATGAGCATCCAGGTTCCGCTATTGGTTATTGACCGGAGATGAGTCTCAGTCATGTCTACATAGTTCTCGAACCCGTAGGGTCCGCACGCTTAACGTTCGATGACGATCGGTATTATGAGTTTATGTGTTTTGATGTACCGAAGGTAGTTCGGAGTCCCAGATGTGATCACGGACATGACGAGGAGTGTCGGAATGTCCGAGAGGTAAAGATTGATATATTGGAAGATAGTATTTGGCCTCCGGAAAGGTTCTGGAAGGTTCCGGATATTTATCAGAGTGCCAGAAGGGTTATCGGAACCACTGGAGAAGTAATGGGCCTTATTGGGCCTAGGGGAAAGAGAGAGGGGCAGCCAAGGGCTGGCCGTGCGCCCCCCCATGGGCCTAGTCCGAATTGGACTAGGGGGAGGGGCGGCACCCCCTCGTTCCTTCTCTTTCCCCCTCCTTCCTTCTTCTCCTAGTAGGACTAGGAAAGGGGGGAGTCCTACTCCTACTAGGAGGAGGATTCCTCCCCCCTTGGCGCGCCTATGAGGGCCGGCCGGCCTCCCCCTCCCTCCTTTATATATGTGGGGAGGGGGGCACCCTAGGACACACAAGTTAATTGTTTTTAGCCGTGTGCGGTGCCCCCCTCCACAGATTTCCACCTCGGTCATATTTTCAGAGAGCTTAGGCGAAGCCCTGCGGGAATCACTTCATCATCACCGTCATCACGCCGTCGTGCTGACGAAACTCTCCCTCGGCCTCAGCTGGATCAAGAGTACGAGGGACGTCACCGAGCTGAGCGTGTGCAGATCGCGGAGGTGCCGTACATTCGGTACTTGGATCGGTTGGATCGCGAAGACGTTCGAATACATCAACCGCGTTACTAAACGCTTCCGCTCTCGGTCTACGAGGGTACGTGGACACACTCTCCCGCTCGTTGCTATGCTTCTCCTAGATAGATCTTGCGTGATCGTAGGAATTTTTTTGAATTACTACGTTCCCCAACATATTGATGACCCACAAGTATAGGGATCTATCGTACTCCTTTCGATAAGTAAGAGTGTCGAACCCAACGAGGAGCAGAAGGAAATGACAAGCGGTTTTCAGCAAGGTATTCTCTACAAGCATTGAAATTATCGGTAACAGATAGTTGTGTGATAAGATAATTCGTAATGGGTAACAAGTAACAAAAGTAACTAAGGTGCAGCAAGGTGGCCCAATCCTTTTTGTAGCAAAGGACAAGCCTGGACAAACTCTTATATAAAGCAGAGTGCTCCCGAGGACCCATGGGAATTACTGTCAAGCTAGTTTTCATCATGCTCATATGATTCGCGTTTGTTACTTTGATAATTTGATATGTGGGTGGACCGGTGCTTGGGTGCTGCCCTTACTTGGACAAGCCTCCCACTTATGATTAATCCCTCTCGCAAGCATCCACAACTACGAAAGAAGAATTAAGATAAATCTAACCATAGCATGAAACATATGGATCCAAATCAGCCCCTTACGAAGCAACGCATAAACTAGGGTTTAAACTTCTGTCACTCTAGCAACCCATCATCTACTTATTACTTACCAATGCCTTCCCCTAGGCCCAAATCATGGTGAAGTGTCATGTAGTCGACGTTCACATAACACCACTAGAGGAAAGACAACATACATCTCATCAAAATATCGAACGAATACCAAATTCACATGATTACTTATAACAAGACTTCTCCCATGTCCTCTGGAACAAACGTAACTACTCACAAAGCATATTCATGTTCATAATCAGAGGGGTATTGAATAGCATTAAGGATCTGAACATATTATCTTCCATCGAATAAACCAACTAGCATCAACTACAAGGAGTAATCAACACTACTAGCAACCCACAGGTACCAATCTGAGGTTTTGAGACAAAGATCGGATACAAGAGATGAACTAGGGTTTGAGAGGATATGGTGCTGGTGAAGATGTTGATGGAGATTGACCCCCTCTCAATGAGAGGATCGTTGGTGATGATAATGGCTTCGATTTCCCCCTCCCGGAGGGAAGTTTCTCCGGCAGAACAGCTCCGCCGGAGCCCTAGATTGGTTCTGCCTAGGTTCCGCCTCGAGACGGTGGCGCTTCATCCCGAAAGCTTCTCTATGATTTTTTCTAGGTCAAAACACATCATATAGCAGAAGATGGGCATCGGGGGCCTGCCAGGTGGCCCACAAGGCAGGGAGGCACGCCCAGGGGGTAGGGTGCGCCCCCACCCTTGTGGCTGCCTGGTGGGTCCCCTCAGGTGCTTTCTTTGCCCAATATTTTTTATATATTCCAAAATAATTCTCCGTGAAGTTTCAGGACTTTTGGAGTTGTGCAGAATAGGTCTCTCAGATTTGCTCCTTTTCCAGCCCAGAATTCCAGCTGCCGGCATTCTCCTTCTACATATAAACCTTGTAAAATAAGAGAGAAAAGGCATAAGTATCGTGCTAGAATGTGTAATAACAGCCCATAATGCAATAAATATCAATATAAAAGCATGATGCAAAATGGACGTATCAACTCCCCCAAGCTTAGACCTCGCTTGTCCTCAAGCGAAACCCAAAATCGAAAAATATGTCCACATGTTTAGAGATAGAGGTGTCAATAAAATAAAATACGGACATGAGGGCATAATGATCATCTTTAGAACAGCAACAAATTTTGTCATATAATTTCTTATGCTAAAGTAACAATTCGTTCACAAGGTAAAGCATGAATCGGAAATTTCATTGAAAACTAACAATCTATGATCTCAGTCATTGAAGCAATTGCAATTTATCATAACATCGGAAAGAGTCAATTCAAGAGCTTTTCAGCAAGTCCACATACTCAACTATCATTTAATCTTTCACAATTGCTAACACTCACGCGATACTTATGGGTTCGAAGCCTCAGTCGGACACATAGAAAGATAGGGGCTTATAATTTCGCCTCCCAACCTTTTACCTCAAGGGTAATGTCAACAATAATACTTTATGATAACCTACATCCGAGTGGATATATATATCTGGATCCTTCTCCAACACATAGTGCTTACCAAAAGAAAAAGTGTAAAAAGGAAAGGTGAAGATCACCATGACTCTTGTATAAGGGTAGAAGATAAAAGTAAAAGATAGGCCCTTCGCAGAGGGAAGCAGAGGTTGTCATGCACTTTTATTGTTGGATGTACAAAATCTTAATGCAAAAGAACGTCACTTTATATTGCCGCTTGTGATAAAGAACTTTATTATGTAGTCCGTCGCTTTTATTTCTTCCATATCACAAGTTCGTATAAAGCTTATTTTTTTCACACTAATAGATCATACATATTTAGAGAGCAATTTTTATTGCTTGCACCGATGACAACTTACTTGAAGGATCTTACTCAATCCATAGGTAGGTATGGTGGACTCTCATGGCAAAACTGGTTTAAGGAATGTTTGGATGCACAAGTAGTATCTCTACTTGGTGCAAAGAATTTGGCTAGCATAAGAAGGAAAAGCAAACTCAACATGTTGGAGGATCCAAGACACTATAACTTCTATCCGGATATAAGAAAACATAACCCATTATGTTGTCTTCCTTGTCCAGCATCAACTTTTTAGCATGTCATATTTTAATGAGTGCTCACAATTACAAAAGATGTCTAAGATAGTATATTTATATGTGAAACCTCTCTTTCTTTATTACTTCCTATTAATTGCAACAATGACCAAAACTACGTTTGTCAACTCTCAACAACTTTTATTCATCATACTCTTTATATGTGAAGTCATTACTCTCCATAAGATCATTATACGATCTTTTTATTTCTTTTTATTTATTCCCTCAAGATCATAGCAAGAAAGCAAAGCCGTCAACTCAAAACTACTCTTTATTAAATATCTCTCGGACTCGATTACATAGAGGGAACTTAAAGCAAAACTCAAAGCTAGATCATATTAAAAACTTTTATTCTACTAGATAAGGATATAACTAAAAGGATCAAACTAAGAAAAACGGTAAAAGTAAAGGTGTGATGGTGATACGATACCGGGGCACCTCCCCCAAGCTTGGCAGTTGCCAAGGGGAGTGCCCATACCCATGTATTTAGATCTCTTTCTTCGGAGGTGGTGATGATGGAGTTGTTGATGATGTAGTGCCGCACTCCGAGCATAGGAGATACTCCAATCTGCGAATGATGCTCTGGAGGGAGATGATATGCTCTTGCAATAGAATATTTTCACAAGTGAGATATTTATTTTGCACACAAACTATCTCAATGATCTTAAAAGCTTCAATTTCAGTAGGGGTAAGATGATCGTAGTATGGTTGAAGGATGTCTTCTTCTTCTGCTACCGGAACTTGATCCACTATGACCTTCTTGATTTCATCACCCTTGTTGGTTTCCCCAAGTTCTTCTTTCTTCATCTCTATCTTCATTAGCCACGCATCGTTGTCCCCATTGTTGGAGGAAGGGGAAGACATGATGTCGGGCCTTGAAACCTCTGGCAGAAAATAGTTCAAAACAAAAACAGGAGATTTTGCCATGGTACGGTGGTCAAAACCTTCGGGAGATTATATAATGAATTTTTACCGACCAAAAGAAGTATTGTGCAAGAAAACGGAGTCCGGACGACACACGAGGTGGCGGCAAGGGTGGGGGGCGTGCCTCCCTACCTTGTCGCTTCCTCGTGCACTTTTCGGATTACTTTTAATTTTCCTAATTTTTTAAATATTCCAAAATGGAGAAAAATTGCAATTAGAACAGTTTTGGAGTCGGTTTACTTACCGTACCACATACCTATTCCTTTCCGGAGTCTGAAATGTTCTGGAAAGTGTCCCTTATGTACTCCTCCGGTGTTACGGTATTGATAATATTCGTCTCGACATTTATGGGAGTACCTGAAATATAATGTTTGATTCTTTGACCGTTTACCACCTTCGGGTTGGTGCCTTTGGCATTGTTGATCTTGATGGCACCGGAACGATAGACCTCTTCAATAATGTAAGGACCTTCCCATTTAGAGAGAAGCTTTCCTGCAAAAAATCTTAAACGAGAGTTGTATAGCAAAACATGATCACCTACATTAAACTCATGCTTTCGTATCCTTTTGTCATGCCATCTTTTAACTTTTTGTTTAAACAACTTGGCATTCTCATAAGCTTGGGTTCTCCATTCATCAAGTGAGCTAATGTCAAATAACCTCTTCTCACCGGCAAGTTTGAAATCATAGTTGTGCTCTTTAATAGCCCAATACGCTTTATGTTCTAGTTCAAGAGGTAAGTGACAAGCTTTTCCATAAACCATTTTATACGGAGACATACCCATAGGGTTTTTATAAGCAGTTCTATAGGCCCATAATGCATCATCAAGTTTCTTAGACCAATTCTTTCTAGATCTATTAACAGTCTTTTGCAAAATTAACGGAAAGCACCATGAATAAAATGTGAACCACCATCAGTCATTAAATATCTAGGGACTCCAAACCTCAGAAAAATAACTTCTTTAAGCATCTTAATAGAAGTGTTATGATCAGCTACCCACTTAGTAACGTAATCAACAACAACTAAAATATGTGTATACCAATTAGAGGAAGGAAAAGGTCCCATATAGTCAAAGCCCCAAACATCAAATGGTTCAATAACAAGTGAATAATTCATAGGCATTTCCTAACGTCTACTAATATTGCCAATTCTCTGGCATTCATCACAAGACAAGACAAACTTACGGGCATCCTTGAAGAGAGTAGGCCAATAAAAACCAGATTGCAATACCTTGTGGGCAGTTCTATCTCCAGCATGGTGTCCTCCGTAAGCTTCGGAGTGGCACTTGCGTAGGATCTGTTCCTGTTCATGCTCAGGTACACAACGTCTAATAAGACCATCCACTGCTTCTTTATAAAGGTGTGGGTCATCCCAAAAGTAATGTCTTACATCATAGAAAAACTTTTTCTTTTGCTGGTATGTGAAACTAGCACTAGTAGAAAAAGGGCCTAATGTGAAGCACATTAGTCCCGGTTTGTAACTGAACCAACACTAATGGTACCGGTTCCAACGGCTAGGCGGGCGGCGCTCATTAGTACAGGTTCGTGGCGAACCTTTAGTACCGGTTCGTGCCACGAACCGGTACTAAAGAGGTGGTGGCAGGCTGTTGTCAGGCTGGGGCCCCACCAGCACCTTTAGTACCGGTTCATGCCATGAACCGGGACTAGAGATGCACCTTTAGTACCAGTTGGTTAGATGAACCGGTACTAAAGCCCATCCTATATAAACCCCTTCGTCGAGCCCGAGTGCTCTGTTCTTCCCCTTTCCTCTCCTCTGTTTTCTTCCTCGTCCTCTCGAGCTCACACTCTATTTTTGCCAAAATTTGTGAAGATTTGAAGGCACCCCATCCATCCAAGTGATCACAAAGGTTGGCAACTTTGTCCTTTCATCTCTCATTGCTAGATTAGCTCTTGCAATGCTCTATAAGTATAGTGATTTGTGGGTTTTATTTTGGGAGTAATTATATGTGGTAGTATTTGATTTATATGCAATTTGAGGTCAAAATAACTCTTAGTTTGCATATGTAGGTGTGGTTTACTTAGTGCCTTCCCGTCTCCGTCCTAACCACCGTCGATCGCCCGCACTGTCCCGTCGCCGGCACCACCTTGTGGTGAGCCTCTTGTTCTTATCTTTTTTATATAAAAAAAATCATGTTTGTGTGATTTAGATATATAGTTACTTGTATAATTATCTTACCCGTACGTTGTTTGTTATACATAGTGCCATGGTTTTGATATCCGTCCCCGTCGGCCCTCGTCCGGGTTATGATTCGGATGTGGTATATTCTCTTTTATAACTATTTGTTGCATTTCGTGTTTATGACAAATTATGCCCATCAAGTTGACATAGATATTTTTATCTAGGAGGTATGTGAAACAGAAATTCCAACCGACCCTATTGTTGAGAGGTTAAATTTAGTTGAAAGAGAAAACGAGTATTTGAAAGAAAAATTGAAAATAATTGAGGGGGAGAAGATGGAATTGGAGTTGCATGTTGCTGATGTCGTCGATGATGACAAGATCAAGATGGAGAAAATGCGCTTGAAGATTAGAAAGATTAGAAAACATGCCATTGATAGTGAGGCTTGGTATCATTATGCTGTTGGATCAATTGTTACCTTAGTTGCGATCTTGATCGCATTTGTTGTTGCATTTAAATGCTTTAGCTAGAGAGTTATTTGTATGTTTGTTTTATGAGAATAAGTGTTGTATGAACTTGTATTAATTTGGTCTATTCGGTGCTGTGTAATGAAGATGAGCTGGCAATGGATGTACGATGACCGATGCTCTCCCTAGTTCGTTAATGGCGTGCAAACTTTTCTGCTTGTGGCTGAGGCAAACAAGCGGGCGGATGGTTTTATGTCTTGTCCATGTGCTGGCTGTAATAATGATCGGAGTTACTCTAAGTCAAAAACCATTCACGTCCACCTGTTTGAGGCCGGTTTCATGCCCCACTATAATGTTTGGACCAAGCACGGAGAAAGAGGGATTATGATGGAAGACAATGAAGAAGAAGAGGACGACGACAGCTATCCTGGCCATGGGTTCCCTAAATACGATGGTACAACAATGGGGGAACAAGCTGAGCCGGCAATGCGGGAAGAAGCTGAAGAAGAGGCATCAGATGAGCCCGCTGATGATCTAGGTCGGGCCATTGCCGATGCAAAGAGAAACTGCGCAAGTGAAAAGGAGAAGAAGAAGTTGCGGCGCATGTTAGAGGATCACAAGAAATTGTTTTACCTGAATTGCGAAGCTGACAAGAAAAAGCTGGGCACCACACTGGAATTGCTGCAATGGAAGGCAGAGAATGGTGTATCTGACAAGGGATTTGGAAAGTTTCTGATAATGTTAAAGAAGATGCTTCCAAAGGACAACGAATTGCCCGAGAGTACGTACGAAGCAAAGAAGGTTGTCTGCCCTCTAGGATTAGAGGTGCAGAAGATACATGCATGCCCTAATGACTGCATCCTCTACCGCGGTGAGTACGAGGATTTGAATGCGTGCCCGGTATGCGGTGCATTGCACTATAAGATCAGCCACGATGACGCTGGTGATGTCGAGGGCGAGCGCCCCAGGAAGAAGATTCCTGCCAAGGTGATGTGGTATGCTCCTATAATACCACGGTTGAAATGTTTGTTCCAAAACAAAGAGCATGCCAAGTTGATGCGATGGCACAGAGAAGACCGTAAGAAAGACGGGAAGTTGAGAGTACCCGCTGACGGGTCGTAGTGGAGAAAATTTGAGAGAAAGTACTGGGAGGACTTTGCAGGTGACGCAAGGAACGTATGGTTTGGTCTAAGCGTAGATGGCATTAATCCTTTTGGGGAGCAGAGCAACAATCATAGCACCTGGCCTGTGACTCTATGTATGTATAACCTTCCTCCTTGGGTGTGCATGAAGCAGAAGTTCATTATGATGCCAGTGCTCATCCAAGGCCCTAAGCAACCCGGCAACGACATTGATGTGTACCTAAGGCCATTAGTTGAAGAACTCTTATAGCTGTGGAATGGAAAAGGTGTACGTGTGTGGGATGAGCACAAACAGGAAGAATTTGACCTACATGCATTGCTGTTAGTGACCATCAATGATTGACCTACTCTCAGTAACCTTTCAAGACAGACAAACAAGGGATACCGCTCATGCACGCACTGTTTGGATGATACCGACAGTATATATTTGGATAATTGTAAGAAGAATGTGTACCTGGGACATCGTCGATTTCTTCCGAGCAGGCATCCTGTAAGAAAGAAAGGCAAGCATTTCAAAGGTGAGGCGGATCACCGGACGAAGCCTCGCCACTGTACTGGTGATGATGTACATGATATGGTCAAGGATTTGAAGGTAATCTTTGGAAAGGGTCCTGGCGGACAATCTGTTCTGAATGACGCTGACGGACGCGCACCCATGTGGAAGAAGAAATCTATATTTTGGGACCTGCCCTATTGGAAAGACCTAGAGGTCCGCTCTGCAATCGACGTGATGCACGTGACGAAGAATCTTTGCGTGACCCTGCTTGGCTTCTTGGGCATGTATGGGAAGATGAAAGATACACCAGAGGCACGGGAGGACCAGCAACGTATGCACGGAAAAGACGGCATACATCAGGGTCATGCCAACTATGCTCTTACCAAAGAAGAGAAGGAAATCTTCTTTGAATGCCTGCTCAGTATGAAGGTACCGTCTGGCTTCTCATCGAATATAAAGGGAATAATAAATATGGCAGAGAAAAAGTTCCAGAACCTAAAGTCTCATGACTGCCACGTGATTATGACGCAACTGCTTCCGGTTGCATTGAGGGGGCTTCTACCGGAAAAAGTTTGATTAGCCATTGTGAAGCTATGTGCATTCCTCAATGCAATCTCTCAGAAGGTAATCGATCCAGAAATCATACCAAGGTTAGAGAATGATTTGGTGCAATGTCTTGTTAGTTTTGAGTTGGTGTTCCCACCATCGTTCTTCAACATCATGACGCACGTCCTAGTTCACCTATGCGTAGAGATTAACGTTCTGGGTCCTGTATTTCTACACAATATGTTCCCCTTTGAGAGGTTCATGGGAGTCTTAAAGAAATATGTTCATAACCGTGCTAGGCCAGAAGGAAGCATCTCCAAGGGCCATGAAAATGAGGAGGTCATTGAGTTTTGTATTGACTTTATTCCTGACCTTAAGCCGATTGGTGTTCCTGAATCGCGGCATAAGGGCAGACTAGGTGGAAATGGCACGCTAGGACCGGAACAAATAATATGTATGGACGGGCATTCTCTCACTCAAGCACACTACATAGTTCTACAAAATTCCGCCTTGGTGGCTCCGTATATGGAGGAACACAAGAATATTCTACGCTCCAAACACCCGGAGCAGTCTGACGACTGGATTACACGTGAACAAACGGGGACTTTCGCCGGTTGGTTGCAGACACGTGCCATGCATGACGCCGCTGTTGAAGATGACCTGTACTTGCTGTCCCAGTTACCATCTTCGAATATAATGACTTTCAAAGGGTACGAGATAAATGGGAATACGTTTTACACAATCGCCCAAGATAAGAAGAGCACCAACCAAAACAGTGGTGTCCGCTTTGATGCAGCAACCAAGAGGGGAAAGGACACATATTATGGTTACATAGAGGAGATATGGGAACTTGACTATGGACGTGGTTTGAAGGTCCCTTTGTTTTGGTGCAAATGGGTCAATATGACATGAGGCGGGGTAACGGAAGACCCGCAGTACGAAATGACAACAGTGGATCTCAACAATCTTGCGTACGCAGACAAACCATTCGTCCTAGCCAATGATGTGGCGCAGGTTTTCTATGTGAAGGACATGTCTACCAGGCCGAGAAAAAGAAAAGATAAGGAAGCGAATACATCATATGATGAGCCAAAGCGCCACATAGTTCTTTCAGGGAAAAGAAACATCGTGGGAGTGGATGACAAGACAAACATGTCAGAAGATTATGAAAAGTTTGATGAAATTGCTCCCTTCACAGTGAATATTGACCCAAGCATCCAGTTAAATGATGAAGATTGTCCATGGTTACGGCGCAAAGGGACACACGCGAAGAAAAAGTTTCACACCCAAAGATCCCACTCTGGGATGTGACCGGCTTCACTGTCATCACTTTCTTCTCTAGTGAGTTTCCGGACTTATATATCTGGAAAGTCCCACTTTGGACAAACCGTAGGGAATCTTTCTAATAGTTAGGGTGCATATGTGTTTTGGCATTTGAAACATGTACTTTTGTGCTTCGGACAAACGTGTACCTTTCTGACTTCATTTGCTATTTTTCAGCTCATTTACTGATTTTTTTAGCTAAATGACCCTGAAATTGAAAAGCACTACAAATGAACTCTGAAAAGGTTGAAAGTTGGCATGGTATCATCATTTCACCCACATAGCATGTGCAAAAAAGTAGAGAGGGTTACGGCAAAAACTGGATGCACTTCGTGTACAAAATGGACAATCTCTTTCGAAGTGTCAGGGTTTCGAACGAAAACTCATCTGTTACAAAGGCATTTCATTTTTTTAAACTTATTACAACTCCAGACTTTTTGTGTGTTCAGTATGCACCATTCAAAGCCACGTCATCAACTTTCAACCCTTTCTGACATCATTTGCTATTTTTCATGCATTTACTGATTTTTTTGAGCTAAATGACCCTGAAATTGAAAAGCACTACAAATGAACTCTGAAAAGGTTGAAATTGGCATGGTATCATCATTTCACCCACATAGCATGTGCAAAAAAGTAGAGAGGGTTACAGCAAAAAACTGGATGCACTTCGTGTACAAAATGGACAATCACTTTCGTAGTATCAGGGTTTCGGACGAAAACTCATCTGTTACAAAGGCAATTCATTTTTTTAACTTATTTCAACTCCAGACTTTTTGTGCGTTCAGTATGCACCATTCAAAGCCACGTCATCAACTTTCAACCCTTTCTGACTTCATTTGGTATTTTTCATGCATTTACTGATTTTTTTGAGCTAAATTACCCTGAAATTGAAAAGCACTACAAATGAACTCTGAAAAGGTTGAAAGTAGGCATGGTATCATCACCCCACATAGCATGTGCAAAAAAGTTGAGAGGGTTACGGCAAAAACTTGATGCACTTCGTGTACAAAATGGACAATCTCTTTCGAAGTATCAGGGTTTCGGACGAAAACTCATCTGTTACAAAGGCATTTCATTTTTTTAAAGTTATTCCAACTCCAGACTTTTTATGCGTTCAGTATGCACCATTCAAAGCCACGTCATCAACTTTGAACCCTTTCTGACATCATTTGCTATTTTTCATGCATTTACTGATTTTTTTGAGCTAAATGACCCTGAAATTGAAAAGCACTACAAATGAACTCTGAAAAGGTTGGAAGTTGGCATGGTATCATCATTTCACCCACATGGCATGTGCAAAAAAGTAGAGAGGGTTACGGCAAAAACTGGATGCACTTCGTGTACAAAATGGACAATCTCTTTCGAAGTATCAGGGTTTCGGACGAAAACTAAGCTGTTACAAAGGCATTTTATTTTTTTAAATAAACTAAGTATTACCAAATTGAATATAATGATAAAACACACTAATATTAAACATAAGAAAAAAGAATCACTGGAAAATCTATTTTTAAAGTAAAGTTATTCACAAACTAGTGATTCACACAAATTTCAAATAATTCAAATTTAAACTATTCAAATTTGAAAACTACTGGCAGTAACAGAAAGTTTGTAATTTTTTGTACCTAAAGCAAAAATATTCACAAAGAAACTCTAAATACAGCAAAAAACAACTCACAAAAAAATAAAACAGAAAAGAAAAAAAACCCGCCAACTGGGCCACAGCGGCCTGCATACGACTAGAAACCCAACCTGTAGTTGGGCCAGGATGCAGGACCGCAAGGCCCATTAGGCCCATAGGGCAGCGCAGCAGTTTAGGCCCAGAAGCCTGCTTTGGAGAGGAGCTCGAAGGAGCAGCCGCGGCTGGGTTTATAAACCAGTGCGGCTGCCCTTCGCTCGGCGAGGTGGGACTAAACTTTGTGCACCGCGGGTGGCAGCGCACCCCCTTTAGTACCGGGTCGTGGCTCCAACCAGTACTAAAGGGGGGGCCTTTAGTACCGGTTGTAGCCACGACCCGCCGCTTAGCCTGGCCAAAACAGACCTTTAGTACCGGTTGGTGGCTCCAACCGGTACTAAAGGTCCCTCCTATATATACAACACTTGAATTTTTTTCCAGTTTCCCTCTTTTTCTTCCTCTCCGTCGACGCCGCCTGCCCCGATCGACGCCGTCGCCGCCCCCGTCGCGCGCCATCCCCGTTGCTGCCCCCGTCCCCGTCGCCGTCCCCATCGCCGCCCGTCGCCGCCCCCGTCGCCGTCCCCATCGCCGCCCATCGCCGCCCCCTTCGCCTCTCCTCGCCGCTGTGAGCCCCTGTCGCGCCATGGCCGCACACACACACACGCGCGCGCACACACACACACACACGTTATTTTCTGTTTTATATAAATGTTAGATGAATTTTTTAGATGAATGTTAGATGAATTTTTTAGATGAATATGTTAGATGAATTTTTTAGATATATATAAATGTTAGATGATTTTTTTAGATGAATGTTTTTTTTATTTTTTAGATGAATGTTAGATGAATTTTTTAGATGAATGTGTTAGATGAATTTTTTAGATATATATAAATGTTAGATGAGTTTTTTAGATGAATGTTTTTTTAGTTTTTTATACTTTTAGTTATAGGAATGTTTGATGAATTTTAGATATATAAATGTTAATTAGATGAATTTTGACATATGTCAAAGTTTGAACTTTGACATATGCAACATTTGATCATATATCAAAGTTTGATCATATGCCAAAGTTTGAATTTTGACATATGCAACATTTGATCATATGTCAAAGTTTGACCATATGTCAAAGTTTGAATTTTGACATATGCAACATTTGATCATATGTCAAAGTTTGATCATATGTCAAAGTTTGATCATAGAATAGCGCCATTTTGTTAAATCCCTTAAAGGTTAGAGAATCCGTTATGATTCTGAATCCTGTTCCTATAGCCAGGGACTAAAGGTTTTCGTTGTATATAAGAAATCACAATCCAATCATTTAATTTTTTTTACATTTAATTGCATATAGAATTTGTTATCGACGTCAACGATGCCCGGCCCGCATCCTCGCCGTCGACCCGTTCGCGATGACGTCCTGCTTCAGAGGAGCCATGTCCGGGACTGGGCTCCGCCGGGCTGGCACTGGGAGGTGCTACCTTCAGGGGCGCGCCGCTTGGTGAGGAACCCGGCCCCGGGTCCCATCATCGACCCGGAGCTCCTTTGGTGGCGTTCGCGTGGGCCACTTTCGGTGCGGAGGGAGCCGGCCCCGTCGGAGGTGGTACGTCGCCGTGTCAGGGAGGAGGACAAGCATGTCCGTCGCTACATGGCTGCGTTGGACGTCAGGTTCTCCAATACCTGGCAGGTTCTTCGGGGATCTCACCCGAGCTATGATCCTGTGATGGTTCCTTCTCTTTGGGTGTCCACCGCCCGCGCCTCAGGAACCGCGAGTGAACTAGATTATTCGATAGTATTCGATATGTATTAGCTAGCTAGTGATGTATTCGATAATATTAGAGACAATGTATTCGAGATTATATATATTATTCGATAATATTCGAGACGATGTATTCGAGATTATATATATTATTCGATAATATTCGAGACGATGTATTCGAGATTATATTCGATGATGCATATTATGTACTATGATTCAGTTTTTACTTATTGATTGCATGCATGCATTGTAATTTGAATACTAAATTGTTTTATATTTCTTCTGGATTAGTTAAATAAAAGCTATGGACAATACCGGCAGAGAAGGAGAGGAGACCCTGTTCAACATCATACGCTCGCGCCTAGATGAGTTTGAAGAAGATGACGGCTCGCAATATCTGAACCCTACCGGTGAGGGTATGATATTTGATGAAGACGAACAAATAGATGAAGTCCAGAACTATGATTATGATGACAAAGAAAATGTTGATCTTGAAATAACAAAGACCGGCGAGGTACATTTATATAAGCAGGCATCTGGTGATCATCACATGTTTTAAATGATTTGTATATATATTAACGAATCGATCTTTCTTCTTTCAGCCCTCCGGATCAAGCAAATCTTCTACAGGCAGCAGGACAGTGCGAGGCCCGGCCAAAAAGTTGAAGGATGGCGTAAAGTACAACATCGATGCCATCAAACCTAATGGCGAACCAAGCGAGCCTAAGAAGAATGCGGGCAAGTTCGTTCGTCAGTGCGGAGTTCTTGTGAAGGACCAAATCCCGATCTCCATTCAAGAATGGAAAAAGCCAGCAAAGGAACGTCCAGATCTTACTTTTGTTGACCAAAGAGCAAAAGATCTGCTTTGGGAATCTCTCATGTCACATTTCACCCTACCAGATCATTTCGTAGATGCAGATGTGCAGAAAGTCAAGGACGCTGCTCTTAGGAAGATGGCGCTTGCATTCAACAACCACAAGAAAAGTATATGGGCCAAGTACGTCGAAGGAGGAAAGAAGACTCCAGAATTCACGGGAACACTGGAGAAGCAAAGAGATCACTGGCCCGCTTTCGTGAAATTCAAGGAATCCGAATTAGCTAAGGAATGGTCGAGAATAAACAAGCTCAATGCCGCGAAAAAGGAGCATTACCATAGGCTGGGGCCAGGTGGCTATGCGGTGGCCCGGCCTAAGTGGGATAAGGCTGAGCAACATATGGTGGATGCAGGGGTCATTCAGTTACATTGAGTTGGCCCCCCAGGTGCAGGACTTGGTTCTATGCGCATGGGGGGACGTTGGACCCAAAGACAGGCAAGGTTTTGGAGAAGGCAAGTCTTAAAGGAGCGGACCTCAAACTACTTGTTGCAATAGAAGAGGCTCGAATGGGGGTGTTCACGCCCAACAGAGAGAACGACGAGCTTACGCGCGCCCTGGGAAATCCTGAACACCCGGGAAGAACACGAGGAAAAGGCGTTGTTCCGTGGTATGAGGAGTTTGAGGACTGGAACACTGACTACAGAAGCCGTGCAAGAAAGAAGATGGAGGAGGAGTAGAAGAGGAAGCTGGAGGAGGAGCAGAGGAAGCAGGAAGCAGAACACCTTCAAGGCCTGGAATCAGCGCACGCAGAGTTGGCACTCCAATTCCAGCGGCAGCAGCAGTAGATCGACTCACTTAGCCAGGAAAGGGGGTCTCAGCAGCGGCAGCAGCTAGCGGATCCAGCATTGGATAGCACCATCCCATCCATGCCCATCTAATAAGTCTAGGTTTAGCATCTTTCTTTTTCATAAGGTATTTAATAGCAGCATGATCAGTGTGAATAGTTACTTTGGAATCAACAATATAAGATCTGAACTTATCACAGGTAAAAACAACTGCTAAAAATTCCTTTTCAGTAGTAGCATAATTTCTCTGGGCACTGTCTAGAGTTTTACTAGCATAATGAATAACATTCAATTTTTTATCAACCCTTTGTCCTAGAACAGCACCAACAGCATAATCACTAGCATCACACATAATTTCAAAGGGTAGATTCCAATCAGGTGGTTGAACAATAGGTGCAGTAATCAAGGCTTTCTTAAGTATTTCAAATGCTTCTACACAATCATCATCAAAAACAAAAGGAACATGTTTTTGCAAAAGATTAGTGAGAGGCCTAGAAATTTTAGAGAAGTCTTTAATAAACCTCCTATAGAAACCAGCATGACCAAGGAAACTTCTTATACCATTGATATCTTTAGGACACGGCATCTTTTCAATAGCATCTACTTTAGCTTTATCAACTTCAATACCTCTTTCAGAAATTTTATGGCCCAAGATGATACCTTCATTAACCATAAAGTGGCACTTCTCCCAATTCAAGACAAGATTAGTTTCTTCACATCTCTGCTTAACTCGATCAAGGTTGCTTAAGCAATCATCAAAAGAAGTTCCGTAATCGGAGAAATCATCCATGAAAACCTCAACAATATTTTCACAAAAGTCAGAGAATATAGCAGTCATACATCTTTGAAAGGTAGCAGGTGCATTGCATAAACCAAAAGGCATACGTCTATAAGCAAAGGTACCGAAAGGGCAAGTAAAAGTGGTCTTTTCCTGGTCCTCTTTTGACACAGGTATTTGAGAAAAACCAGAATAACCATCTAGAAAGCAAAAATGTGTATGTTTGGATAATCTTTCTAGCATTTGATCAATAAAAGGTATAGGGTAATGATCTTTTCTAGTAGCTTTGTTTAATTTGCAAAAATCAATTACCATTCTATAACCTGTAACAATTCTTTGTGGAATCAATTCAGTCTTATCATTAGGAACAACAGTAATACCTCCCTTCTTAGGGACACAATGAACAGGACTTACCCATCTACTATCGGCAATAGGATAAATTATACCTGCCTCTAGAAGTTTTAGTATTTCATTTCTTACCACTTCCTTCATCTTAGGATTTAACCATCGTTGGTGATCAACAACTGGTTTAGCATCAGGCTCCATATTAATTTTGTGCTGACATAGAGTGGGACTAATGCCCTTAAGATCATCAAGAGTATATCCAGTAGCGGCACGGTGCTTCCTCGGAGTTTTCAATAATTACTTTTCTTCATGCTCTGAAAGATTTAACACAATCAAACTTAAGGTTTATACCTGACTCATTACCTTCGTTGAGTTCCCAATCTTCAGAGTTGCATTTAATTCTTTCCAATAAAACCCATTTGAATTCAATAGTCTTCTTCATAAAAGAACCAGTGCAAGAAGTATCGAGCATGGATTGATCATTACGAGAAAGCCGAGCATAAAAATTCTGAATAATAATTTCCCTTGAGAGCTCATGATTGGGGCATGAATATAACATTGAATTAAGCCTCCCCCAAGCTTGAGCGATACTTTCTCTTTCACAAGGCCAAAAATTATAAATATAATTCCGATCACGATGAACCGGATGCATAGGATAAAACTTCTGATGAAATTCCAATTTCAATCAGTTGTAGTTCCTTGATCCAATATCATCACATAGCCTATAGCATGGCAATGCCTTTCCCTTCAAAGATAAAGGGAAGAACTTCTTCTTAACATCATCCTCGGGCAAACCTGCAAGCTTAAATAATCCACAAACTTCATCCACATAGATTAGGTGCATATCGGGATGTAATGTTCCATCTCCTGCATAAGGATTAGCTAGCAGTTTCTCTATCATACCCGAAGGAATTTCATAATAAATATTTTCAGTAGGTGCAGTAGCTTGAGGAGCAACTCTTTGCTCTTCCGGTCGAGGTGAAAATACCCCAAACAAGCCCCTCAAAGGATTATTTTCCATAGTGACAAGTGACAGTAAATTTCAGTACGTAATATAAATGTTTCCTTACCAAATTCCACTTACCAAAGGTGCTTCACTCCCCGGCAACGGCGCCAGAAAAGAGTCTTGATGACCCACAAGTATAGGGGATCTATCGTAGTCCTTTCAATAAGTAAGAGTGTTGAACCCAACGAGGAGCAGAAGGAAATGACAAGCAGTTTTCAGTAAGGTATTCTCTTCAAGCACTGGAATTATCGGTAACAGATAGTTGTGTGATAAGATAATTCATAACGGGTAACAAGTAACAAAAGTAACTAAGGTGCAGCAAGGTGGCCCAATCCTTTTTGTAGCAAAGGACAAGCCTGGTCAACCTCTTATATAAAGCAAAGTGCTCCCGAGGACACATGGGAATTACTGTCAAGCTAGTTTTCATCATGCTCATATGATTCACGTTCGTTACTTTGATAATTTGATATGTGGGTGGACCGGTGCTTGTGTGCTGCCCTTACTTGGACAAGCCTCCCACATATGATTAACCCCTCTCGCAAGCATCCGCAACTATGAAAGAAGAATTAAGATAAATCTAACCATAGCATGAAACATATGGATCCAAATCAGCCCCTTACGAAGCATCGCATAAACTAGGGTTTAAGCTTCTATCACTCTAGCAACCCATCATCTACTTATTACTTCCCAATGCCTTCCCCTAGGCCCAAATCATGGTGAAGTGTCATGTAGTCAATGTTCACATAACACCACTAGAGGAAAGACAACATACATCTCATCAAAATATCGAACGAATACCAAATTCACATGATTACTTATAACAAGACTTCTCCCATGTCCTCAGGAACAAACGCAACTACTCACAAAGCATATTCATGTTCATAATCAGAGGGGTATTGAATAGCATTAAGGATCTAAACATATGATCTCCCACCGAATAAACCAACTAGCATCAACTACAAGGAGTAATCAACACTACTAGCAACCCACAGGTACCAATCTGAGGTTTTGAGACAAAGACCGGATACAAGAGATGAACTAGGGTTTGAGAGGAGATGGTGCTGGTGAAAATGTTGATGGAGATTGACCCCCTCTCGATGAGAGGATTGTTGGTGATGACGATGGCTTCAATTTCCCCCTCCCGGAGGGAAGTTTCTCCGGCAGAACAGCTCCGCCGGAGCCCTAGATTGGTTCTGCCCAGGTTCCGCCTCGAGACGGCGGCACTTCATCCCGAAAGCTTCTCTATGATTTTTTCCAGGTCAAAACACATCATATAGCAGAAGATGGGCATCGGGGGCCTGGTAGGTGGCCCACAAGCTAGGGAGGCGCGCCCCCACCCTTGTGGCTGCCTCGTGGGTCCCCTCAGGTGCTTTCTTCGCCCAATATTTTTTATATATTCCAAAATAATTCTCCATGAAGTTTCAGGACTTTTGGAGTTGTGCAGAATAGGCCTCTCAGATTTGCTCCTTTTCCAGCCCAGAATTCCAGCTGCCAGTATTCTCCTTCTTCATATAAACCTTGTAAAATAAGAGAGAAAAGGCATAAGTATCATGCTAGAATGTGTAATAACAACCCATAATGCAATAAATATCAATATAAAAGCATGATGCAAAATGGACGTATCAGTATGAACCATGGAGAAGTTGGAATACAGTAGATATAACGCCAATATAAATAAATAATGAGTTCACAACATTACCAAAAAGTGGTGATTTATTTTCTTATACTAACGGATCTCATGAGTTTTCCGTTGGGTTTTGTGTTGTGAAGTTTTCAAGTTTTGGGTAAAGATTTGATGGACTATGGAATAAGGAGTGGCAAGAGCCTAAGCTTGGGGATACCCAAGGCACCCCAAGGTAATATTCAAGGATAACCAAGCATCTAAGCTTGGGGATGCCCCGGATGGCATCCCCTCTTTCGTCTTCGTCTATCGGTAAATTTACTTGAGGCTATATTTTTATTCACCACATGATATGTGTTTTGCTTGGAGGGTCTTGTATGATATGAGTCTTTGCTTTTTAGTTTGTCACAATCATCCTTGCTGTACACACGTTTTGAGAGGGACACGCATGAATCGTGAATTTATTAGAATACTCTATGTGCTTCACTTATATCTTTTGAGCTAGGCAATGTTGCTCTAGTGCTTCACTTATATCTTTTTAGAGCACGGCAGTGGCTTTATTTTATAGAAATTGTTGAACTCTCATGCTTCACTTATATTATTTTGAGAGTCTCTCTAAACAGCATGGTAATTTGCATAGGTTATGAATTTAGTCCTAATATGATGGGCATCCAAGAGGGATATAATAAAAACTTTCATATAAAGAGCATTGAATACTATGAGAAGTTTGATTCCTTATGATTGTTTTGAGATATAAAGATGGTGATATTAGAGTCATGCTAGTGAGTAATTGTGGATTGGCAGAAATACTTGTGTTAAAGTTTGTGATTCCCGTAGCATGCATGTATGGTGAACCGTTATGTGATGAAGTCGGAGCATGATTTATTTATTGATTGTCTTCCTTATGAGTGGCGGTCGGGGACGAGCGATGGTCTTTTCCTACCAATCTATCCCCCTAGGAGCATGCATGTAGTACTTTGTTTTGATAACTAATAGACTTTTGCAATAAGTATGTGAGTTCTTTATGACTAATGTTGAGTCCATGGATTATACGCACTCTCACCCTTCCACCATTGCTAGCCTCTCTAGTACCGTGCAACTTTCGCCGGTGCACTATACCCACCATATACCCTTCCTCAAAACAGCCACCATACCTACCTATTATGGCATTTCCATAGCCATTCCGAGATATATTGCCATGCAACTTCCACCGTTCCGTTTATTATGACACGCACCATCATTGTCATATTGCCTTGCATGATCGTAAGATAGCTAGCATGATGTTTTCATGGCTTTGTCCATTTTTTGATGTCATTGCTATGCTAGATCGTTGCACATCCTGGTACACCGCCGGAGGCATTCATATAGAGTCATATTTTTGTTCTAAGTATCAAGTTGTAATTCTTGAGTTGTAAGTAAATAAAAGTGTGATGATCATCATTATTAGAGCATTGTTCCATGTAGGAAAGGATGATGGAACCTATGATTCCCTCACAAGTTTGGATGAGTCTCTGGACTTTACAAAAATAAAAGAGGCCAAAAGAAGCCCAAACAAAAAAAAGAGAAAAAATGAGAGAAAAGAGAGAAGGGGCAATGCTACTATCCTTTTACCACACTTGTGCTTCCAAGTAGCACCATGATCTTCATGATAGAGAGTCTCCTATGTTGTCACTTTCATATACTAGTGGGGACTTGCTTGTATCTCCTACTGGAATGATACCTTGGTTCTTAACTGAGGAAAATACTTATCTCTACTTTGCTGCATCACCCTTTCCTCTTCAAGGGAAAAACCAACGCAAGCTCAAGAAGTAGCATAGGCTATGTGATGATATTGGAGCTTGGGATTGGAATCAATTGAAATTGGAATTTCACCAAAAAAAATATCCTATGCATCTAGTTCATCGTGATTAGAATTATATATATAATTTTTGGCCTCGTGAAGGAGAAAGTATCGCTCTAGCTTGGGGGAGGCTTAAGTCAATGTTATATTCATGCCCCAATCATGAGCTCTCAAGATAAATTATTATACAGAATTTTTATGCTCGGCTTTCTCGTGATGATCAATCCATGCTCGATACTTCTTGTACTAGTTCTTTTATGAAGAAGACTATTGAATTCAGGTGGGATCTGTTAGAAAGAATTAAACACAACTCTGAAGATTGGGAACTCAACGAAGGTAAGGAGTCAGGTATAAAGCTTGAGTTTGATTGTGTTAAATATTTTATGGATACTGAGGCTTTTCACAAGTTTAGCACTAAATATGGACTTGACTCTGAGATAGTAGCCTCTTTTTGTGAATCATTTGCTACTCATGTTGATCTCCCTAAGGAGAAGTGGTTTAAATATCATCCCCCTATTAAAGAAGACATTAAAGAACCAGTTATAGTTAAGGATGAAACTATCATTTACAATGTTGATCCAGTTGTTCCTACTGCTTATATTGGAAAACCACATTTCCCTGTTAGGATAAAGGAACATGCTAAGGTCTCAACCGTGGTTAACAAAAGTAATATTAGGGCATCTAAACCCTCTGAACAAATTAAGGTAGAACCTAGTATTGCTATGATAAAAGATCTCTTGGTCGATAATATTGATGGGCATGTTATTTACTTTTGTGATGAAGCTGCTAGAATTGCCAAACCAGACACTAAAGACAAGAATAAGCCCGTTGTTGGTATGCCTGTTGTCTCAGTTAAAATAGGAGATCATTGTTATCATGGTCTATGTGATTTGGGTGCTAGTGTCAGTGCTATTCCTTTTACTCTTTACCAAGAAATTATGGATGATATTGCACCTGCTGAAATAGAAGATATTGATGTTACTATTAAACTTGCTAATAGAGATACTATCACACCACTTGGGATTGTTAGAGATGTTGAAGTCTTGTGTGGAAAAATAAAATACCCTACTAATTTTCTAGTGCTTGGTTCCCCATAAGATGAATTTTGTCCCATTATATTTGGTAGACATTTTCTGAACACTGTCAATGCCAAGATAGATTGCGAGAAAGAAATGTCAGTGTTAATTTTGGTGATGTGTCTCATGAGTTTAATTTCTTTATGTTTCATAGGCAACCTCGTGATAAAGAACTGCCTAGTAAGGATGAAATAATTGGTCTTCTATTGCAGTACCTCCTACTGATCCACTAGAACAATATTTGCTCGACCATGAAAATGATATGCACTTGCATGAAAGAAATGAAATAGATAGGATGTTCTTTGAACAATAACCTATCCTTAAACACAATTTGCCTGTTGAAACTCTAGGAGGTCCTCCTCCACCTAAGGGTGACCCTGTGTTTGAATTGAAACAACTACCTGATACTTTGAAATATGCTTATCTAGATGAAAAGAACATATATCCTGTTATTGTTAGTGCTAACCTTACAGAGCATGAAGAGAAAAGACTATTAAAAACTCTAAATAAGCACCGAGCTGCTATTGGATATACTCTTGATGATCTTAAGGGCATCAGTCCCAGTCTCTATCAGCACAAGATTAATATGGAACCTGATGCTAAACCCGTTGTTGATCATCAACGATGATTGAATCCTAAGATGAAAGAAGTGGTGAGAACTGAAATACTAAAGCTTCTGGAAGTAAGTATAATTTATCCTATAGCCGATAGTAGATGGGTAAGTCCTGTTCATTGTGTCCCTAAGGAAGGAGGCATTACTGTTGTTCCTAATGATAAAAATGAACTTATTCCATAAAGAATTGTGACTGGCTATAGAATGGTAATTTATTTTAGAAAATTAAATAAAGCCACTAGAAAATATTATTGCCCTCTACCTTTTGTTGATCAAATGTTAGAAATACTATCTAAGCACACACATTTTTTCTTTCTTGATGGATACTCCAGTTTCTCTCAAATACCTGTATCACAACCCGATTAAGAGAAAACCACCTTTACTTGTCCCTTCGGAACTTATTCTTATAGACGTATGCCTTTTGGTTTATGCAATGCACTTGCTACCTTTCAAAGATGTATGACTGCTATATTCTCTGACTTTTTGTGAAAAGATTGTTGAGGTTTTCATGGATGATTTCTCCATTTATGGAACTTCTTTTGATGATTACTTAAGCAACCTTGATCGAGTTTTGCAGAGATGTGAGAAAACTAATCTTGTCTTGAATTGGGAGAAGTGCCACTTTATGGTGAATGATTGGGGCACAAAATTTCTGAACGAGGTATTGAGGTAGATAAAGCTAAAGTTGACGCAATTGAGAAAATGCCATTTCCTAAAGATATTAAAGGTATTCGAAGTTTCCTTTGTCATGCTGGTTTTCATAGGAGGTTTATTAAAGACTTCTCTAAAATCCCTAGGCCTCTTACTAATCTCTTGCAAAAGGATGTTCCTTTTGTTTTTGATGATGATTGTGTATAAGCCTTTGAAACACTTCAGGAAGCCTTAATTTTTGCACCTATTGTTCAACCACCTGATTGGAACTTGCCTTTTGAAATTATGTGTGATATGCTAGTGATTATGTTGTTGGTGCTGTTCTAGCACAAAGAGTTGATAAAAAATTAAATGTCATCCATTATGCTAGTAAAACTCTAGACAGTGCCCAAAGAAATTATGCTACTACTGAAAAAGAATTTCTAGCAGTTGTGTTTGCTTGTGATAAATTCAGATAATACATTGTTGATTCTAAAGTAATTATTCACACCGATCATGCTGTTATTAAATATCTTATGGAAAAGAAATATGCTAAGCCTAGACTCATTAGGTGGGTTCTTTTGCTACAAGAATTTGATTTACATATCACAGATAGGAAGGGAGCTGAGAATCCCGTTGCTGATAACTTATCTAGGTTAGAAAATATTCTTGATGACCCACTACCTATAGATGATAGCTTCCTTGATGAACAATTAGCTGTCATAAATGCTTCTCATAACACTCCTTGGTATGCGGACTATGCTAACTATATTGTTGCTAAATTTATACCACCTAGTTTCACATACCAACAAAAGAAAAAAAATTCTTCTACGATTTAAGACATTACTTTTGGGATGACCCACATCTTTATAAAGAAGGAGTAGATGGTATTATTAGACATTGTATACCCGAACATGAACAGGAACAAATCCTACGGAAATGTCACTCTGAAGCTTATGGAGGGCATCATGCCGGACATAGAACTGCACATAAGGTATTACAATCTGGTTTTTATTGGCCTACTCTTTTTAAGGATGCTCGTAAGTTTGTCTTATCTTGTGATGAATGTCAAAGAATTGGTAATATTGGTAGACGTCAGAAAATGCCTATGAATTATTCGCTTGTTATTGAACCATTTGATGTTTGGGGATTTGATTATATGGGACCTTTTCCCTCCTCTAATGGGTATACACATATTTTGGTTGATGTTGATTATGTCACTAAGTGGGTAGAAGCTATTCCAACTAGCAGTGTTGATCATAACACCTCCATAAAAATGCTTAAAGAAGTTATTTTCCCGAGGTTTGGAGTCCCTAGATATTTAATGACTGATGGTGGTTCACATTTTATCCATGGTGCTTTTCGTAAATTGCTTGCTAAATATGATGTCAACCATAAAATTGCATCCCCTTATCACCCTCAATCTAGAGGTCAAGTTGAACTTAGCAATAGAGAAATAAAATTAATATTGCAAAAGACTGTCAATAGGCCTCGAAATTGGTCTAAGAAACTTGATGATGCACTATGGGCTTATAGAACTGCTTATAAACATCCCATGGGTATGTCTCCATATAAAATGGTTTATGGAAAAGCTTGTCATCTACCTCTTGAGTTAGAACATAAAGCATATTGGGCAATTAAAGAACTCAATTATGACTTCAAACTTGCTGGTGAAAAGAGGTTATTTTATATTAGCTCACTAGATGAATTGAGAACCCAAGCTTATGAAAATGCCAAATTGTTTAAAGAAAAATTCAAAAGATGGCATGAAAAAAGAATCCAAAAGTGGGAATTCAAAGTTGGTGAATATGTTCTATTGTACAATTCTCGTTTTAGATTTTTTGAAGGAAAACTTCTCTCCAAGTGGGAAGGACCATATGTCATTGAAGAAGTTTATTGCTCTGGAGCTATTAAGATCAATAACGCCGAAGGCACTAATCTGAAGGTGTTCAATGGACAATGAATTAAGCCTATATTTCAGGTACACCTATTAATGTTGAAACTAATATTATTCAAACCATGACACCAGAGGAATACATAAAAGAGACCTTCCAGAACACTCCAGAACCCTGAAAAGGAAGAGGTACGTGATACGGTAAGTAAACCGACTCCAAAAATTCCGCAAAAATATTTTTTGATAGTTTTGGAATATTAGGAAAAATAAAAAAAATAAGAAACAACCGGGAAGGCAACCCAGGTGCCCACTAGGCACCAGGGCGCGCCTGCCCCACCTGGCACGCCCTTGTGGGTAGTGGGCCCCTCGAGCACCTTCCCGACTTTGTTTTCTTGTAGTATACTTGTTTCCCAAGATAAAAATTCTTTATATACTCCCCCAGACGTATTGACCACCGCATCGCGAAAATATCCTCTATTCTTATTTCGTGCTGTTTTTCTGTCAGATCTGTCAAGCCAGGCATCATGTCCTCTCCCTCCTCGAATAACGTAGAAGAAGATGCTTGGCTGCTGAAGATGGAGCTAAGGAGAGAAGAACCAAAAGAAGCCACTAAGGAGGACAAGGTCAAGGAAGTTGCGTGGCATCAGGCTCAAGAAGGGGGCAAGCTATGCTCACAGGGGAGGCTGAGAAAGAGGAGGATATCCTTCAACCCTACTACAACCATCTCACCCCCACTGAAATCGAAGCCTTCAGGGCCTTCAAAATGATTTGTGTTCAGAATACATATCTCACTCGTGAAATTATTTTGTTGGAAGAACAAAGCATCGCCCTCCGGAGCATCAATCGTAGATTGGAGTACCTACTAAGGCTGAAGTTGAAGGAAATATGCCCTAGAGGCAATAATAAAGTTGTTATTTTATATTTCCTTATTCATTGTAAAGGTTTATTATTCATGCTAAAATTGTATTGATCGGAAACCTAAATACATGTGTGAATACATAAACAAACACCATGTCCCTAGTGAGCCTCTACTTGACTAGCTCGTTGATCAAAGATGGTTATGATTTCCTAACCATGGACATGAGTTGTCATTTGATAATAGGATCACATCATTAGGAGAATGATGTGATGGACAAGACCCATCCGTTAGCTTAGCATAATGATCGTTCAGTTTTATTGCTACTGCTTTCTTCATGTCAAATACATATTCCTTCAACTATGAGATTATGCAACTCCTAGGTATCGGAGGAATGCCTTGTGTGCTATCAAACGTCACAACGTAACTGGGTGATTATAAAGATGCTCTACAGGTATCTCCGAAGGTATTTGTTGAGTTGGCATAGATCGAGATTAGGATTTGTCACTCCGAGTATCGGAGAGGTATCTCTGGGCCCTCTCGGTAATACACATCATAAGCTTGCAAGCAAACAACAAAGGAGTTAGTCATGAGGTGATGTATTGTGGAACGAGTAAAGAGACTTGCCGGTAATGAGATTGAACTAGGTATGAAGATACCGATGATCGAATCTCGGGCAAGTAACGTACCGATGGACAAAGGGAATTACGTATGTTGTCATAACGGTTCGACCGATAAAGATCTTCGTAGAATATGTAGGAGCCAATATGGGCATCCAGGTTTCGCTATTGGTTATTGACCGGAGAGGTGTCTCGGTCATGTCTACATAGTTCTCGAACCCGTAGGATCCGCACGCTTAACGTTCGATGACGATATAGTATTATATGAGTTATGTGATTTGGTGACCGAATGTTGTTCGAAGTCCCGGATGAGATCACGAACATGATGAGGAGTCTCAAAATGGTCGAGAGGTAAAGATTGATATATAGGACGATGGTATTCGGACACCAAAGTGTTTCGGGGGTCACCGGGTACTTATCGGGTCACCGGAAGGGGTTCCGAGCACCCCCGGCAAAAGATATGGGCCAAGAGGGGAAACGCACCAGCCACAAGGGGCTGGTGCGCCCCCCATATGGGCCGGCCTAGGAGGAGAATGAAAGAGGGGAAGGTAAAGGAAAGAGTGGAATAGGATTCCTACTTCCTTCCCTCTCCCCCTCTCTTTCCTTCCCCCTCAGATAAATATGGCAGGGTGGGGCGCCACTTGGGAGGATCCCAAGTAGGATTCGGCCTACTTGGGGCGCCCTCCTGGATGCTCCCCTCTCCCTCCCACCTATATATATATGAGGAGGGGGGCGCCTAGCACACACCAGACAATTGCCTAGCCGTGTGCGGCGCCCCCCTCCACAATTTACACCCCGGTCATATTTTCGTAGTGCTTAGGCGAAGCCCTGTTGAGATCACTTCACCATCACTGTCACCACGCCGTCGTGCTGACGGAACTCATCTACTACCTCGATATCTTGCTGGATCAAGAAGGCGAGGGACGTCACCGAGCTGAACATGTGCAGAACGCGGAGGTGCCGTGCGTTCGGTACTTGATCGGTTGAAGCGCGAAGAAGTTCGACTACATTAACCGCGTTGTGAAACGCTTCCGCTTACGGTCTATGAGGGTACGTAGACACACTCTCCCCCTCGTTGCTATGCATCTCCATGGATAGATCATTGCGTGTGCGTAGAATTTTTTTTGTTTTCCATGCAACGATTCCCAACAGTGGCATCCGAGCCAGGTCTATGCGTAGATGATATGCACGAGTAGAACACAAGGAAGTTGTGGGCGGTGATGTTCATACTGCTTACCACCAATGTCTTATTTTGATTCGGCGGTATTGTGGGATGAAGCGGCCCGGACCAACCTTACATGTCCACGTACATGAGACCGGTTCCACCGACTGACATGCAACTAGTTTTGCATAAAGGTGGCTGGCGGGTGTCTGTTTCTCCTACTTTAGTTGAATCAAATTTGACTGTGGCCGGTCCTTGAAGAAGGTTAAAACAGCAAACTTGAAAATTCACCATTTTGGTTTTTGCCGTAGGTAAGAACGGTTCTTGCTAGAAGCCCGTAGCAGCCATGTAAAACTTGCAACAACTAAGTAGATGACGTCTAACTTGTTTTTGCAGGGTATGTTGTGATGTGATATGGTCAAGACATGATGTGATATACGTTATTGTATGAGATGATCATGTTTTGTAAGTTATCGACAACCGGCAGGAGCCTTATGGTTGTCTCTTTATTGTATGAAATGCGATCGCCATGTAATTGCTTTACTTTATCGCTATGCGTTAGCAATAGTTGTAGAAGCAATAGTTGGAGAGACGACCACGACGCTACGATGGAGATCAAGGTGTCGAGCTGGTGACAATGGAGATCATGACGATGCTTTGGAGATGGAGATCAAGAGCACAAGATGATGATGGCCATATCATGTCACATATTTTTTGATTGCATATGATGTTTATCTTTTATGCATCTTATTTTGCTTAGATCGGCGGTAGCATTATAAGATGATCCCTTCACTAAATTTCAAGATAAAAGTGTTCTCCCCGAGTATGCACTGTTGCTAAAGTTCATCGTTTCGAAGCACCTCATGATGATCTGGCGTGATAGACTCTACGTTCACATACAACGGGTGTAAGCCAGTTTTGCACAAGAAGAATACTTGGGTTAAACTTGACGAGCCTAGCATGTACAGACATGATCTCGGAACACTAGAGACCGAAAGGTCGAACGTGAATCATATAGTAGATATGATCAACATAGAGATGTTCACCATTGATGACTACCCCATCTGACGTGATGATCGGACATGGGTTAGTTGATTTGGATCACGTACCACTTAGATAACTGGAGGGATGTTTATTTAAGTGGGAGTTCATTAGGAATTTGATTAATTGAACTTAATTTATCATGAACTTAGTCCTGATAGTATTTGCATATCTATGTTGTAGATCAATGGCCCGTGCTACCGTTCCCTTGAATTTTAATGCGTTCCTAGAGAAAGCTAAGTTGAAAGATGTTGGTAGCAACTACACGGACTGGGTCCGTAACTTCAGGATTATCCTCATTGCTGCACACAAGAATTATGTTCTTGATGCAACGCTAGGTGAAAGGCCTGCTACAGGAGCAAAAGCTGATGTTTTGAACGTCTGGCAAGCTCGATCTGATGACTACTTGATAGTTCAGTGTGCCATGCTTTACGACTTAGAACCGGGACTTCAAAGGCGTTTCGAACGTCGTAGAGCATATGAGATGTTCCAAGAGTTGAAGTTAATATTTCTAGCAAATGCCTGGGTTGAGAGATATGAAGTCTCCAACAAGTTCTATAGCTGCAAGATGGAGGAGAATAGTTCTGTCAGTGAACACATACTCAAAATGTTTGGGTATTATAATCACTTGAATCAACTGGGAGTTAATCTTCCAGTTGATTGTGTCATTGACAGAGTTCTTCAATCACTGCCACCAAGCTACAAAGGCTTCGTGATGAACTATAATATGCAAGGGATGAACAAAACAATTCCCGAGCTCTTCACAATGCTTAAGGCCGCGGAGGTAGAAATCAAGAAGGAGCACCAAGTGTTGATGGTTAACAAGACCACTAGTTTCAAGAAAAAGGGCAAGGGAAAGAAAGGGAACTTCAAGAAGAATGGCAAGCAAGTTGCCACTCCCGAGAAGAAGCCCAAAGCTGGACCCAAGCCTGAAACTGAGTGCTTCTACTGCAAAGGAACTGGTCACTGGAAGCGGAACTGCCCCAAATATTTGGCGGATAAGAAGGATGGCAAAGTGAACAAAGGTATATTTGATATACATGTTATTGATGTGTACCTTACTAATACTCATAGCAGCACATGGGTATTTGATACTGGTTCGGTTGCTCATATTTGTAACTCGAAACAGGAGCTGCGGAATAAACGAAGATTGGCTAAGGACGAGGTGACGATGTGCGTCGGAAATGGTTTCAAGGTTGATGTGATCGCCGTCGGCACGCTACCCCTACATCTACCTTCGGGATTAGTTTTAGACCTGAATAATTGTTATTTGGTGCCCGCGTTGAGCATGAAAATTATATATTGATCTTGTTTATTGCGAGACGGTTATTCATTTAAGTTAGAGAATAATGGTTGTTCTATTTATATGAATAATATCTTTTATGGTCATGCACCCTTGAAGAGTGGTCTATTCTTATTGAATCTCGATTATAGTGATACACATATTCATAATATTGATGCCAAAAAATGCAAAGCTGATAATGATAGTGCAACATATTTGTGGCACTGCCGTTTAGGTCATATTGGTGTAAAGCGCATAAAGAAACTCCATACAGATGGACTTTTGGAATCACTTGATTATGAATCATTTGATACTTGCGAACCATGCCTCATGGGCAAGATGACTAAAACTCCGTTCTCCGGAACAATGGAGCGAGCCAATGACTTATTGGAAATAATACATACCGATGTATGCGGTCCAATGAGTGTTGAGGCACGCGGCGGGTATCGTTATTTCCTGACCTTCACAGATGATTTGAGTCGATATGGATATGCCTACTTAATGAAACACAAGTCTGAAACATTTGAAAAGTTCAAAGAATTTCAGAGTGAAGTGGAGAATCATCGTAACAAGAAAATAAAGTTTCTACGATCTGATCATGGAGGCGAATATTTGAGTTACGAGTTTGGCCTTCATTTAAAACAATGTGGAATTGTTTCACAACTCACGCCACCTGGAACACCACAGCGTAATGGTGTGTCTGAACGTCGTAACCGTACTTTATTAGATATGGTGCGTTCAATGATGTCTCTTACCGATTTACCACTATCATTTTGGGGTTATGCATTAGAGACAGCGGCATTCACGTTAAATAGGGCACCATCTAAATCCGTTGAGACGACACCGTATGAACTGTGGTTTGGCAAGAAACCTAAGCTGTCGTTTCTTAAAGTTTGGGGATGCGACGCTTATGTCAAAAGGCTCCAGCCTGATAAGCTCGAACCTAAATCGGAGAAGTGCTTCTTCATAGGATACCCTAAAGAAACAATTGGGTACACCTTCTACCACAGATCCGAAGGCAAGATATTTGTTGCTAAGAATGGGTCCTTTCTAGAGAAGGAGTTTCTCTCGAAAGAAGTGAGTGGGAGGAAAGTAGAACTTGATGAGGTAATTGTACCTTCTCTTGAATTGGAAAGTAGTACATCACAGAAAACTGTTCCCGTGATGCCTACACCAACTAGAGAGGAAGCTAATGATAATGATCATGAAACTTCAGATCAAGTTACTACTGAACCTCGTAGGTCAATCAGAGCACGATCCGCAACAGAGTGGTACGGTAATCCTGTCCTGGAAGTCATGTTACTAGACCAAGGCGAACCTACGAATTATGAAGAAGTATGATGAGCCCAGATTCCGACAGATGGCTTGAGGCCATGAAATCTGAGATAGGATCCATGTATGAGAACAAAGTGTGGACTTTGGTGGACTTGCCCAATGATCGGCAAGCCATAGAAAATAGATGGATCTTCAAGAAGAAGACTGACGCTGATGGTAATATTACTATCTACAAAGCTTGACTTGTCGTAAAAGGTTTTTGACAAGTTCAAGGGGTTGACTACGATGAGACTTTCTCACCCGTAGCAATGCTTAAGTCCATCCGAATCATGTTAGCAATTGCCGCATTTTATGATTATGAAATCTGGCAAATGGACGTCAAAACTTCCTTCCTTAATGGATTTCTCAAAGAAGAGTTGTATATGATGCAACCAGAAGGTTTTGTCGATCCTAAAGGTGCTAACAAAGTGTGCAAGCTCCAGCGATCCATATATGGACTGGTGCAAGCATCTCGGAGTTGGAATATACGCTTTGATGAGGTGATCAAAGCATATGGTTTTGTACAGACTTTCGGTGAAGCCTGTATTTACAAGAAAGTGAGTGGGAGCTCTGTAGCATTTCTGATATTATATGTGGATGACATATTGTTGATTGGAAATGATATAGAATTTCTGGATAGCATCAGGTCCAATGAAAATCTTTTGTGACAACATTGGTGCAATTGCCTTGGCAAAGGAATCCAGGTTTCACAAGAGAACCAAACACATGAAGAGACGCTTCAACTCCATTCGTGAACAAGTCAAGGATGGAGACATAGAGATTTGCAAGATACATACGGATCTGAATGTGGCAGACCCGTTGCCTAAGCCTCTTCCGCGAGCAAAACATGATCAGCACCAATACTCCATGGGTGTTAGAATCATTACAATGTAATCTAGATTATTGACTCTAGTGCAAGTGGGAGACTGAAGGAAATATGCCCTAGAGGCAATAATAAAGTTGTTATTTTATATTTCCTTATTCATGATAAAGGTTTATTATTCATGCTAAAATTGTATTGATCGGAAACCTGAATACATGTGTGAATACATAAACAAACACCATGTCCCTAGTGAGCCTCTACTTGACTAGCTCGTTTATCAAAGATGGTTATGGTTTCCTAACCATGGACATGAGTTGTCATTTGATAACGGGATCACATCATTAGGAGAATGATGTGATGGACAAGACCCATCCGTTAGCTTAGCATGATGATCGTTCAGTTTTATTGCTATTGCTTTCTTCATGTCAAATACATATTCCTTCGACTATGAGATTATGCAACTCCCGGATACCATAGGAATGCCTTGTGTGCTATCAAATGTCACAACGTAACTGGGTGATTATAAAGATGCTCTACAGGTATCTCTGAAGGTGTTTGTTGAGTTGTCATAGATCGAGATTAGGATTTGTCACTCCGAGTATCGGATCGGTATCTCTGGGCCCTCTCGGTAATACACATCATAAGCTTGCAAGCAAACGACTAAGGAGTTAGTCACGAGGTGATGTATTATGGAACGAGTAAAGAGACTTGTCGGTAACGAGATTGAACTAGGTATGAAGATACCGACGATCGAATCTCGGGCAAGTAACATACTGATGGACAAAGGGAATTACGTATGTTGTCATAACGGTTTGACCGATAAAGATCTTCGTATTATATGTAGGAGCCAATATGGTCATCTAGGTTCCGCTATTGGTTATTGACCGGAGAGGTGTCTCGGTCATGTCTACATAGTTCTCGAACCCGTAGGGTCCGCACGCTTAACGTTTGATGACGATATAGTATTATATGAGTTATGTGCTTTGGTGACCGAATGTTGTTCGGAGTCCCGGATGAGATCACGAACATGACGTGGAGTCTCAAAATGGTCGAGAGGTAAAGATTGATATATAGGACGATGGTATTCGGACACCGGAAGTGTTTTGGGGGTCACCGAAAGGGGTTCCGGGCACCCCTGACAAAAGAAATGGGCCTTATGGGCCAAGAGGGGAAACGCACCAGCCACAAGGGGCTGGTGCGCCCCCCATATGGGCCTGCCTAGGAGGAGAAGGAAAGAGGGGAAGGGAAAGGAAAGAGTGGAATAGGATTCCTACTTCCTTCCCTCTCCCCCTCTCTTTCCTTCCCCCTCAGATAAATATGGCAGAGGGTGCCACTTGGGAGGACCCCAAGTAGGATTCGGCCAACTTGGGGCGCCCTCCTGGCTCATCCCCTCTCCCTCCCACCTATATATATGAGGAGGGGGGCGCCTAGCACACACCAGACAATTGCCTAGCCGTGTGCGGCGCCGCCCTCCACCGTTTACACCCCGGTCATATTTTCGTAGTGCTTAGGCGAAGCCCTGCGGAGATCACTTCTCCATCACCGTCACCACGCCGTTGTGCTCACGGAACTCATCTAGTACCTCGACGTCTTGCTGGATCAAGAAGGTGAGGGACGTCACCAAGATGAACATGTGCAGAACGCGGAGGTGCCGCGCGTTCGGTACTTGATCGGTTGAAGTGCGAAGAAGTTCGACTACATCAACCGCGTTGTGAAACGCTTCCGCTTACGGTCTACGAGGGTACGTAGACACACTCTCCCCCTCGTTGCTATGCATCTCCATGGATAGATCATTGCGTGTGCGTAGAATTTTTTTTGTTTTCCATGCAACGATTCCCAACAGAAGTGTGATGCTCGTACCTCTCCACCACCACCATCATCACCAAAGAAGGAAACCTAAGCACACAGGTATGGGCACTCCCCTTGGCTTGTGCCAAGCTTCGGGTAGATGCCTCGGTATTGTATCACCATCACTTTTATTACCTTTACCTATCTGAGTTCGATCTTTAGCTATTTCGTGATTTAGTTGAATAAAAGTTTAGTATGATCTATTTTCGAGTTTTAGTTTCATGATCTATCTATCTATGTAATCGAGTGAGATTTATATAATAAAGATTAGTTTAAGTTTTTGCTTCTTTACTTTCTTGTGTCAATCAAAATAAAGGAAATAATGAAAAGAACATATGCTAATCTTATGGTAAGTGATGTCGATTGAACTACGTCGGTATTTCCCCAAAGAGGAAGGGATGATGCAGCACAGCTACGGTAGGTATTTCCCTTAGTTATGAAACCAAGGTATCAATCCAGTAGGAGAACCAAGCAACACTATGTAAACGGTACCTGAACACAAATAAAAAATACTTGCAACCCGACGACTAGGAGGGGTTGTCAATCCCTCTACGGGTAACGGCGCCAGAAATTGGCAAGTTGACGTGATAAAATTGTGATAGATTGGATAAATAGATCTCGATAAAACGTGAAATAAAAGATGCAAATAAAAAATGCAGCGAGGTATTTTTGGGTTTTTGGAATAATAGATCTGAAAATAAAAGAGAATAAAAATAGATGTCAAAGCAAATATGATGAAGAATAGACCCGGGGCCCGTAGATTTCACTAGTGGCTTCTCTCAAGAAATAGCACACGGTGGGTAAAAAATTACTGTTGGGCAATTGATAGAACCTCAAATAATTATGACGATATCAAGGCAATGATCATTATATAGGCATCACGTCCAAGATTAGTAGACCGACTCCTGCCTGCATCTACTACTATTGCTCAACACATTGACCGCTATCCAGCATGCATCTATTGTATTAAGTTCATGGAAAAATGGAGTAATGCAATAAGAACGATGACATGATGTATACGAGATATATTCATGTAGGAATAGCCCCCATCTTGTTATCCTTAATAGAAATGATACATGCGTGTCTTGCTGCCCCTTCTGTCACTGGGAAAGAACACCGCACGATCGAACCCATCACAAAGCACCTCTTCCCATGGCAAGAAAAATAGATCTAGTTGGCCTAACTAAACCAAAGATTCGAAGAAGAAATATGAGGCTATAAGTAATCATGCATAAAAGAGATCAAAGAACTCAAATAACTTTCATGGATATAGATCTGATGATAAACTCAAAGTTCATCGGATCCCAACAAACACACCGCAAAAAGAGTTACATCAAATAGATCTCCAAAAGACTATTGTATTGAGAATCAAAAAGAGAGAAGAAGCCATCTAGCTACTGCCTACAGACCCATAGGTCTACAATGAACTACTAACGCATCATCAGAGAGGCACCAATGAGGATGATGAACCCCTCCGTGATGGTGTCTAGATTGGATCTCGTGGTTTTGGAACTTGCGGCGGCTGGAATTGTGTTTCGTCAACTCCCCTAGGGTTGTTGGAATATTTGGGTACTTATAGGGCGAAGAGGCGGTGCGGGAGGCCACCGAGGAGGGCACAACCCACCTGGGCGCGCCTGGGCCCCCAGGCACGCCCTGGTGGCTTGTGCTCCCCTCGGAGCCCCTCTCTGGTACTTCTTTGGCCCAACACGTGTCTTCTGGTCCAGAAAAAATCTCCAAAAAGTTTCGCTGCGTTTGGACTCCGTTTGGTTTGATTTTCCGCGAAGTAAAAAACAAGCAAAAAACAACTGGCACTGGGCACTATGTCAATAGGTTAGTCCCAAAAAATGATATAAAGTTGCTATAAAATGATTGTAAAACATCCAAGAATGATAATATAACAACATGGAACAAGCAAAAATTATAGATACGTTGGAGAGGTATCAGCATCCCCAAGCTTAATTCCTACTCGTCCTTGAGTAGGTAAATGATAAAAACAGAATTTTTGATGTGGAATGCTACCTAACATGTTCATCACATATTCTTTTCTTGGTAGCATGGACAGATGGACTTTTATATGGTTCAAAGCAATAGTCTAGTTTTGACATGAAGATTTCAATACTCAAGCATATCAACAAGTAACCATGTCTTTCAAAATATCCACACTGAAGAAAGTTATCCCTAGCCCATCATGCTCAATCATTGATCCATTCATGAAACACACTCGCATATTAGCTATACCCGATGCTCAAGTACGATCATAGTGCCCCTTAGTTGGTACTTTATAAGAGAAGATGGAGACTCAAATAAAAATAAAAATTGCATGAAGTAAATAGATAGGCCCTTCGCAGAGGGAAGTAGGGATTTGTAGAGGGGCCAGAGCTCAAAGCTTAAATTGAGAGATATTTTTTTTGAGAGGCATACTTTTCCCGGCAACGAAAATGACCGAGTAATTTCCAACACTTTCCATGCTAGATATATCATAGGCGGTTCCCAAACAGAATATAAAGTTTATTCCTTTTTCCACCATTCTTTCACTTTCCATGGCTAGCCGTATCCACGGGTGCCCTCCATACCAACACTTTCCAAGGAATTTATTATTTGACAACATAAAGTAAATTTCTTTTTCATTTCGGGACTGGGCATCCCTATTACCGCCGCACTCTCGTGCAATGACAAGTGAATAAAAACTCATCTTGAGAATAACACATCTAGCATGGAAAATATTGGCCACCCCCTGCCGCTTCATGAGTGGTACGAGCACACAAAAAGGAAATTTATTTTGAAAATTAGAGATGGCACATACAAATTTGCTTAGAACAGCACGGGAATACCGCATATAGGTAGGTATGGTGGACTCATATGACAAAACTGGGTTTAAAGATTTTGGATGCACAAGTAGTATTTATACTTAGTACAAGTGAAGGCTAGCAAATAGATTGAGAAGCAACCAACCAAGAAACGAAAAATCACATAAGCGAGCATTAAGCATAACTAACACCGAATAATGCACCACAAGTAGGATGTAATTTCATTGCATAACTATTGACTTTCATACTTGCATAGGGAATCACAAACCTTAACACCAATATTCTTACTAAAGCATAATTACTCATCAACATGACTCACATATCACTGTCATATCTCAAAACTATTACAAAGAATCAAGTTTATTTTGTCCAATGATCTTCATGAATTTTTTTATATCCCCCTTGAATATCTATCACTTTGGGACTAATTTCATATGTTGCATTTGCTTTTGACAAGCTCAAACAAATCTAAGTGAAGAACATGAGCATAAAATTTTCCGTCTCTCAAAATAATATAAGTGAAGCATGAGAGAATTTCTTCAAAATTTTACTAACTCTCAAATAGATCTAAGTGAAGCATGAGAGCATTTCTTCAAAAATATTAAAGCACACCATGCTCAAAAAGATATAAGTGAAGCACTAGAGCAATTCCATAGCTCAAAAAGATTTAAGTGAAGCATAAAGAGCAATTCTAACAAATCATAGCATAAGCTCTCTCAAATAGGTGTGTCCAGCAAGGATACTTGTGAAAAACTAAAAATCAAAACAAGCCAAGACTCATATAATACAAGACGCTCCAAGCAAAACTTATGATATGTGACGAATAAAAATATAGCTCCAAATAAAATACCGATGGTTGTTAGAATAAAGAGGGGATGCCTTCCGGGGCATCCCCAAGCTTAGTTGCTTGGTTCTCCTTGAATATTAACTTGGGGTGCCATGGGGAATCCCCAAGCTTAGGCTTTTCTTACTCCTTATTCCTTCATCCATCGTGATTTCACCCAAAACTTGAAAACTTCAATCACACAAAACTTAACAAAACTTCGTGAGATCCGTTAGTATAAGAAAACCAATCTTTACTTTAAGTATTGTAGAAAACCCATTCAAAGTATGTTATTGCATTATATCTACTGTATTCTAACTTTGCCATGGCTTATACCCCCCGATACAATCCATATATTCATCAAAATAAGCACACAATGCAAAGAAAACATAATCTGTCAAAAACAGAACAGTCTGTAAAGATGCGAATTGTTCTCTTACTTATGTAACTCCAAAACCTCTGAAAACTCAGGAAAACTGAGGCAATTTGTAAATCAATCTTTTGTAAAAAATTCAGAATTTTTCGTCGCTTCTGTGAATTTAGACAATTATGTTACTGGATGCAAAAGTTTCTGTTTTTCAACAGGATCAAATCAACTATCACCAAAGCTATCTAATGTCTACTACGCAACTTTATTCTTGTAGACTCGTGTTGGGCCTCCATGCGCAGAGTTTTGTAGGACAGTAGCAATTTTCCCTCAAGTGGATGACCTAAGTTTTATCAATCCGTGGGAGGTGTAGGATGAAGATGGTCTCTCTCAAACAACCCTGCAACCAAATAACAAAGAGTCTCTTGTGTCCCCAACACACCAAATACAATGGTAAATTGTATAGGTGCACTAGTTCGGTGAAGAGATGGTGATACAAGTGTAGTAATGATAGTAGATATTGATTTTTGTAATAGTAACAATAAAAAACAGCAAGGTCGCAATTGATAAAACAGAGCACAAACGGTACTGCAATGCTTGAAAATGAGTCCTAGGGTCCATATTTTCGCTAGTGCAATCTCTCAACAATGCTAATATAATTGGATCATATAACCATCCCTCAATGTGCGATGAAGAATCACTCCAAAGTTCTTATCTAGCGGAGAACTTAAGAAGAAATTGTTTGTAGGGTACGAAACCACCTCGAAGCTATTCTTTCCGATCAACCTATCCTAGAGTTCGTACTAAAATAACACCAAGCTATTCTTTCCGATCGATCTAACCAAGAGTTCATACTAAAATAACACCATATGATACACATCAACCAACTCTAATGTCACCTAGATACTCCAATGTCACCGCGAGTATCCGTGACTTGATTATGCGATGTGCAACAAACAATTTCAGATTCATAATACTCAATCCAACACAAAGAACCTCAAAGAGTGCCCAAGATTTCTACCGGAGAAACAAGGATCAAAATGTGCATCAATCCCTATGCATAGATTACCCCAATGTCGCCTCGGGAATCCGTGAGTTGAGTGCCAAGACATAGATCAAGTGCTCTCAAATCCAAAAAAGTATTCAATCCGATAAAACGAAATCTCAAAGGGAAAACTCAATTCATCACAACAAGATAGAGAGGGGAAAACACCATATGATCCAACTATATTAACAAAGCCCGCGATACATCAAGATCGTGCCATCTCAAGAACACAAGAGAGAGAGAGAGAGAGATTAAACACATAGCTAATGGTACAAACCCTCAGCCCCGAGGGTGGACTACTCCCTCCTCATCATGGTGGCCGCCGGGATGATGAAGATGGCCATCGGTGATGATTTCCCCCTCCGACAGGGTGCCAGAACGGGGTCTAGATTGGTTTTTTGTGGCTACAGAGGCTTGCGGCGGTGGAACTTCCGATCTAGGGTTATTTTTGATGGTTTCTCTATTTATAGGATTTTTTTGGTGTTGGTTTCACGCAAAGATGTGCCTCGAAGTGAGCTGATGGCTCGTGTCCGCGTCAGTATTTTCCCCGAAGAGGAAGGGATGATGCAGCACAGCTACGGTAGGTATTTCCCTCAGTGATGAGACCAAGGTTATCGAACCAGTAGGAGAACCACGCAACACTATGTAAACGGTACCTACACACAAATAACAAATACTTGCAACCCGACGCGTAAGAGGGGTTGTCAATCCCTCCCGGGTAAAAGATAGATAAATTTGTAGTAGATTAGATAAATAGATCTCGCGGAAAATAACCCTAGATCGTGTGCACCGCGGGTGGCAGCGCACCCCCTTTAGTACCGGGTCGTGGCTCCAACCAGTACTAAAGGGGGGGCCTTTAGTACCGGTTGTAGCCACGACCCGCCGCTTAGCCTGGCCAAAACAGACCTTTAGTACCGGTTGGTGGCTCCAACCGGTACTAAAGGTCCCTCCTATATATACAACACTTGAATTTTTTTCCAGTTTCCCTCTGTTTCTTCCTCTCCGTCGACGCCGCCTGCCCCGATCGACGCCGTCGCCGCCCCCGTCGCGCGCCGTCCCCGGCGCTGCCCCCGTCCCCGTCGCCGCCCGTCGCCGTCCCCATCGCCGCCCGTCGCCGCCCCCGTCACCGTCCCCATCGCCGCCCGTCGCCGCCCCCTTCGCCTCGCCTCGCCGCTGTGAGCCCCTGTCGCGCCATGGCCGCACACACACACACGCGCGCGCGCGCACACACACACACACGTTATTTTCTGTTTTATATAAATGTTAGATGAATTTTTTAGATGAATGTTAGATGAATTTTTTAGATGAATATGTTAGATGAATTTTTTAGATATATATAAATGTTAGATGATTTTTTTAGATGAATGTTTTTTTATTTTTTAGATGAATGTTAGATGAATTTTTTAGATGAATGTGTTAGATGAATTTTTTAGATATATATAAATGTTAGATGAGTTTTTTGGATGAATGTTTTTTTAGTTTTTTATACTTTTAGTTATAGGAATGTTTGATGAATTTTAGATATATAAATGTTAATTAGATGAATTTTGACATATGTCAAAGTTTGAACTTTGACATATGCAACATTTGATCATATATCAAAGTTTGATCATATGCCAAAGTTTGAATTTTGACAGATGCAACATTTGATCATATGTCAAAGTTTGACCATATGTCAAAGTTTGAATTTTGACATATGCAACATTTGATCATATGTCAAAGTTTGATCATATGTCAAAGTTTGATCAGAGAATAGCGCCATTTTGTTAAATCCCTTAAAGGTTAGAGAATCCGTTATGATTCTGAATCCTGTTCCTATAGCCAGGGACTAAAGGTTTTCGTTGTATATAAGAAATCACAATCCAATCATTTAAATTTTTTTACATTTAATTGCATATAGAATTTGTTATCGACGTCAACGATGCCCGGCCCGCATCCTCGCCGTCGACCCGTTCGCGATGACGTCCTGCTTCAGAGGAGCCATGTCCGGGACTGGGCTCCGCCGGGCTGGCACTGGGAGGTGCTACCTTCAGGGGCGCGCCGCTTGGTGAGGAACCCGGCCCCGGGTCCCATCGTCGACCCGGAGCTCCTTTGGTGGCGTTCGCGTGGGCCACTTTCGGTGCGGAGGGAGCCGGCCCCGTCGGAGGTGGTACGTCGCCGTGTCAGGGAGGAGGACAAGCATGTCCGTCGCTACATGGCTGCGTTGGACGTCAGGTTCTCCAATACCTGGCAGGTTCTTCGGGGATCTCACCCGAGCTATGATCCTGTGATGGTTCCTTCTCTTTGGGTGTCCACCGCCCGCGCCTCAGGAACCGCGAGTGAACTAGATTATTCGATAGTATTCGATATGTATTAGCTAGCTAGTGATGTATTCGATAATATTAGAGACAATGTATTCGAGATTATATATATTATTCGATAATATTCGAGACGATGTATTCGAGATTATATATATTATTCGATAATATTCGAGACGATGTATTCGAGATTATATTCGATGATGCATATTATGTACTATGATTCAGTTTTTACTTATTGATTGCATGCATGCATTGTAATTTGAATACTAAATTGTTTTATATTTCTTCTGGATTAGTTAAATAAAAGCTATGGACAATACCGGCAGAGAAGGAGAGGAGACCCTGTTCAACATCATACGCTCGCGCCCAGATGAGTTTGAAGAAGATGACGGCTCGCAATATCTGAACCCTACCGGTGAGGGTATGATATTTGATGAAGACGAACGAATAGATGAAGTCCAGAACTATGATTATGATGACAAAGAAAATGTTGATCTTGAAATAACAAAGACCGGCGAGGTACATTTATATAAGCAGGCATCTGGTGATCATCACATGTTTTAAATGATTTGTATATATATTAACGAATCGATCTTTCTTCTTTCAGCCCTCCGGATGAAGCAAATCTTCTACAGGCAACAGGACAGTGCGAGGCCCGGCCAAAAAGTTGAAGGATGGCGTAAAGTACAACATCGATGCCATCAAACCTAATGGCGAACCAAGCGAGCCTAAGAAGAATGCGGGCAAGTTCGTTCGTCAGTGCAGAGTTCTTGTGAAGGACCAAATCCCGATCTCCATTCAAGAATGGAAAAAGCCAGCAAAGGAACGTCCAGATCTTACTTTTGTTGACCAAAGAGCAAAAGATCTGCTTTGGGAATCTCTCATGTCACATTTCACCCTACCAGATCATTTCGTAGATGCAGATGTGCAGAAAGTCAAGGACGCTGCTCTTAGGAAGATGGCGCTTGCATTCAACAACCACAAGAAAAGTATATGGGCCAAGTACGTCGAAGGAGGAAAGAAGACTCCAGAATTCACGGGAACACTGGAGAAGCAAAGAGATCACTGGCCCGCTTTCGTGAAATTCAAGGAATCCGAATTAGCTAAGGAATGGTCGAGAATAAACAAGCTCAATGCCGCGAAAAAGGAGCATTACCATAGGCTGGGGCCAGGTGGCTATGCGGTGGCCCGGCCTAAGTGGGATAAGGCTGAGCAACATATGGTGGATGCAGGGGTCATTCAGTTACATTGAGTTGGCCCCCCAGGTGCAGGACTTGGTTCTATGCGCATGGGGGGACGTTGGACCCAAAGACAGGCAAGGTTTTGGAGAAGGCAAGTCTTAAAGGAGCGGACCTCAAACTACTTGTTGCAATAGAAGAGGCTCGAATGGGGGTGTTCACGCCCAACAGAGAGAACGACGAGCTTACGCGCGCCCTGGGAAATCCTGAACACCCGGGAAGAACACGAGGAAAAGGCGTTGTTCCGTGGTATGAGGAGTTTGAGGACTGGAACACTGACTACAGAAGCCGTGCAAGAAAGAAGATGGAGGAGGAGTAGAAGAGGAAGCTGGAGGAGGAGCAGAGGAAGCAGGAAGCAGAACACCTTCAAGGCCTGGAATCAGCGCACGCAGAGTTGGCACTCCAATTCCAGCGGCAGCAGCAGTAGATCGACTCACTTAGCCAGGAAAGGGGGTCTCAGCAGCGGCAGCAGCTAGCGGATCCAGCATTGGATAGCACCGTCCCATCCATGCCCATCTAATAAGTCTAGGTTTAGCATCTTTCTTTTTCATAAGGTATTTAATAGCAGCATGATCAGTGTGAACAGTTACTTTGGAATCAACAATATAAGATCTGAACTTATCACAGGTAAAAACAACTGCTAAAAATTCTTTTTCAGTAGTAGCATAATTTCTCTGGGCACTGTCTAGAGTTTTACTAGCATAATGAATAACATTCAATTTTTTATCAACCCTTTGTCCTAGAACAACACCAACAGCATAATCACTAGCATCACACATAATTTCAAAGGGTAGATTCCAATCAGGTGGTTGAACAATAGGTGCAGTAATCAAGGCTTTCTTAAGTATTTCAAATGCTTCTACACAATCATCATCAAAAACAAAAGGAACATGTTTTTGCAAAAGATTAGTGAGAGGCCTAGAAATTTTAGAGAAGTCTTTAATAAACCTCCTATAGAAACCAGCATGACCAAGGAAACTTCTTATACCATTGATATCTTTAGGACACGGCATCTTTTCAATAGCATCTACTTTAGCTTTATCAACTTCAATACCTCTTTCAGAAATTTTATGGCCCAAGATGATACCTTCATTAACCATAAAGTGGCACTTCTCCCAATTCAAGACAAGATTAGTTTCTTCACATCTCTGCTTAACTCGATCAAGGTTGCTTAAGAAATCATCAAAAGAAGTTCTGTAATCGGAGAAATCATCCATGAAAACCTCAACAATATTTTCACAAAAGTCAGAGAATATAGCAGTCATACATCTTTGAAAGGTAGCAGGTGCATTGCATAAACCAAAAGGCATACGTCTATAAGCAAAGGTACCGAAAGGGCAAGTAAAAGTGGTCTTTTCCTGGTCCTCTTTTGACACAGGTATTTGAGAAAAACCAGAATAACCATCTAGAAAGCAAAAATGTGTATGTTTGGATAATCTTTCTAGCATTTGATCAATAAAAGGTATAGGGTAATGATCTTTTCTAGTAGCTTTGTTTAATTTGCAAAAATCAATTACCATTCTATAACCTGTAACAATTCTTTGTGGAATCAATTCATTCTTATCATTAGGAACAACAGTAATACCTCCCTTCTTAGGGACACAATGAACAGGACTTACCCATCTACTATCGGCAATAGGATAAATTATACCTGCCTCTAGAAGTTTTAGTATTTCATTTCTTACCACTTCCTTCATCTTAGGATTTAACCGTCATTGGTGATCAACAACTGGTTTAGCATCAGGCTCCATATTAATTTTGTGCTGACATAGAGTGGGACTAATGCCCTTAAGATCATCAAGAGTATATCCAATAGCGGCACGGTGCTTCCTCGGAGTTTTCAATAATTACTTTTCTTCATGCTCTGAAAGATTTAACACAATCAAACTTAAGGTTTATACCTGACTCATTACCTTCATTGAGTTCCCAATCTTCAGAGTTGCATTTAATTCTTTCCAATAAAACCCATTTGAATTCAATAGTCTTCTTCATAAAAGAACCAGTGCAAGAAGTATCGAGCATGGATTGATCATTACGAGAAAGCCGAGCATAAAAATTCTGAATAATAATTTCCCTTGAGAGCTCATGATTGGGGCATGAATATAACATTGAATTAAGCCTCCCCCAAGCTTGAGCGATACTTTCTCTTTCACAAGGCCAAAAATTATAAATATAATTCCGATCACGATGAACCGGATGCATAGGATAAAACTTCTGATGAAATTCCAATTTCAATCAGTTGTAGTTCCTTGATCCAATATCATCACATAGCCTATACCATGTCAATGCCTTTCCCTTCAAAGATAAAGGGAAGAACTTCTTCTTAACATCATCCTCGGGCAAACCTGCAAGCTTAAATAATCCACAAACTTCATCCACATAGATTAGGTGCATATCGGGATGTAATGTTCCATCTCCTGCATAAGGATTAGCTAGCAGTTTCTCTATCATACCCAAAGGAATTTCGTAATAAATATTTTCAGTAGGTGCAGTAGCTTGAGGAGCAACTCTTTGCTCTTCCGGTTGAGGTGAAAATACCCCAAACAAGCCCCTCAAAGGATTATTTTCCATAGTGACAAGTGACAGTAAATTTCAGTACGTAATATAAATGTTTCCTTACCAAATTCCACTTACCAAAGGTGCTTCACTCCCCGGCAACGGCGCCAGAAAAGAGTCTTGATGACCCACAAGTATAGGGGATCTATCGTAGTCCTTTCAATAAGTAAGAGTGTTGAACCCAACGAGGAGCAGAAGGAAATGACAAGCAGTTTTCAGTAAGGTATTCTCTTCAAGCACTGGAATTATCGGTAACAGATAGTTGTGTGATAAGATAATTCATAACGGGTAACAAGTAACAAAAGTAACTAAGGTGCAGCAAGGTGGCCCAATCCTTTTTGTAGCAAAGGACAAGCCTGGTCAACCTCTTATATAAAGCAAAGTGCTCCCGAGGACACATGGGAATTACTGTCAAGCTAGTTTTCATCATGCTCATATGATTCACGTTTGTTACTTTGATAATTTGATATGTGGGTGGACCGGTGCTTGTGTGCTGCCCTTACTTGGACAAGCCTCCCACATATGATTAACCCCTCTCGCAAGCATCCGCAACTATGAAAGAAGAATTAAGATAAATCTAACCATAGCATGAAACATATGGATCCAAATCAGCCCCTTACGAAGCATCGCATAAACTAGGGTTTAAGCTTCTATCACTCTAGCAACCCATCATCTACTTATTACTTCCCAATGCCTTCCCCTAGGCCCAAATCATGGTGAAGTGTCATGTAGTCAATGTTCACATAACACCACTAGAGGAAAGACAACATACATCTCATCAAAATATCGAACGAATACCAAATTCACATGATTACTTATAACAAGACTTCTCCCATGTCCTCAGGAACAAACGCAACTACTCACAAAGCATATTCATGTTCATAATCAGAGGGGTATTGAATAGCATTAAGGATCTAAACATATGATCTTCCACCGAATAAACCAACTAGCATCAACTACAAGGAGTAATCAACACTACTAGCAACCCACAGGTACCAATCTGAGGTTTTGAGACAAAGACCGGATACAAGAGATGAACTAGGGTTTGAGAGGAGATGGTGCTGGTGAAAATGTTGATGGAGATTGACCCCCTCTCGATGAGAGGATTGTTGGTGATGACGATGGCTTCAATTTCCCCCTCCCGGAGGGAAGTTTCTCCAGCATAAAATGATTGTAAAACATCCAAGAATGACAATATAACAGCCTGGAACAAGTAAAAAATATAGATACATTGGAGACGTATCATGAGCACAACCCACCGGGGCAAGCCAGGCCCCTCTGGCGCATCGTGGTGGGTTGTGCCCTCCTCGTGGCTCTTCTTGCCCTCCCACGAAGCTTTGGGGGTCTCTTTTGTTCCAAAAAAAAATCATCAAAAAGTTTCAGCTCATTTGGAGAACTTTCATTTCTGCACACAAAAAAACACCACGGTAGTTCTGCAGAAAATAGCGTCAGTCCGGGTTAGTTCCATGCAAATCATACCAAAACCATATAAAATTGTTGTAAACATGGCATGAATACTTCATAAATTATAGATATGTTGGAGACGTATCACTATACCAAAGGCTTTGCTTGGTACAAACACTAATTAAAACATAAAAGACACAATCATAACAGAGGCATAATTGTGCAAACACTCAAGAACAGAAAGAAAAGGGTAAAACAAATTATTCATTGGGTTGCCTCCCAACAAGCGTTATCATTTTATACCCCTAGCTAGGCATTGATAATTTTGATGATGCTCGCATGAAAGACAAGAATTAAAACACAAAGAGAGCATCATAATACATGTGAGAAACACATTTAAATCTAACATACTTCTGATGCATTGGGTATAGCTAACATGTTCATCACATATTCTTTTCTTGGTAGCATGGACATATGGACTTTTATATGGTTCAAAGCAATAGTCTAGTTTTTACATGAAGATTTCAATACTCAAGCATATCAACAAGCAACCATGTCTTTCAAAATATCCACACTAAAGAAAGTTATCCCTAGCCCATCATGCTCAATCATTGATCCATTCATGAAACACACTCGCATATTAGCTATACCCAATGCTCAAGTACGATTATAAAGCCCCTAAGTTGGTGCTTTATAAGAGAAGATGGAGACTCAAATAAAAATAAAAATTGCATAAAGTAAATAGAAAGGCCCTTCGCAGAGGGAAGTAGGGATTTGTAGAGGTGCCAGAGCTCAAAGCGAAAAAGATAGAGATAAAACATTTTGGGTGGCATGCTTTTCCTGTCAACGAAAACGATCGAGTAGTTCCCAATACTTTCCATGCTAGATATAGCGTAGGCGGTTTCGAAATAGAAAATAAAGTTTATTCCTTTTTCCACCATACTTTCACATTCCACGGGTGCCGTCCATACCAACAATTTCCAAGGAATTTATTATTTCACAACATAAAGTAAATTCATTTTTCATTTCGGGACTGGGGATCACTAATACCTTTGCTGTACTCTCGTGCAATGACAAGTGAATAAACACTCATCTTGAGAATAACACATCTAGCATGGAAAAATATCAGCCACCCCCTACCGTTTCATGAGCGGTACAAGCACACAAAAAGGAAGTTATTTTGAAAATTAGAGATGGCACATACAAATTTGCTTAGAACGGCACAGAAATACCGCATATAGGTAGGTATGGTGGACTCATATGGCAAACTGGGTTTAAGGATTTTGGATGCATAAGTAGTAATCCCGCTTAGTGCAAGGGAAGGCTAGCAAAAAGATTGAGAAGCATCGAACCAAGAAACAAAAAATCACATAAGCGAGCATAAAGCATCACTAACACCGAATAATGCACCACAAGTAGGATGTAATTTCATTGCATAACTATTGACTTTTGTGCTTGCATAGGGAATCACAAACCTTAACACCAATATTCTTACTAAAGCATAATTACTGACCAACATGACTCTCATATTATATCATCATATCATAAAACTATTACAAAGAATCAAGTTTATTTTGTCGAATGATCTTCATGAAAGTTTTTATTATATTCCTCTTGAATATCTATCAGTTTGGGACTAGTTTCTTATGTTGCTTTTGATAGCTCAAACAAATCTAAGTGAAGAACATGAGCATAAAATTTTTCTTCTCCCAAAATAATATAACTGAAGCATGAGAGAATTTCTTCAAAAATCTACTAAATCTCAAATAAATCTAAGTGAAGCATGAGAGCATTTCTTCAAAAATACTAAAGCACACTGTGCTAAAAAAGATATATGTGAAGCACTAGAGCAATTCCATAGCTCAAAAAAATTAAGTGAAGCATAAAGAGCAATTCTAACAAATCATAGCATAATTTTGTCTCTCCCAAAAAGGTGTGTCCAGCAAGGATAGATGACACAAACTAAAAAGCAAAACAAGCAAAGACTCATATAACACAAGACGCTCCAAGCAAAACTCATGATATGTGACGAATAAAAATATAGCTCCAAGTAAAATACCGATGGTCGTTAGAAGAAAGAGGGGATGCCACTCGGGGGCATCCCTAAGCTTAGTTGCTTGTTTCTCTTTGGATAATAGCTTGGGGTGCCATGGGGCATCCCCAAGCTTAGGCTCTTCTTACTCCTTATTCCTTCATCCATCGTGATCTCACCCAAAACTTGAAACTTCAATCACACAAAACTCAACAAAACCTTCTTGAGATCCGTTAGTATAAGAAAACCAATCTTTAATTTAAGTACTGTAGAAAACCCATTCAAATTTTGTTATTGCATTATATCTACTGTATTCTAACTTTACCATGGCTTATACCCACCCATACAAACCATAGATTCATCAAAATAAGCACACAATGCAAAGAAAACAGAATCTATCAAAAACAGAACAGTCTGTAAAGATGTGAATAGTTCTCATTCTTCTGTAATTCTGAAAATTTAGGACAACAGAGGCAATTTGTATATCAATCTTGTGTAAAATATTCAGAATTTTTTGTCGCCTCTGCGAATCTAGACAATTATTTTACTGGACGCAAAAGTTTCTGTTTTTCAACAAGATCAAATCAACTATCACCATAGCTATCCCAAAGGCTTTACTTGGCACAAACACTAATTAAAACATAAAAAACACAATCATAACAAAGGCATAATTTTGAAAACACTCAAGAACTGAAAGAAAAAGGAAAAAATAAATTTTATTCATTGGGTTGCCTCCCAATAAGTGCTATCGTTTTACGCCCCTTTTTAGGCATAAAGCATAGATTTAAGTATTGTCATCTTTATTTCTAGATCCATAGGATGCCCTCATGATTGATTCGTATGGTGGCTTGATTCTTGTTCTAGGGAAGTGTTCCATACCCTTCCTTAGTGGAAATTGAAATTTAATATTGCCTTCTTTCATATCAATCACGGCACCAATAGTACGTAAAAATAGTCTACCAAGTATAATTGGACAAGACGGATTGCAATCAATATGAAGAACAATAAAATCTATTTGCAAGAATAAAAACATCATTAATTCTTCCCAAAGGCTTTTTAATAGTAGAATCCGCCAAGTGCAAATTTAAAGAACACTCTTCAATATTGGTAAGACCAAGCATATCACATAAGGATTTCGGAATTGTGGAAACACTAGCAGCCAAGTCACATAAAGCAAAACACTCATAATTTTTAATCTTGACTTTGATAGTAGGTTCCCATTCATCATGTAATTTTCTAGGAATTGAAATCTCTAATTCCAATTTTTCTTCCAAAGCCTTCATCATAGCATCAACGATATGTTTAGTAAAACCTTTATATTGTTCATATGCATGGGGTCAATTTATCATGGATTGCAACAAAGAAATACAATAAATCAAAGAGCAATTATGATAATTAAAGTCTTTGTAATCCAAAAGAGTGGGCACCTCACTAGTTAAAGTTTTGACCTGTTCAAACCCACGTTTATCAATTTTTTCAACAAGATTTTCACCCTCCAAATTATCGGGACGCCTTCTAACTAAAGTTGACTCTTCTTCAGTCCCTTTACCATCAATTTTAATTTTGCTAAACAAAGAATCAATAGACGAAACACCAATCACTTTAAGATCTTCATCATTTTTATGAAAGCAATCGCTAGAAACCGCTCTTTCTAAAAATTCTCTTTTAGCTCTAAGCATAGCGGTTCTTTTCTTACTTTCATCCATAGAAACATATAAAGCTTTAATTGATTCTTCAACCTTAGGCACAAAAATTTTCAACTTGAGATTTTCTACATCATGAGAAATTATATCAATGCTTCTAGACATATCATCAATCTTATTCAACTTTTCTTTAATATTATTATCAAGATTAGAGGTGTTCCTATTATTATTATAAGAAGGATTACCATAGGAATTACTATAATTATTAGAGGAATTTCCCGGAAAAGGCCTAGGATTAAAATTACCTCTATAAGCATTATTATTAAAATTGTTTCGCGAGACAAAATTCACATCTACGGCATCACTATTTTGCTCAATCAAAGTAGACAAAGGAACATCATTAAGATCAATAGGAGCATTTTTACTAGAAACCAACTTCATAAGAGCATCAACTTTTTCACTCAAATAATTTATTTCTTCAACCGAATTGACATTTTACTAGTAGGATCTCTTTCGATATGCCATTGTGAATAATTTGCCATAATATTATCAAGTAATTTAGTAGCTTCACCCAAAGTAATTTCCATAAAAAGTACCATCCGTGGCGGAATATAAAAGATTTCTAGAAACAAAATTCAATCCCGCATAAAAAATTTGTATGATCATCCAAAGATTTAAACCATGTGTAGGACAATTTCTTAGCATCAATTTCATTATTTCCCAAGATTGTGCAATGCTACTTCTTGAGCTTGCGTTGGTTTTTCCCTTGAAGAGGAAAGGGTGATGCAGCAAAGTAGAGATAAGTATTTCCCTCAGTTGGAGAACTAAGGTATCAATCCAGTAGGAGACAATGCACAAATCACCGAATACCTGCACAAACAATCAAACAACTTGCACCCAACGCGATAAAGGGGTTGTTAATCCCTTCACGGTTACTTGCAAAAGTGAGATCTGATAGATATAGATGAAAGATAAAGTAAATATTTTTGGTATTTTTGGTTTATAGATCTGAAAATAAAAGATTGCAAAATAGTAGATCAGAAACTAATATAGTAGACTGGAAACTTATATGATGGAAAATAGACCCAGAGGACATAGGTTTCACTAGAGGCTTCTCTCAAGATATCAAATAATACGGTGGGTGAACAAATTACTGCCAAGCAATTGATAGAAAAGCGCAAAGTTATGACGATATCTAAGGCAATGATCATGAATATAGGCATCACGTCCGTGTCAAGTAGACCAAAATGATTCTACATATACTATTATTACTCCACACATCGACCGACTCCTGCCTGCATCTAGAGTATTAAGTTCATGAAGAACAGAGTAACGCATTAAGTAAGATGACATGATGTAGAGGAATAAACTCAAGCAATATGATGTAAACCCCATCTTTTTATCCTCGATGGCAACACTACAATATGTGCCTTGCTGCCCCTACTGTCACTGGGAAAGGACACCGCAAGATTGAACCCAAAGCTAAGCACTTCTCCCATTGCAAGAAAAACCAATCTAGTTGGCCAAACCAAACCGATAGTTCGAAGAGAATTACAAAGATATCAAATCATGCATAAAAGAATTCAGAGAAGATTCAAATAATATTCATAGATAATCTGATCATAAATCCACAATTCATCGGATCTCGGCAAACACACCGGAAAAAAGTATTACATCGAATAGATCTCCAAGAACAACGAGGAGAACATGGTATTGAGAATCAAAGAGAGAGAAGAAGCCATCTAGCTACTAGCTATGGACCCATAGGTCTGAGATAAACTACTCACGCTTCATCGAAAGGGCAATAGGGTTGATGTAGAAGCCCTCTGTGATCGAATCCCCCTCCGACAGGGTGCCGGAAAAGGTCTCTAGATGGGATTTCACGGGTACAGAAGGTTACGGCGGTGGAAAAGTGTTTTCGTGGATGCTTCTGGTGGTTTGGGAATATATGTGAATATATAGGACGAAGAATTAGGTCAGGGGGTGTTGGAGTAGGCCACAAGGCAGGGGGCGCCCAAGTCCCACAGGTGTCTTCTCGTCCAAGAAAAATCATCGCGATCCGTTTGGACTCCGTTTGGTATTCCTTCTCCACGAAGCTAAAAAACAAGGAAAAAACAGAAACTGGCACTGGGCTCTAGGTTAATAGGTTAGTCCCAAAAAATAATATAAAATAGCATATTAATGCATAAAAAACATCCAAAACATATAATATAATAGCATGGAATAATAAAAAATTATAGATACGTTGGAGACGTATCAAGCATCCCCAAGCTTAATTCCTGCTCGTCCTTGAGTAGGTAAATGATAAAAACAGAATTTTTGATGTGGAATGCTACCTAACATACTTATCCATGTAATTTTCTTCATTGTGGCATGAATGTTCAGATCCATAAGATTGAAAACAAAAGTTTAATATTGACATAAAAACAATAATACTTCAAGCATACTAACAAGGCAATTATGTCTTCTCAAAATAACATGGCCAAAGAAAGCTTATCCCTACAAAATCATATAGTCTGGCTATGCTCCATCTTCATCACACAAAATATTCAAATCATGCACAACCCCGATGACAAGCCAAGCAATTGTTTCATACTTTTGATGTTCTCAAACTTTTTCAACTTTCAGGCAATACATGAGCGTGAGCCATGGACATAGCACTATAGGTGGAATAGAGTATGGTGGTTGTGGAGAAGACAAAATGAAGGAGATAGTCTCACATCAACTAGGCATATCAACGGGCTATGGAGATGCCCATCAATAGATATCAATGTGAGTGAGTAGGGATTGCCATGCAACAGATGCACTAGAGCTATAAGTTTATGAAAGCTCAAAAGAAAAACTAAGTGGGTGTGCATCCAACTCGCTTGCTCACGAAGACCTAGGGCAATTTGAGGAAGCCCATCATTGGAATATACAAGCCAAGTTCTATAATGAAAAATTCCCACTAGTATATGAAAGTGACAAAATAAGAGACTCTCTATCAAGAAGATCATGGTGCTACTTTGAAGCACAAGTGTGGCAAAAGGATAGTAACATTGTCCCTTCTCTCTTTTCTCTCATTTTTTTTATTTGGGCCTTCTCATTTTTTTTATTTGGCCTCTTTTTTTTTCATCCGGAGTCTCATCCCGACTTGTGGGGGAATCATAGTCTCCATCATCCTTTCCTCACATGGGGCAATGCTCTAATAATGAAGATCATCACACTTTTATTTACTTACAACTCAAAGATTACAACTCGATACTTAGAACAAAACATGACTCTATATGAATGCCACCGGCGGTGTACCGGGATGTGCAATGAATCAAGAGTGACATGTATGAAAGAATTATGAATGGTGGCTTTGCCACAAATACGATGTCAACTACATGATCATGCAAAGCAATATGACAATGATGAAGCGTGTCATAATAAACAGAACGGTGGAAAGTTGCACGGCAATATATCTCGGAATGGCTATGGAAATGCCATAATAGGTAGGTATGGTGGCTGTTTTGAGGAAGGTATATGGTGGGTGTATGGTACCGGCGAATGTTGCGCGGCACTAGAGAGGCTAGCAATGGTGGAAGGGTTAGAGTGCGTATAATCCATGGACTCAACATTAGTCATAAAGAACTCACATACTTATTGAAAAAATCTATTTGTTATCAAAACGAAGTAATACGCGCATGCTCCTAGGGGGATAGATTGGTAGGAAAAGACCATTGCTCGTCCCCGACCGCCACTCATAAGGAAGACAATCAATAAATAAATCATGCTCCGACTTCATCACATAACGGTTCACCATACGTGCATGCTAAGGGAATCACAAACTTTAACACAAGTATTCCTCAAATTCACAATTACTCACTAGCATGACTCTAATATTACCATCTCTATATCTCAAAACAATCATAAGGAATCAAACTTCTCATAGTATTCAATGCACTTTATATGAAAGTTTTTATTATATCCCTCTTGGGTGCCTATCATATTAGGACTAAATTTATAACCAAAGTAAATTACCATGCTGTTTAAAGACTCTCAAAATAATATAAGTGAAGCATGAGAGTTCAACAATTTCTATAAAATAAAACCACCACCATGCTCTAAAAAGATATAAGTGAAGCACTAGAGCAAAATTGCCTAGCTCAAAAGATCTAAGTGAAGCACATAGAGTATTCTAATAAATCACGATTCATGCGTGTCCCTCTCAAAAGGTGTGTACAGCAAGGATGATTGTGACAAACTAAAAAGCAAAGACTCAAATCATACAAGACGCTCCAAGCAAAACACATATCATGTGGTGAATAAAAATATAGCCTCAAGTAAAGTTACCAATAGACGAAGACGAAAGAGGGGATGCCTTCCGGGGCATCCCCAAGCTTAGGCTCTTGGTTGTCCTTGAATATTACCTTGGGGTGCCTTGGGCATCCCCAAGCTTAGGCTCTTGCCACTCCTTATTCCATAGTCCATCACATCCTTACCCAAAACATGAAAACTTCACAACACAAAACTCAACAGAAAATCTCATAAGCTCCGTTAGTATAAGAAAATAAATGACCACTTTTGGTACTGTTGTGAACTCATTCTTTATTTATATTGGTATAATATCTACTGTATTCCAACTTTTCCATGGTTCATACCCCCCGATACTGTAACGCCCCGGTAGCTCATTGTGATGCCCCCGGCCCGATCGTGCACTAATCATACACGCAAATGCACACAATCAAGCCTAAGGACTCACGGGAAGATATCACAACACAACTCTAAAACATAAATAAAGTTATACAAGCTTTATATTACAAGCCAGGGGCCTCGAGGGCTCGAATACATAAGCTTGCGTACAAGCGTCAGCGGAAGCATCAGATATCTGAGTACAGATATTAAAAGAGAAGAAGAAAGGCCTTTAGAAAGGCGGGGCAAAATAAAACACTACGATCGAAAGGCGAAGGCCTCCTGCCTGGGACCCTCCGATCCTACTCCTGGTCGACAGTCAACTCGTAGCAGAATCCATCCTCTGGGTAGTAGTAGTAGACGATTGACGGGGCATCTGTCTCAAGGGGCTCCGTCCTCTGGTCACGACAAACTGATATGGGGAGAAAAGGAAAACAAAGCAACCGTGAGTACTCAGCAAGCAAGGATCTACACTACATATGCAACATTTTCAAAGGGAAGGCTGTATATGTGGACTGGGCTGCAGAAATGCCAGAATAGAGAGAAGGCCTAGTCCTATCGAAGACTAGCATCTTCATCGGTCTTGCAGCAATAGGAGAGAGTAGAACAGTACAATATAATGTAGCAGTATCATTAAGTCTCAACCTCACCCAGAGATCCTTTCTCGACTACCTGCGAGAAAGCAATCCCAGAGCCATACAGTCATTAACCTCGTCCGGAGATCCCTTCTCGACTCCCTGCAAGAAGCAATCCCAGAGCCATAGTATCCAAGTATCCAGTTCTAAATTGTATCAATCAGGATACAACTCCGAGTGTCCTTTACCGTAGGACCGGCTATCGATAGAAGTTTTCTTCCCTGCAGGGGTGCACCAACTTACCCAACACGCTCGATTAACTCCGGCCGGACACACTTTCCTGGGTCATGCCCGGCCTCGGCCAAACGACACACCGCAGCCCTACCTACAGCTCAGCAGAGAGGTCCCCGCCGGTCTACATCCTAAGCACTCAGGGGTCTTGGGCCATCGGCCTGTGCACTCCGGGTCGTTGTGTGCAGGGTGGATACTAGCACCACCTCGGAGGGTCGGTACGATCCGACCGTGCCACAATGCTGAACTGGACGTCTGACAGAACTGTCGGCTGATGCTACGATGCAGAACACCCATACTATGCCCACGTGATGGTTAGTGCTATCAGACCAGAGGCCTGCTCGGATCAAATATCCAAATCGTTAGGACTAGGGGCTTGCGGTAACGAGCAGAGACTCACGAAAGATGTGACCCCGTCGCCCCGTCTCGAGGACTTGCTGCAAGGGTTAAGAATGCCCGGCCGCGCCTCGTATTCACCACTCGGGCACCACACTGGCACCCGTCTTCACAACACTCGCCACTCAGGCGCACGCGGGTACCCCTCAGGGTCGACCCGCCTATCCAAGTAACAATGTAAAGTCCAATTATCCATGTGTCCATATCATCAGGGGAATCCGAGGTATCACCCTCGTTGGATTCCTACTCGATGTATCCGTCAAGGTGAACTCGGAGGAATCACCCTCACTGGGTTCACACTTGAGGTGTTGTACGACGGCGTCGTTATCGAAAGCGGTGAAGGAGGAATCACCCTCGATGACCATGATCGAATAGCTACTCTACAGAGTTAACATCAGAAGTGCTACAAGAGGTTTCACCCTCGGCACTCGATAGTAACGCTGCAGTGTCGTTACAACTAAGGGGGGGGGGTGATGTGCGGTGTCGGGGCCTGGTCTTCAATTCCCGTTGATCGGGTCTTTTGACGATCCAGCACGACAGTCGGGATAAGTGGGGTCTCTGATAGGTCTCTACCCAGCCTATTCTAAGCAGTTTAGGATATGCAGGTAATTATCAATAGTAGGTTACAATAAACAGGCTATGCATAAGAATAGGTAAAGCAGTAGCAGCAGCAATTCTTATGCAAGCATGAGAAATAGAATGGGCGATATCGGGATGATCAAAGGGGGGGGGGGCTTGCCTGGTTGCTCGGCGGCAAGGGCAAGGTCGTCAATGGTGTCTTCGGTCTCCGGAGCTGCGTCGGTCTCGGGGACGACGTCGGTTTCGGGGGCTACCGAGAGAGAAGAGGGGGGAGGAAACAGTATAAATACACAGCGAACAAGTGCAGCAAAAAGCATAACATGGCAATACGCGGTGACGGAGGTGACCTAAGGCAGTGCCGGGTGATACTGGCGAAGGTGGGATTCATCCGGGAATGTTTTCCCGTCTCCAGACATTTGTCAGACAGATGACCGGAGAGGAACGGTTGCATGTTCGGATAGTTAGGTACGTGTGGCGGACGAACGGACCGCGTATCCGAATTCGTCTCGTTGTTCTGAGCAATTTTCATGTACAAAGTTTTTCGATCGGAGTTACGGATTAAAAAGATATGATTTTCTAAAGTTTTATTAATTTCTGGAATTTATTTATTTTATTAAATCAACATTATCCGAAACAGTGTTTGCTGACATCAGCATGATGTCAGCATGACGTCAGGACCAGTGGGTCCCACCTGTCATACTCTGTTAGGTTTAATTAGGGTTTAGCTAATTAATTACTAATTAATTAAACTAACTAATTAATTAGACTAATTAAACAGAATTAATTAACTTAATTAATTTACTAATTAATTAATTAATTAACTAATTATTTATTTTATTAACTATTTTTATTTTCTTTTTTTTAAATACTGGGGCGTGGGCCCCGGCTGTCATAGGGCCGGGGCAGACACGTCCGGGCCGTGTCTGTTCGGGCACCGGACATGTCCGGGACAGCGCGCGCGCGTGCACCAGAGGCGAGGCCAAGGCCGGAGCGCGGCGCGGCGAGGCCGGGCAGGCGGGCGCGAGGGGAGGCACAGCGAGCGCGGGCGCGAGTGGCGGGGTCAGGCGACGGAGCAGGGCGGTGGCGCGAGCGGGCGTGGCGAGGCGGCGCGGGGAGCGCGTGGCCGGGCGCGCGCGGGCGCAGCCAGCAGGGGTCGCGGCAGTCCGGCGCGTGCTGCGGGGAGCAGAGAGGGGGGAGAGGGGAGGCGGCGGCTCACAGGGGGCCGGTCGTGGAGGGCAGCGGGCGCGGGGTCGGCCGGCGATGGAGATCGGTGAGGGGGGACGTCGGGGATGAGGCGACGAGGCGGAGGTGACCTTGGGCGGCGACGGCGTGAAGAGATAGGGAGAAGGCGGAGACGAGGGAGAGAGAGGAGGAGAGGGGGGGGGGGAAATGGGGGAATGGTGTGTGGGTTAGGGTGGTGGTGGAGCACGGGGGGGGGGGGTGTTATACGGGGGCGACTGGGCCGGCCTGGCGGCCCGATGGCTTGCTGGGCTGAGGCACAGTGGGGGAAGGGGGGGCCTCTTCTAATTTTCCTTTTTCTTTTTCTTTCCTGTTTTCTTTTATTATTTCTGTTTTGTATTTTCTTTTTGCACTTGTCCAATTTTGTAAAACATGAATCTTACCCAATTAATTACAGTGCAATTTATCTCACTGCTAGCAAGTGGTTTGGAGCACAAATGTTGTCATACGGATTTTATTTATTTAAAAAGGTATTAAAAAGTGTTGTTTTGCTGCTGTTTCTGTTTGTTTAAATCATTTAATTATTTTAGTTAACTTTGCTGCTAATTTTATATTTGCCTAGGGATTATTTGCAACATGATGTAAATTTTAGTTTTCAAACTTGAACAACTTTTATTTTCCACTTTCATTTAAATTTGCATTTTGACTTAGGAGTTGAAATACAATATGATGCAAATGATGATCACGCACTGTTAATCATGCTGACTTGGCATTATCAAAATGGAATTACTGTGGCTAACCACTGGGGGTGTTACAAATCTCCTCCACTAATAAGAATTCTCGTCCCGAGAATTAAGAGGTAGAAGGAAAAAGTTCGGGGTATTCCGCACGAAGATTATCCTCGCGTTCCCAAGTGGCTTCATCTTCAGTATGATTTGACCACTGCACTTTGAGGAACTTGGTAACCTTCTGACGGGTCCGACGTTCAGCTTCATCGAGAATGCGGATCGGATGCTCGTTATAAGATAGGTCATCTTGCAATTCGAGCACCTCGTGATCCACAGCTCGGTGTGGAGATTCCTTGAAGCATTGACGAAGTTGCGACACATGGAAGACGTCGTGGATATGAGAGAATTGCGGCGGCAACTCCAATTTATATGCCACCTGACCACGTCTAGCAACAATGCGGAAAGGACCAATGTAGCGTGGAGCTAGCTTGCCCTTGATTCCAAAATGGTGAGTGCCCTTCATAGGAGTGACTCGCAGATAAGCCTGATCACCAAGTTGATAAGTCAAACCCCATCGTTTGCGATCATAGTTGCTCTTCTGGCGGTCCTGAGCCGCCTTGAGATTTTCACGAACGATACGGACTTGTTCTTCGGCGTGTTGAATAATATCCGGACCCACGAGTGGTCGTTCCCCAGTTTCTGACCAATTCAGAGGGGTTCGACACTTACGTCCATATAGAACTTCGAAGGGGGCCATTTTCAAGCTGGCTTGATAGCTGTTGTTATACGAGAACTCAGCATACGGGAGAGATTCTTCCCATTTCTTGCCGAATGAAATAACACAAGCCCGAAGCATGTCTTCAAGCACTTGATTGACTCGTTCGACTTGGCCTTGGGATTGGGGGTGATAAGCTGAACTCCAGGTAATATGAGTTCCCATAGCTGTTTGGAAACTTTCCCAGAACTTGGAAGTGAAAAGACCACCACGGTCTGAACTAATCTCCTTCGGAATACCATGGAGTGATACAATTCTGGAGATATACAACTCTGCTAACTGACTAGCAATGATAGTTTCTTTGACAGGCAGAAAGTGTGCAACCTTAGAGAGTTGGTCGATGACGACAAGAATAGCATCGTGACCCTTCTGTGACCTGGGAAGTCCTGTAACGAAATCCATCTGAACCTTATCCCATTTCCATAGAGGAATAGGAAGTGGTTGCAGAATTCCAGCTGGTTTCTGATGTTCTGCTTTAACGCGACGACACACATCACATTCAGCAACATATCGAGCAATATCCTGCTTCATTTTAGACCACCAGTACCTTTGACGGAGATCACGATACATCTTGGTGCTACACGGATGAATAGACAGCGGGGTATCATGTGCCTCCTTCATGACCTTGTCAGTCATGAGCTCGAAGCGAGGTACGACAATGCGGTTTCTGAAATACAAGGTTCCATCTTCAGACAGTGAGAAATCCCTGTACTTTACAAGGTGAAGGTCTTTCTTCATCAGATCAATTTCAGCATCCTTAGCTTGCGCATCCTTAACAGCTTTCTCAAGATCTGGTTGTATCACAAGGTTATTAAGAGAACCCTGTGGGACAATAAGCAGATTCAGCTTGCACAGTTGTTCAAAAAGACGAGGTTGAGCTCGTCTAACCATGAGGTTGTCGCAATAGGACTTGCGGCTTAAGGCATCAGCCATCACGTTAGCCTTGCCAGGGGTATAGGATATACCCAAATCATAGTCCGCAATGGCCTCCATCCATCTTTGCTGACGGAGGTTTAGAGATGGTTGAGTGAACAAGTACTTCAGACTTTTATGATCCGTGTAGATCTCGCAACGATTACCGAGAAGGTAATGTCGCCACAACTGCAGTGCATAGATGATAGCAGCTAGTTCTAGATCATGTACCGGATAATTCTCTTCATGTGGGCGCAACTGACGAGAGCCATAAGCAATCACTTTACGCTCTTGCATTAGGATACAGCCTAAGCCTTCACGGGATGCATCACAATAAATCACGAAGTCTTTGCGGGAATCTGGAGGAGCAAGTACTGGGGCAGATGTTAGCTTGTCCTTGAGTGTTTGAAAACTTTCCTGACATTTGTCTGTCCATTCAAACTTAACGCCCTGTGAAGCAGATCAGTCAAAGGCTTAGCAATCTTAGAAAAGTTCTCGACAAATCGACGGCAATAGCTTGCAAGGCCGAGAAAACTTCTCACTTGCTTGACGTTCTTTGGAGGAGTCCAGTCCAGAATAGCCTGAACTCGTTCTGGGTTAACGGCAATGCCATCTTTTGAAATCACATGACCAAGATATGTCACTTCAGATAACCAGAACTCGCATTTGGAGTATTTGGCATACAGCTGGTGTTCTCGGAGCCTTTCCAGTACAAGACGGAGGTGTTCAGCATGTTCTTCCTTATTCTTCGAATATACCAGAATATCATCCAGATATACCACGACAAATTTGTCGAGGTAATCCATGAAGATGTAATTCATCAGACGGGAGAATGTGGCTGGAGCATTTGTTAAGCCAAATGACATGACAGTGTACTCGTAGGAGCCATAACGAGTAACAAATGCAGTCTTCGGAATATCCTCTTCATGAACACGGATCTGATGATAACCCAACCTCAAATCAAGCTTAGAGAATACTGAGGAACCGGCAAGTTGATCATACAAATCATTGATTCTGGGAAGCGGATACTTGTTCTGAATTGTGGCTTGGTTAATGGGCCGATAATCCTGAACCAATCGGTTAGTTCCATCCTTCTTCTTAACGAAGAGTGAAGGTGCTCCCCAAGCAGAGGAACTGGGGCGGATGAAACCTTTCTTAAGTGACGTGTTGATTTCTTCCTTAAGTTCAAGAAGGTGGTGCGGAGGCATCTTGTAAGGACGCTTCGCAATAGGGGTAGTGCCAGGTTTCAAGTCGATGACGAACTCAACAGCTCTAGCAGGGGGTATTCCTGGAAGTTCTTCTAGAAAGACATCTTGAAATTCACGAACAACTGGAACGTTGTCGATGCCTTCAAGAGGTGAAGCGTTCAATGCATTCAGAACATATATCTGGCTCTCAGCATCTTGAGCTATTCGGGATGAGTATTTGACTATCTGGCCAGAAGGGTGTGTGAGCAGGACTGTCCTAGTAGCACAGTCAATCAAAGCATTATGGGCTGTCAACCAGTCCATACCGAGAATGATGTCTATGTCGGAAGGTCCAAGAGCAATAAGGGAAGCAGAGAATGTCAACCCTTCAATTTTGATCTGATTGTTGTGACTTACCATCTTGGTTTGCCACCTAGAACGGGGAGTGATAATCTCTAATGGTGTGGGCAATAACTCTAAAGGTAGCTCATGTCGCTGAGCAAATTGTTGAGACACAAAAGAATGTGATGCCCCGGAATCAAAGAGAACAGAAGCCGGTACTGAATTCACGGGGAGTGTTCCCAGCACGATAGTCGGTTCCTTCTGAGCCTTTTCAGCATTGACGTGATTGGCATAGCCAAGTACAACAGCCGACGGTACGGTATTACGGTTTCTGAATCGGCAGTTTCGACAACCCTTCTTACGACCATTAGGAGGACGTGGCGCAACTTGATGAGAATCCATAGCATTAGGCGGTCCATCATGAACCGTAAGCTGTCTCGGCGGTGAAGGCAGACGAGGTGCAACATAAGACGGTCTTGGTGTTGGGGCAGGTCGGTGATGAACATTGTGTGGGATCCAGACTCGACGTTTCTGAACAGGCTGACCCGAGGATGAGCCAGCTTCATGAGTGCGCTTGAGTGACTCCTTGTATTCAGTCAGAGCTGTTTCAACTTGGAAAGATTTGCTGACAAGCGTTGCGAATTCTGTGCAATCATGGACAGCAAGTGCAAGTTTTATATCGGTACGCAGTCCTTCACGGAATTTCTCCTGCTTGCGAGTGTCAGTGTCGACATCATCCGCGGCATAGCGGGATAATTCAAGGAATTTCCTCTGATATTCATCCACAGTCATTTTGCCCTGAGTAAGTTTGCGGAACTCCTGCTTCTTCTGGTCCATCAGACCCTGAGGAATGTACCGTGCACGAAGGGCTGACTGAAATTCCTGCCAACTGGTTACAGTCTCTGCAGGCAACATAGCCTTGTGGCTTTCCCACCATTGAGCAGCTGGGCCCTTCAGGTGGAATGTCGCAAAGGTGACGTAACTGTCAGGGGCAACATTAGCTGACTCCATCTCAAACAGGATGTCACGAAGCCAATCATCAACATCCATAGGATTGGTGGAGTTGCGGAAAACGGACGGATTGAGGCGCACAAATTCTGGCAGAGTTATTGGAGCATTCTATTGCTGAGCATTCTGAGTTGGGAATTGAGCCAATACTCCGGTCATAAACTGACGGTTGAGCTCAAACTGCTGACGGTTGAGTTCAAACTGCTGCATCATGGCGGCAATATAGGGTGGAGGTGGAGGATCGTCAGCCATCCTGCCAAATCAACAGGGGCAGTTTAGCAAGAAAGACCGCATGTGTAAAGAGTTATTCAGGACGTAACATGAGAGATGAACAGGAAGGGCATTAGATGTAAAATAGTAGTCGTTGAAAGACATACCAATCCATGCACAGAGTCGGGTACATGCGGACAGCACAACGGCGCAAATTTAGAAGCTAGACATTCTAGGCGGCGCGCAGGCACGCGGTAAGGAAGTACACAACGAGACATAGCAAAGGCTACATCAACGTCGGAGAAAACTATTGGAGCGAGGAATCTGCAAGTGACAAAACAGGGTGCCCTCGATAAGAGGATCCTGTAAGCAGAACCTGGTCCACAATCTTGGAGCAAGGGGGGAAATTTTCAGAGCACCGGGTGGATGTGATCACGAGAACCTAATGTTGGAGTTATTAAAATTTGAACCCGAGTAGAAGAGAGATCAGAGTCCCAGAGTAAAGGTCGAGGAGTAAAAGATCCTAATACCACCCAATTGGCGACGTGGGCCCGTAAGCCACACAGCCAAGTTAGTAAAACAATTTTTGGACCACTAGACTCAACTTCGGCCAAGGAGTTGGAAAGGGGTTCCTACAGTCAGTCGGCTCTGATACCAACTTGTGACGCCCCCGGCCCGATCGTGCACTAATCATACACGCAAATGCACACGATCAAGCAAAAGGACTCACGGGAAGATATCACAACACAACTCTAAAACATAAATAAAGTCATACAAGCTTTATATTACAAGCCAGGGGCCTCGAGGGCTCGAATACATAAGCTTGCGTACAAGCGTCAGCGGAAGCATCAGATATCTGAGTACAGATATTAAAAGAGAAAAAGAAAGGCCTTTAGAAAGGCGGGGCAAAATAAAACACTACGATCGAAAGGCGAAGGCCTCCTGCCTGGGACCCTCCGATCCTACTCCTTGTCGACAGTCAACTCGTAGCAGTATCCATCCTCTGGGTAGTAGTAGTAGACGATTGACGGGGCATCTGTCTCAAGGGGCTCCGTCCTATGGTCACGACAAACTGATATGGGGAGAAAAGGAAAACAAAGCAACCGTGAGTACTCAGAAGTACTCAGCAAGCAAGGATCTACACTACATATGCAACATTTTCAAAGGGAAGACTGTATATGTGGACTGGGCTGCAGAAATGCCAGAATAGAGAGAAGGCCTAGTCCTATCGAAGACTAGCATCTTCATCGATCTTGCAGCAATAGGAGAGAGTAGAACAGTACAATATAATGTAGCAGTATCATTAAGTCTCAACCTCACCCAGAGATCCTTTCTCGACTACCTGCGAGAAAGCAATCCCAGAGCCATACAGTCATTAACCTCGTCCGGAGATCCCTTCTCGACTCCCTGCGAGAAGCAATCCCAGAGCCATAGTATCCAAGTATCCAGTTCTAAATTGTATCAATCAGGATACAACTCCGAGTGTCCTTTACCGTAGGACCGGCTATCGATAGAAGTTTTCTTCCCTGCAGGGGTGCACCAACTTACCCAACACGCTCGATTAACTCCGGCCGGACACACTTTCCTGGGTCATGCCCGGCCTCGGCCAAACGACACACCACAGCCCTACCTACAGCTCAGCAGAGAGGTCCCCGCCGGTCTACATCCTAAGCACTCAGGGGTCTTGGGCCATCGCCCTGTGCACTCCGGGTCGTTGTGTGCAGGGTGGATACCAGCACCTCCTCGGAGGGTCGGTACGATCCGACCGTGCCACAATGCTAAACTGGACGTCTGACAGAACTGTCGGCTGATGCTACGATGCAGAACGCCCATACTATGCCCACGTGATGGTTAGTGCTATCAGACCAGAGGCCTGCTCGGATCAAATATCCAAATCGTTAGGACTAGGGGCTTGCGGTAACGAGCAGAGACTCACGAAAGATGTGACCCCGTCGCCCCGTCTCGAGGACTTGCTGCAAGGGATAAGAATGCCCGGCCGCGCCTCGTATTCACCACTCGGGCACCACACTAGCACCCGTCTTCACAACACTCGCCACTCAGGCGCACGCGGGTACCCCTCAGGGTCGACCCGCCTATCCAAGTAACAATGTAAAGTCCAATTATCCGTGTGTCCATATCATCAGGGGAATCCGAGGTATCACCCTCGTTGGATTCCTACTCGATGTATCCGTCAAGGTGAACTCGGAGGAATCACCCTCACTAGGTTCACACTTGAGGTGTTGTACGACGGCGTCGTTATCGAAAGCGGTGAAGGAGGAATCACCCTCGATGACCACGATCGAATAGCTACTCTACAGAGTTAACATCAGAAGTGCTACAAGAGGTTTCACCTCGGCACTCGATAGTAACGCTGCAGTGTCGTTACAACTAAGGGGGGGGGGGGTGATGTGCGGTGTCGGGGCTGGTCTCCAATTCCCGTTGATCGGGTCTTCTAACGATCCAGCGCGGCAGTCGGGAAAGGGGGTCTCTGATAGGTCTCACCCAGCCTATACTAAGCAGTTTGGATATGCAGGTAATTATCAATAGCAGGTTACAGTAAACAGGCTATGCATCAGAATAGGTAAAAGCAGTAGCAGCAGCAATTTTAATGCAAGCATGAGAAATAGAATGGGCGATATCGGGATGATCAAAGGGGGGGGGGGGGGGCTTGCCTGGTTGCTCGGCGGCAAGGGCAAGGTCGTCAATGGTGTCTTCGGTCTCCGGAGCTGCGTCGGTCTTGGGGACGACGTCGGTCTTGGGGGCTACCGAGAGAGAAGAGGGGGGAGGAAACAGTATAAATACACAGCGAACAAGTGCAGCACAAAGCATAACATGCAATACGCGGTGACGGAGGTGACCTAACGCAGTGCCGGGTGATACTGGCGAAGGTGGGATTCATCCGGGAATGTTTTCCCGTCTCCGGACATTTGTCAGACAGATGACCGGAGAGGAACGGTTGCATGTTCGGATAGTTAGGTACGTGTGGCGGACGAACGGACCGCGTATCCGAATTCGTCTCGTTGTTCTGAGCAATTTTCATGTACAAAGTTTTTCGATCGGAGTTACGGATTAAAAAGATATCATTTTCTAAAGTTTTATTAATTTTTGGAATTTATTTATTTTATTAAATCAACATTATCCGAAACAGTGTTTGCTGACGTCAGCATGACGTCAGGACCAGTGGGTCCCACCTGTCATACTCTGTTAGGTTTAATTAGGGTTTAGCTAATTAATTACTGATTAATTAAACTAACTAATTAATTAGACTAATTAAACAGAATTAATTAACTTAATTAATTTACTAATTAATTAATTAATTAACTAATTATTTATTTTATTAACTTTTTTTTAAATACTGGGGCGTGGGCCCCGGCTGTCATAGGGCCGGGGCGGACATGTCCGGGCCGTGTCTGTTCGGGCACCGGACACGTCCGGGCCAGCACGCGCGCGTGCACCAGAGGCGAGGCCAAGGCCGGAGCGCGGCGCGGCGAGGCCGGCCAGGCGGGCGCGAGGTGAGGCGCAGCGAGCGCGGGCGCGAGTGGCGGGGTCAGGCGACGGAGCAGGGCGGTGGCGCGAGCGGGCGTGGCGAGGCGGCGCGGGGAGCGCGTGGCCGGGTGCGCGCGGGCGCAGCCAGCAGGGGTCGCGGCGGTCCGGCGCGTGCTGCGGGGAGCAGAGAGGGGGGAGAGGGGAGGCGGCGGCTCACAGGGGGCCGGTCGTGGAGGGCATCGGGCGCGGGGTCGGCCGGCGATGGAGACCGGTGAGGGTGGACGTCGGGGACGAGGCGACGAGGCGGAGGTGACCTTGGGCGGCGACGGGTGGCGTGCGCGGGCGAGGGGACCGGGAGAGAGAGGGAGGGGGGGAGGAAGGTGGGAAAGGGTTGGGCGGTAGGGGTACGGGGTGGGACAGGGGGGGGGGGGGGGGGGTTAGAAGGGGGCACGGGGAGGAGGGAGGGCCGATGGAGATGGGCTGAGGACAAGTGGGGGAAGGGGGGGTCGGGTGCGCGGGGGCTGGTGTGAGCGGGCGAGGGGGGGGGGGACTCTTCATTTTCCTTTTTTTTCTTTCCTGTTTCTGTTATTATTTCTGTTTTGTATTTTCTTTTTGCACTTGTCCAATTTTGTAAAACATGAATCTTACCCAATTAATTACAGTGCAATTTATCTCACTGCTAGCAAGTGGTTTGGAGCACAAATGTTGTCATACGGATTTTATTTATTTAAAAAGGTATTAAAAAGTGTTGTTTTGCTGCTGTTTCTGTTTGTTTAAATCATTTAATTATTTTAGTTAACTTTGCTGCTAATTTTATATTTGCCTAGGGATTATTTGCAACATGATGTACATTTTAGTTTTCAAACTTGAACAACTTTTATTTTCCACGTTCATTTAAATTTGGATTTTGACTTAGAAGTTGAAATACAATATGATGCAAATGATGATCACGCACTGTTAATCATGCTGACTTGGCATTGTCAAAATGGAATTACTGTGGCTAACCACTGGGGGTGTTACACTCATCTATAGTAATCACACACAAAATGGTGCCATGTCATCACAATTAATTTACTAAACCTCACTTTGTTCCGAACCGAATTCAAATTCAAATTTAATTACAAGTCAAATTATTATTTGGCCAAACAGAGGGACAAAAATGTTTGAGATGTTGCAAATAATCCTCAAGTAATTGTCATGTAGAAATCAACTCAAATTGGATTTTAATTTTGGCCCTAGCAATATTTTAGCGGGCCAGCAACATTTAATTTGGTATTTTAAATTACAACTATTAGTCTTACATTTCCCAAACCATATGAAACTTTGTGTGTGGACCTATGCTAATGCACTGGATTTATATGCCAAGTTTCACGATGAACACAATTCATTTAGCAACAATATAAATTACAAAACACTAAAAAAAAGATTGTAACAAAAATAAACAAGGGAAAAGGCAGATGTGCTTTTGTGCACTTGGCCCATTTAGTAGTAGAAGTGGCCCAACCAACTTCATCTCCTCTCCCTGCTTGCGCTACAGGTGACAGGGGAGGGCGTGGAGGCCATCCCGCGGCCATGGCCGTTCCCCCGTTGACGTGCCAGCCATCCACCGCATCCCCGGCGTCCTACAAGTACCCCTTGACGCCCTGGCAAACCCTAGCCCTCTCATTCCCCCCCCACCCGGTTTAGCGCTCACCTGAGAAGCCCATTGCTGCGTCGCCGTGAAACTCGCGGCCACCGTCGTCCCCTCGCCTACTGAGCGCGTCCATCCGCTCCATCGTCGACCACTGCCTCGACCACAACCACCAGATCAAGCCGGGAGCCCCTACATCAACCGGATCGAGGTCATCCTCAAGCTCCACCCCGCCGCTCACCGTCTTTGATTCGTCATCACCGAAGCCTCCCCAAGCCCGCTTTGCTCACCTACAGGCTCGATGTGAGCCCCTCCTCCGATTCTCCTTCTTTCCCCCTTTGATCCGTGCCCGTAGTGGTCGCCCCGTGAGCTCCGTCCGCCATGACCGATGGAGCTCAGCGTCCGCGTGCGCCCGTGTACTGCTGCTGCTGCTCCTGGCTGCGCCCTCCGTGGCTCTCTGCCGTGCCCAGCCCGCGCTCCCACGCGCGCCCGGGCCGCGCCCTGCTGCTGTCGTTGCTGCTGCGTTGCTTCTACTAGCCGCTGATGCTCCTGCTATTGCTGATGTGCCGCTGCAGCTGCTCTGCTTGCTACTGCTGCTACTAGGCGCTACTGCTGTTATGCGCTGTCGCTGCTCTCTGCTCCGCTGCCCTTGCTAGCTGCCGCTGTTGCTGCTCTACACTACTGCTGCTCTACGCTGCTGCTGGCCATGATGGCCATGGCCGTGTGTGCGTGAGCATGTGTGTGCGGCCATGTGTGTGTGTGGCCGGCTGGGTCTCTGGATGAGACCGGGCCCTGTTTAGGTTAGTAGCTAATTAGTAGTTAGGCTAATGAGTGGTTAGGTGTAGTGTATATGACATGTGGACCCTACTGTTAGATAAAAAGATAAATTAGATTAAAAATATCTAAGCCTATGACATGTGGGTCACACCTCTCCTTTTGAAGAGTCAAATTGACTTAGTCAACCCGAATTAATATAATTCCAGAATTTCAGAAAATGATTTAAACTTTGAAAATTAATATAAAATAAACCGTAACTCCGATGAAAAAGTTTTATATATGAAACTTGCTCAGAAAAATCCAATGAATCTGTATTTGCAATCCGTTCATCTGTCACATGCCTCTAACACTGCAAACATGGAACTGCCCCCCTCTTTCATCTGTCCGGAAGATGCCAGACAACGGGAAAACATTCCCGGATGTTTTCCCCCTTCATCTGTAGCATGTAGCACTGCGTTAGGTCACCCCTAGCACCGCATATTGCCATGTTATGCTTTGTGATGCTTTGATTGCTCTATTATTTATTGTGTTTCCCCTCCGTTACTTCTTTCCGGTAGACCCCGAGACCGCGGTTGAACCAGTGATCGACTACTTCACCGTTGAAGATCTATATCTGTCTGCCGAGCTTCCAGGCAAGCACCCCCCGTTGAGCATGCCTATATCGCCTATTCTTCCTCTCTTATGCTTGCATTAGAAATTGCTGCTGCTATTGTTTAACCTATTTCTGATGCATAGCCTGTTTTTGTAACTACTGTTGATACCTACCTGTTTATCCTAAACTGCTTAGTATAGGCTAGATAGAGACCCACCAGAGACCCCACTTTGACCCAGTTGCCCCCGCTAGATTATCAGATGACCCGATCAACATGATCGACAACCAGGCCCCGGCACTGCACTTCACCCCCTTAGTTGTACGACACTGCAGCGTTACTATCGAGTGCCGAGGGTGATACCTCGTTTAGCACTTCTGATGTTAACTCTGTAGAGTAGCTATTCAGTCATGGTCATCGAGGGTGATTCCTCCTTCACCACTCCCGATAACGACGCTGTCGTGCAACACCTCAAGTGTGAACCTCGAGGGTGATTCCTCCTAAGTTCACCTTGACGGATACATTGAGTAGGAATCCAACGAGGGTGATACCTCGGATTCCCTAATGTTATGGACACACGGATACTTGGACTTTACAACTGTTACTTGGAAAGGCGAGTCGACCCTGAGGGGTACCCGCGAGTGATGTGGAGACGGGTTGACCAGGAGGGTACCCGAGAGATAAATACGAGGCGCGGCCGGGCATTCTTAGCCCTTGCAGCAAGTCCTCGAGACGGGGCGACGGGGTCACATCGATTGTGAGTCTCTGCTCGTTACCGCAAGCTACCAACACACTAACGATTTGGATATTTGATTCGAGTGGGCCTTTGGCCCGATAGCACTAACCATCACGTGGGAACAGTTATGGGCACTCTGTGTCATATGCATCAGCCGAAGCTTAATGAACGTCAGCGACTGAGCGGCGCGTGCTGGGTTGGACTGCGTTAAGCACCCTCCTTTGTAATGGAGGCTTCTAGGTTTGTTCACCGGCCGCGTACGCATCTTGCATGAGTTCCCGGCGCGAAGGCCCAAGACCCCTGGGTGCATAGGTTAGTCCAGCGTGCTGACCTCTCTATTAAGCCTAGGTCGGGCTGCTGTGTGTTATTTAGCCGAGGCCGGGCATGACCCAGAAAAGTGTGTCCGGCCAGAGTTAAGCGAGCGTGGTGGGTAAGTTGGTGCACCCCTGCAGGGAAGAACTAATCTAATAGCCGGATCCTCGGTAACGGACGCTCGGAGTTGTATCCCGATCGATACAACTAGAACCTAATGATGAGATGAGATATGGATATTAGGGCTCTGGGATTGCTTTCTCGCAGGGAGTCGAGAAAGGATCTCTGGCCGAGGTTGATACTTGGATATTAGGACTCTGGGATTGCTTTCTCGCAGGGAGTTGAGAAAGGATCTCTGGCTGAGGTTGATACTTGGATATTAGGGCTCTGGGATTGTTTTCTCGCAGGGAGTCGAGAAAGGATCTCTAGGCGAGGTTGATAACACTACTACTACTATATATGTTGTTGATCTAAACTTTTCTAATGCTGCAAGACTGCTGAAGATGCTAGTCTTTGATAGGACTAGGCCTTCTCTCTATTCTGGCATTTCTGCAGTCCAGTCCACATATTTAGCCTTTCTTTGATAATGTTGCATATGTAGTGTAGATCCTTGCTTGCTGAGTACTTCGGATGAGTACTCACGGTTGCTTTGCTTCCTCTTTTTCCCCATATCCGTTTGATGCAACCAGATGACGGAGCCCCTGAGACAGCTGCCCCTGTCGACGACTGCTACTACTACCCCGAGGGTGGCTACTACTACGAGTTGGCTGACGACCAGGAGTAGGTTCAGAGGGTCCCAGGCAGGAGGCCTGCGCCTTTTCGATCGTAGCTTTTGTTTTGCAGCGCCTTCTTAAAGGCTTATCTATTTCTCTTTTATATCTGTACTCAGATATCTAACGCTTCCGCTGTTGCTTGTTGACATCAAGCTTATGTATTCGAGCCCTCGAGGCCCTGGCTTGTAATATAATGCTTGTATGCCTTTATTTATGTTTTAGAGTTGTGTTGTGATTCCTTCAAGTGAGTCCTTAGGCTTGATCGTGTGCATTTGCGTGTATGATTAGTGCACGATTAAGTCGGGGGCATCACAGGTTGGTATCAGAGCCGACTGCCTGTAGGAACCCCCCTTTCCAACTCCTTGGCCGAAGTTGAGTCTAGTCATCCAAAACTGTTTTACTAACATGGCTGTGTGGCTTACGGGCCCACGGCACCAATTGGGAGGTATTAGGATCTTTTATTCCTCGTCTATACTCTGGGACTCTGATCTCTCTTCTATTCGAGTTAAATGAATTTACTAACTACATTAGGTTCTCGTAACAACTTTCCCCGGAGAGCCCCTTCATTACAGATGATCGCTTGCTTCACCAGAAGACTTCGAAGATACTCTCTGATCTTCTCCCGAGAACTTGTGTTCATTCCTTTTGCAATCCCTTAACACCGTTGAATCCTTATGGATAACTACATACCCTCGCCGTTCATACTTCCATCCCTAGTTGTTCTTGTTATTACAACATACCCGAAAGTATTCTCCGACTTTTGAGAATCCTTTTTCCGGCTGCCTTGCAGCTCTTTTCCGCCTGAATACCCCTACGAATAATTCCTCACACTTATCGGGGATTCGTTCATCCCCAGTTGTTCATATGTCTCACAAAATTCTTCGAATGCAATTCGATCTCCCGAAGATCCTCTGCAGCCTAGTGCTCCCGAAAGTCTTGTCTGCCTGCATTATGATTAAATCCATATGTCCGGCAATATTCATTAACATCCTTTGTCATTGTCATCCTGAGCCTATTGATTCATTATGTTGCGAATGTTTGCAATCATCAGTCGAACCTTGAAATTTGACCTTCCTGCTCAGACGTCATTCTGGACATGAGTTGGATCTCGGCCAATCATGTTGCAATTGATTGTCCACCTAGTTCCCTTCAACTTGAACGCCGAATTATTCAGCTGTTTCTATAATCTGATGCCTTTGCATTCTTTCCTTCTTCTGATCGAGTACTGATACTCACATCAGATCCATTGAGGACCGCTGAATCCTTTATTGGATTATTATCCGGAAATGTCCTTCATATTCAAAATCTTGTGCGCTCTTCCCCTGATACATATTGCCTTCAGTAAATTGTATCCTCTGCTTATTGACAACCATGCTCTGCTATTGAGCTGATGTTATAAGCTCTGGAAGTTAGTGGTATATGTTCCTAAGATACCCCTACGGTTTGAACCTATGCCTTCCCTAATCTGTGTGAACCCGATAATTTTCGCGGGTCATACTCCTCTGGTATTTCACCAGATAGTTCTTCACATTCATATAATTTTTAACAGAGGAGTGAATGAAAGGTTATGCATTGAAGAAGTGGGAGTCGACCTTGAACCTTTGTGTTCATGCCCATGGACCTGATGTAGAAATTATCATGGAAGCTGCTCGTAAAAATAATTATTTCCTTGGTACAAATTCATCTTGTATCTGAGAATTGATACTTTGCAATCGTGGTTCCGACCATATTTTCTTCTTGCTTCCATTTCCCGGACAAGTTAAAATACTTGACCTCTGCAGATCGTTTCACCTGTCCAACCTCTATTCTGATCTACCATCGAGTATTACCCCTGGTATCTCGAGAATATCACAGGAACTACATAATTTCTTATGAGTTCTTCATCTACTATCATTGATCACCAATTCCAATTCTCCCAGGTTCTGAGTTGTTTATCACTCGAGAACACTGATAAGTGAATCAATTCCGCACTCTGATTCAATAACTCTAAGTAATTTTCGCTGCTTACAAGCTTAATAATCCTTCAAGTCATTCCTAGCCTGATCGGCTATATCATTATCGTAGTAACTTTAACTGTGCTACCTGGTCCTTATGCTCGGAGCAACTCCCGACGATGAGCTAAGCTTACGTCAATCTTCCTTATCGTTTCACCTCAAACAACAAGCTTGATTTCGAGCTTGTGTCGTATCCGTGGTTTCAATAACCTTTCGCTTCATCATTCCCTTGCTAAATGTCGTCGCGGTTCGATTGCGTTCTCTTGAAACCTCTCAACAAAATTAGTCGTGATCACCATCAATATACTGACTTGTTCTAGGATATCAATCGAATTCATGATGCAAAATACCATCCTTGCCCCTCGATGATTTGTGTTGTCATCGACACCATCCTTGACTTCCTACCAACACAGACTTGGTCATGTTTTGCTCTGACATTGACTTCCCTGCTATTCTTATAATTGTTCCTTTGTACTTCTTGTGACCTTCAGATTCAATCTTTGCTCGAAACACCATGTTAATGCTACCTCGAAGCATGACTGTGGTACGCCAAATATCAACAAGAACATTGGAGGCGCAATGCTAAATGTTTCCTGATCACTTTTCCAAACACTGTTGTATGGGTAACATCAGGAATTTCCTCTCCCCTTTACCAAAATGGTAATCTACTTACTATACTGCATGGATATCATCCTCTGCTTGTCCTTGGGAAGGATATACTCCAGATATTTGTGTTTAAACACATTTTTCTTTCCATTGTTCTAATTAAATTAATAATCACATTTTCCTTTCCATTGTTTTGTTTAACCTTTCACGTAATCTAACTTTTCTGAGCAGAAATAATTCCCTACTTATGTAATCACCTCGGTGTGCAACTCTGTCAGTAAGACCCTGTTACTACTATTGATGACATTTCGGTAACCACCGATGGACGAGTACTTTGCCTACAGGTCCGCCTCATTTCAACGAGCAGGAAAATGGTTCTCTTCGTCCCTCGCCCTTGGTACCAACGTTGTTGCCAACATAACTAACAGGCTATCCTCTGACATGCCTTGCTATCATGACCGGTGCAAGATGTCAGCGCCCTTCCTACTTTGAACCCACATAGTGGGCCCATAACCGACAGTTCCACAGGATCGAAACCTGACTCTCCTGTACACTCCTGTTTCTAAATTTATTCCTCATGCTTGGCTTCATATGTAGATCACGAGCCACCTTCCTAGAGATGATCTATGCTAGTTTCATCCGCAATACTTGTTCCATTGCTCCGAACCCCCTTCATGCTCTATTGCAAGCATCGAACGATTGCTTACTCGTTTGAAACTTTCATACCCTCTTATAATGCTATCGATGTGGTTCATTTAATCAACTCGATAGATACTTTATGCTTCTTCTCCGAGTTAACCGTCTGATGCTCAATCTTGTTAAAATCTGTCCTTATAAGGTTTCCTCTCTTATCCTTTCGTAAGTACGGTGAAGATCTTGAAGGGAGGACGACAAGTTCATCACGATGCATTGATGCAGAGAAATGAAGACATCAACGCTATGGATCAACCTCTTCGGGAAGAGCAACCAAGACCGATAAGATCCGTTAGAATTTCGTAACCAATTCTTCCCCCTAACTCTACCACTTAAATCTCGGGACGAGATTTCTTGTAGTGGAGGAGATTTGTAACGCCCCGGTAGCTCATCTACAGTAATCACACAGAAAATGGTGCCATGTCATCACAATTAATTTACTAAACCTCACTTTGTTCCGAACCGAATTCAAATTCAAATTTAATTACAAGTCAAATTATTATTTGTCCAAACAGAGGGACAAAAATGTGCGAGATGTTGCAAATAATCCTCAAGTAATTGTCATGTAGAAATCAACTCAAATTGGATTTTAATTTTGGCCCTAGCAATATTTTAGCGGGCCAGCAACATTTAATTTGGTCTTTTAAATTACAACTATTCGTCTTACATTTCCGAAACCATATGAAACTTTGTGTGTGGACCTATGCTAATGCAATGGATTTATGTGCCAAGTTTCACGATGAACACAATTCATTTAGCAACAATATAAATTACAAAACACTAAAAAAAAAGATTGTAACAAAAATAAACAAGGGAAAAGGCAGATGTGCTTTTGTGCACTTGGCCCATTTAGTAGTAGAAGTGGCCCAACCCACTTCATCTCCTCTCCCTGCTTGCGCTACAGGTGATAGGGGAGGGCGTGGAGGCCATCCCGCGGCCATGGCCGTTCCCCTGCCGACGTGCCAGCCATCCACCGCATCCCCGGCGTCCTACAAGTACCCCTCGACGCCCTGGCAAACCCTAGCCCTCTCATTCGCCCCCCTCCCCCCCGGTTTAGAGGTCGCCTGAGAAGCCCATGGCTGCGCCGCCGTGAAGCTCGCGGCCACCGTCGTCCCCTCGCCTACTGAGCGCGTCCATCTGCTCCATCATCGACCACTGCCTCAACCGCAACCACTAGGTCAAGCCGGGAGCCCCTACATCGATCGGATCGAGGTCATCTTCAACCTCCGCCCCGCCACTCGCCGTCTTCGATTCGGCCTCACCGGAGCCTCCCCAAGCCCGCTTTGCTCACCTACAGGCTCGATGCGAGCCCCTCCTCCGATTCCCCTTCTTTCCCCCTTCGATCCGTGCCCGTAGTGGTCACCCCGTGAGCTCCGTCCGCCATGACTGATGGAGCTCAGCGTCCGCGCGCGCCCGTGTACTACTGCTGCTGCTCCTGGCTGCGCCCTCCGTGGCTCTCCGCCGTGCCCAGCCCGCGCTACCACGCCCGCCCGGGCCGCGCCCTGCTGCTGTCGTTGCTGCTGCGCTGCTTCTACTTACCGCTGCTGCAGCTGCGGTTGCTGCTGTGCCACTGCAGCTGCTCTGCTTGCTACTGCAGCTGCTATGCGCTGTCGCTGTTCTCTGCTCTGCTGCCCTTGCTAGCTGCCGCTATTGCTGCTCTACACTACTGCTGCTCTACGCTGTTGCTGGCCATGGTGGCCATGGCCGTGTGTGCGTGAGCATGTGTGTGCGGCCATGTGTGTGTGTGTCCGGCTGGGTCTCTGGATGCGATCGGGCCCTGTTTAGGTTAGTAGCTAATTAGTAGCTAGGCTAATGAGTGGTTAGGTGTAGTGTATATGACATGTGGACCCTACTGTTAGATAAAAAGATAAATTAGATTAAAAATATCTAAGCCTATGACTTGTTGGTCACACCTCTCCTTTTGACTAGTCAAGTTGACTTAGTCAACCCGAATTAATATAATTCCAGAATTTCAGAAAATGATTTAAACTTTGAAAATTAATGTAAAATAAACCGTAACTCCGATGAAAAAGTTTTATATACGAAACTTGCTCAGAAAAATCCAGCGAATCTATATTTGCAATCCGTTCATCTGTCACATGCCTCTAACACTGCAAACATGGAACCGCCCCCCTCTTTCATCTGTCCGGAAGATGCCAGACAACGGGAAAACATTCCCGGATGTTTTCCCCCTTCATCTGTAGCATGTAGCACTGCGTTAGGTCACCCCTAGCACCGCGTATTGTCATGTTATGCTTTGTGATGCTTTGATTGCTCTATTATTTATTGTGTTTCCTCTCAGTTACTTCTTTCCGGTAAACCCCGAGGCCGCGGTTGAACCAGTGATCGACTACTTCATCGTTGAAGATCTGTATCTGTCTGCCGAGCTTCCAGGCAAGCACCCCCCCTTGAGCATGCCTATATCGCCTATTCTTCCTCTCTTATGCTTGCATTAGAAATTGCTGCTGCTACTCTTTAACCTATTTCTGATGCATAGCCTGTTTTTGTAACTGCTGTTGATACCTACCTGTTTATCCTAAACTGCTTAGTATAGGCTGGATAGAGACCCACCAGAGACCCCACTTTGACCCAGTTGCCCCCGCTGGATTATCAGATGACTCGATCAACGTGATCGACAAGCACGCCCCGGCACCGCACTTCACCCCCCTAGTTGTACGACACTGCAGCGTTACTATCGAGTGCCGAGGGTGATACCTCGTTTAGCACTTCTGATGTTAACTCTGTAGAGTAGCTATTCAGTCATGGTCATCGAGGGTGATTCCTCCTTCACCACTCCCGAGAACGACGCTGTCGTGCAACACCTCAAGTGTGAACCTCGACGGTGATTCCTCCTAAGTTCACCTTGACGGATACATCGAGTAGGAATCCAACGAGGGTGATACCTCGGATTCCCTGATGTTATGGACACACGGATACTTGGACTTTACAACTGCTACTTGGAAAGGCGGGTCGACCCTGAGGGGTACCCGCGAGTGATGTGGAGACGGGTTGACCAGGGGGGTACCCGAGAGATAAATACGAGGCGCGGCCGGGCATTCTTAGCCCTTGCAGCAAGTCCTTGAGACGGGGCGACGGGGTCACATCGATTGTGAGTCTCTGCTTGTTATTGCAAGCTACCAACAAACTAACGATTTGGATATTTGATTCGAGTGGGCCTTTGGCCCGATAGCACTAACCATCAAGTGGGAACAGTTATGGGCACTCTGCGTCGTATGCATCAGCCGAAGCTTAATGAACGTCAGCGACTGAGCGGCACGTGCTGGGTTGGACTGCGTTAAGCACCCTCCTTTGTAATGGAGGCTGCTAGGTTTGCTCACCGGCCGCGTACGCAACCTGCATGAGTTCCCGGGGCGAAGGCCCAAGACCCCTGGGCGCAAAGGTTAGTCCAACGTGCTGACCTCTCTATTAAGCCTAGGTCGGGTTGCTGCGTGTTGTTTAGCCGAGGCCGGGCATGACCCAGAAAAGTGTGTCCGGCAGGAGTTAAGCGAGCGTGGTGGGTAAGTTGGTGCACCCCTGCAGGGAAGAACTAATCTAATAGTCGGATCCTCGGTAACGGACGCTCGGAGTTGTATCCCGATCGATACAACTAGAACCTAATGATGAGATGAGATATGGATATTAGGGCTCTGGGATTGCTTTCTCGCAGGCAGTCGAGAAAGGATCTCTGGCCGAGGTTGATACTTGGATATTAGTGCTCTGGGATTGCTTTCTCGCAGGGAGTCGAGAAAGGATCTTTGGCCGAGGTTGATACTTGGATATTAGGGCTCTGGGATTGTTTTCTCGCAGGGAGTCGAGAAAGGATCTCTGGCCGAGGTTGATAACACTACTACTACTACTACTACTACTATATATGGTGCTGATCTACACTCTTCTAATGCTGCAAGATAGCTGAAGTTGCTAGCCTTCGATAGGACTAGGCCTTCTCTCTATTCTGGCATTTCTGCAGTCCAATCCACATATATATCCTTTCTTTGATAATGTTGCATATGTAGTGTAGATCCTTGCTTGCTGAGTACTTCGGATGAGTACTCACGGTTGCTTTGCTTCCTCTTTTTCCCCATATCTGTTTGATGCAACCAGATGACGGAGCCCCTGAGACAGCTGCCCCCGTCGACGACTGCTACTACTACCCCGAGGGTGGCTACTACTACGAGTTGGCTAACGACCAGGAGTAGGTTCGGAGGGTCCCAGGCAGGAGGCCTGCGCCTTTTCGATCGTAGCTTTTGTTTTGCACCGCCTTCTTAAAGGCTTATCTGTTTCTCTTTTATATCTGCACTCAGATATCTAACGCTTCCGCTGATGCTTGTTGACATCAAACTTATGTATTCGATCCCTCGAGGCCCTGGCTTGTAATATAATGCTTGTATGCCTTCATTTATGTTTTAGAGTTGTGTTGTGATTCCTTCAAGTGAGTCCTTAGGCTTAATCATGTGCATTTACGTGTATGATTAGTGCATGATTAAGTCGGGGGCGTCACAGATACTACCCATAGATTCATCAAAATAAGCAAACAACACAAAGAAAACAGTATCTGTCAAAAACAGAACAATCTACGAAGATCCGAATTGTTCTAATACTTATGTAACTCCAAAAATTCTAAAAAATTAGGAAAACAGAGGTAATTTGTAAATAAATCTCCTATAAAAAATTCAGGGATTTTAAACTCTCCAGTGAATTAATAAAATTCTGTGACTGGACGCAAAAGTTTCTGTTTTTCAGCAAGATCAAATCAACTATCATCGTAAGCCATCCCAAAGGTTTTACTTGGCACAAACACTAAATTAAACACAAAACCACATCTAACCAGAGGCTAGATGAATTATTCAAAGCAAAACAGGAACGAAAAGGCAAAAACAAAAATAAAATTGGGTTGCCTCCCAACAAGCGCTATTGTTTAATGCCCTTAGCTAGGCATTGATGATTTCAATGATGCTCACATAAAAGAGAAGAATTGAAGCACAAAGAGAGCATCATAAAACACATGACAAACACATCTAAGTCTAACATACTTCCTATGCATAGGCATTTTATAAGCAAACAAATTATCAAGGCAAGCAAAAACTAGCATATGCAAGGAAGAAGAAAGAGACGATAGCAATCTCAACATGAAGAGAGGTAATTTAGTAATATAAAAATTTCTACAACCATATTTTCCTCTCTCATAATAATTACATGTAGGATCATTAGAAAATTCAACAATATAGCTATCACATAACATATTCTGAACACGATCCACATGCATGCGAAGTTGACACTCTTCCAAAATAGTGGGATTAACATTAACTAAAGTCATGACCTCTCCAAACCCACTTTAATCAAAAATTTCATAAGATTGAATATTCTACAAATATGTGGGATCTAAAGTTGACACTCTTCCAAACCCACTTTCAATATTATTGCAAATATTATTATCAATCTCATATTCATCATGGGGCTTAAATAAAATTTCAAGATCATAAGAAGAATCACCCCAATCATGATCATTGCAACAAGTAGAGGACCTAGCAAAACTAGCATCCCCAAGCTTAGGGTTTTGCATATCATTAGCACAACTGACATTAATATAATTTATTGTAGAACTATTGCAAGCATGCCTTTCATCCAAGGAGCTATCGTGAATCACTTCATAGATTTCTTCTTTTAACACTCCATCACAATTTTCAAATTCATGAATTTCAAGCAAAACTTCATCTGCCCGGCAATCTAGTGCACAAAACTCACTAGCAATTGGTTCATCAAAATTGGATCTCTTAAAAAGATTAGCAAGTGGATGAGGATCCATAAACTTTTAGCAAGCAAAGATGCAAGCAAAAAGAAGGCACATGGTAACACAAGCAAACAAAAGATCAAACGGAAGAAGGGCGAATAAAAAGGTAAATCTTTTCGAAAATCGTTTTAGAAGTGGGGGAGAGGAAAACGAGAGGCAAATGGCGAATAATGTAATGCAAGAGATGAGAGTTTATGATGGGTACCTGGTATGTCTTGACTTGGCGAAGATCTCCCCGGCAACGGCGCCAGAAATTCTTCCTGCTACTTCTTGAGCTTGCGTTGGTTTTTCCCTTGAAGAGGGAAGGGTGATGTAGCAAAGTAGAGATAAGTATTTCCCTCAGTTAGAGAACCAAGGTATCAATCTAGTAGGAGACAATGCACAAATCACCGAATACCTGCACAAACAATCAAACAACTTGCACCCAACGCGATAAAGGGGTTGTCAATCCCTTCATGGTTACTTGCAAAAGTGAGATGTGATAGATATAGATGAAAGATAAAGTAAATATTTTTGGTATTTTTGGTTTATAGATCTGAAAATAAAAGATTGCAAAATAGTAGATCGGAAACTAATATAGTAGATCGGAAACTAATATAGTAGATTGGAAACTTATATGATGGAAAATAGACCCGGGGCCATGGGTTTCACTAGAGGCTTCTCTCAAGATAGCAAATAATACGATGGGTGAACAAATTACTGCCGAGCAATTGATAGAAAAGCGCAAAGTTATGACGATATCTAAGGCAATGATCATGAATATAGGCATCACATCCGTGTCAAGTAGACCGAAACGATTCTGCATCTACTACTATTACTCCACACATCGTCCGACTCCTGCCTGCATCTAGAGTATTAAGTTCATGAAGAACAGAGTAACGCATTAAGTAAGATGACATGATGTAGAGGAATAAACTCAAGCAATATGATGTAAACCCCATCTTGTTATCCTCGATGGCAACAATACAATACGTGCCTTGCTGCCCCTACTGTCACTGGGAAAGCACACCGCAAGATTGAACCCAAAGCTAAGCACTTCTCTCATTGCAAGAAAAACCAATCTAGTTGGCCAAACCAAACCGATAGTTCGAAGAGAATTACAAAGATATCAAATCATGCATAAAAGAATTCAGAGAAGATTCAAATAATATTCATAGATAATCTGATCATAAATCCACAATTCATCGGATCTCGGCAAACACATCGCAAAAAAGTATTACATTGAATAGATCTCCAAGAACAACGAGGAGAACATGGTATTGAGAATCAAAGAGAGAGAAGAAGCCATCTAGCTACTAGCTATGGACCCATAGGTCTGAGATAAACTACTCACGCTTCATCGGAAGGGCAATAGGGTTGATGTAGAAGCCCTCCGTGATCGAATCCCCCTCCGACAGGGTGCCGGAAAAGGTCCCTAAATGGGATCTCACGGGTATAGAAGGTTATGGCGGTGGAAAAGTGTTTTTGTGGATGCTTCTGGTGGTTTGGGAATATATGTGAATATATAGGACGAAGAATTAGGTCAGGGGGTGTTGGAGTAGGCCACAAGGCAGGGGGCGCCCCCCCTAGGGCGCGCTCCTGTGGCTTATGGTCTACTCCAAGGTCTTCTGAATTGGAGTCCAAGTCCCACAGGTGTATTCTCGTCCAAGAAAAATCATCGCGATCCGTTTGGACTCCGTTTGGTATTCCTTCTCCACGAAGCTAAAAAACAAGGAAAAAACAGAAACTGGCACTGGGCTCTAGGTTAATAGGTTAGTCCCAAAAAATAATATAAAATAGCATATTAATGCATAAAAAACATCCAAAACAGATAATATAATAGCATGGAACAATCAAAAATTATAGATACGTTGGAGACGTATCATGCAACATGTTCATGCTCAAGTTACTTAAAATTCATGATTTGAGTTCTAAGGGAAAGCATCTTTTCATTTATCCCAAGAATAGATACTATTGCGAGGCAAAGAAGAAAACCAAATTTTTGCACGATCTCGCAAAGAAAACGGAAATAATTTCAACTTCACAATATCATTGTCCACATCTTTTTTCTTTTGCATATCGCATAATTCTACGAATGTGTTAAGATTGGACGTGGCATCCTCATTAGGAGTACCGGAAAATTGATATTTCATAACAAGATTCAACAAAGCGGCATTGATATCACAAAACTCCGCACTAGTGGCAGGAGGAGCAATCGGAGTGCTAATAAAATCATTATTATTGGTATTGGAAAAATCACACAACTTGGTATTTTCTTTAGACATCGCAACTACGTAAGCAAGAACGCAAACAAAAACGGATCTGACGAGAAAAATGGCGAATGAAGAAAAAGGGCGAATAAAATGGCAAATTTTTGTGAATTGGGGGAGATGAAAATGAGAGGCAAATGGCAAATAATGTAAATTGCAAGGAGATGAGATTTGTGATTAGGAACCTGATAGATGTTGATGATGTCTCCCCGGCAATAGCGCCAAAAATCCTTTCTTGATGGCTCTTGTCCGCGTCAGTATTTTCCCCGAAGAGGAAGGGATGATGCAGCACAGCTACGGTAGGTATTTCCCTCAGTGATGAGACCAAGGTTATCGAACCAGTAGGAGAACCACACAACACTATGTAAATTGTACCTGCACACAAAGAACAAATACTTGCAACCCGACGCGTAAGAGGGGTTGTCAATCCCTCTCGGGTAAAAGATAGATAAATTTGTAGTAGATTGGATAAATAGATCTCGCGGAAACGCGAAATAAAAAAAAAAAAAATTGCAGCAAGGTATTTTTGGGTTTTTGCAATAATAGATCTGAAAATAAAAGAGGCAAATAATAGGTCGGAAAGCAAATATGATATAGAATATACCCGGGGGCCGTAGATTTCACTAGTGGCTTCCCTCGAGAAAAATAGCATACGGCGGGTAAACAAATTACTGTTGGGCAATTGATAGAACTTCAAATAATTATGACGATGTCCAGGCAAAGATCATTATATAGGCATCACGTCCAAGATTAGTAGACCGACTCCTGCCTGCATCTACTACTATTACTACACACATCGACCACTATCCAACATGCATCTAGTTTATTAAGTTCATGGAGAAACAGAGTAATGCAATAAGAATGATGACATGATGTAGACAAGATCTTTTCATGTAGGAATAGACCCCATCCTGTTATCCTTAATAGCAACAATACATACGTGTCATGTCGCCTTCTGTCACTGGGATTGAGCACCGTAAGATCGAACCCATCACAAAGCACCTGTTCCCATGGCAAGAAAAATCGATCTAGTTGGCCTGACTAAACCAAAGATTCGAAGAAGAAATACGAGGCTATAAGAAATCATGCATATAAGAGATCAAAACTCAAATAACTTTCATGGATAAAATAGATCTGATCATAAACTCAAAGTTCATCGGATCCCAACAAACACACCACAAAAAGAGTTACATCAAATAGATCTCCAAGAGACCATTGTATTGAGAATCAAAAGAGAGAGAGGAAGCCATCTAGCTACTGCCTACGGACCCGTAGGTCTACAATGAACTACTCACGCATCATCGGAGAGGCACCAATGAGGATGATGAACCCCTCTGTGATGGTGTCTAGATTGGATCTCGTGGTTCTGGAACTTGCGGCGGCTGGAATTGTGTTTCGTCGACTCCCCTAGGGTTTTTGGATTTTTGGGGTATTTATAGAGCAAAGAGGCGGTGCAACAGGCTACCGAGGTGGGCACAACCCACCAGGGCGTGCCTGGGCTCCCAGGCACGCCCAGGTGGGTTGTGCCCCCCTCGGGGCACCCCTCTGGTACTTCTTCGACCCAAGTTGTTCCTTCTGGTCCAGAAAAAATCTCCAAAAAGTTTCGTTGCGTTTGGACTCCGTTTGGTATTGATTTTCTATGAAGTAAAAAACAAGCAAAAAACAGCAACTGGCACTGGGCACTATGTCAATAGGTTAGTCCCAAAAAATGATATAAATTTGCTATAAATGATTGTAAAATATCCAAGAATGATAATATAACAGCATGGAACAAGCAAAAATTATAGATACGTTGGAGACGTATCATGAGCACAACCCACCGGGGCAAGCCAAGCCCCTCTGGCGCGCCGTGGTGGGTTGTGCCCTCCTCGTGGCTCTTCTGGCCCTCCCACGAAGCTTCGGGGGTCTCTTTTGTTCCAAAAAAATCATCAAATAGATTCAGCTCACTTTATCCTGAGGGACACCCAAAAAGAATTGAACAAGATTCTCAAAGAATTAATACTGATGCACCTAGTCCTACCAAAAAGAAGAAGAAAAAGAAAAATGATAGGACTTTGCATACCTCTAGTGAACATGAGATAGAAAAACCTCCTGAAGCTAATAATGATGTTTCTATCTCTGATGCTGAAACTCAATCTGGTAATGAACATTCACCTAGTGATAATGAAAAAGATAATGATGATGTTCATGAAGATACTCAACCAGACAATGATAAACAACCAGATAATGATGTTGAGATAGAACTAGCTATTGATCTTGATAACCCACAACCCAAGAATAAAAGATATGATAAAAGAGACTTTGTTGCTCGAAAACATGGAAGGGAAAGAGAACCATGGGTTCAGAAACCCATGCCCTTTCCACCTAAATCAATTAAGAAGAAAGATGATGAAGAATTTGAATGCTTTGCTAAAATGATAAGGCTAGTCTTTTTGCGTACTCGCTTGACTGATATTTTAAAGATAGCCCCTTATGCAAAGTACATGAAAGACATCATCACTAATAAGAGAAAAATACCGGAAGCTGAAATCTCCACCATGCTTGCTAATTATTCTTTTAAGGATGGAGTACCTAAAAAACTTGGAGATCCAGGAATACCAACTATACCTTGCTCCATCAAAAGAAACTATGTGAAAACTGCTTTATGTGATTTAGGAGCTGGTGTTAGTGTTATGCCTTTCTCTTTATACAAAAGACTTGGCTTGAATAAACTCACACCTACTGAAATATCTTTGCAAATGGACGATAAATCAACTGTTATACCTATCAGTATTTGTTAGGATGTGCCCGTTGTTGTTACAAATGTTACCATCTTGACTGACTTTGTTATACTTGAGATGCCCGAGGACGACAACATGTCGATTATCCTTGGTAGACCCTTTTTGAATACTGCAGGGGCTGTTATTGATTGCAATAAAAGCAAGGTCACTTTTCATATAAATTGTAATGAGCATACGGTGCACTTTCCGAAGAAACAATTCCAAGTGAATGATATCAATGTTATTGAAAAATCTTCGACACTCACTATTGGAAGTTTTCAACTACCTCTACCTACTGCCAAAAAGAAATATGATATACTTATTGTTGGGGACATACATATCCCCGTTGAGGTAACTTATTGTTTTATGAAAGTTCTTCGGTTTCATGCTAATCGAAGGTGGTTGTTAATAAGACTTGATCAACCTTATTAATGGATCATTTTTGAGAGGTATGAAGTTGATGAATTTAGTAAGCACAACTTTCTGTTTCCAACTTTTGTTTTCTGTTTTTCTTAGTTAAATAAAATAAAATGCCATGTTTATCCTGTTTTCTGGATTTTTCGTGCAATAAAAAAATGACCCAAAAATAAAAGTTCTCAGAATGTCCTGAAAATTTAATACAATTTTTTTTGAATATTTAAGAATTTTTTATGTAAATAACATCATAGGGGGGGTGCACCAGGTGGGTACAACCCACCTGGGCGCGCCAACACCCCCAGGCATGCCCTGGTGGGTTGTGGCCCCCATGTGGGCCCCCTCACTTATGTCTTTAGCCCATGTCACCACCTACCTCCAGAAAAAAATTCACCATTGCTCTCTCTCCCTTGTTCTTGCTCTCAAACCCGCGGATTTCGATCTCTTTGCTCGAAGCTCCATTTCCGAAACTGTTTTGGGGAATTGCTACTTGGTATGTGACTCCTCCATTGGTCCTATTAGTTTTTGCTTTAGTGGTTTATATTTTGAATAATTAGCTACTCTTGGTGCTGCTGTAGATGAGCTTGCATGTTGAATTCTTAGAGTTCTAAGTAGTTTGAATGCTCAATATAGCCTCTATGCATGTCTATGAGTAGTTGCTACCAATCATGTGAAGTTTTGTTGACAAAAATTTTGTGTACTAAAAATTTCAGAATTTTGTTCATAGGAATAAGATGAGTTTCTTTAGGAGTTCTTCGAGGAGGAGGTCTTCAGAGGCATCATCTAGTAGTGATTTGGTGCATCGGTCTTATGTTGAACCAAGCGCAAGTTCGATACGAGAAGCAGCTACCAAATCCTGCCTATGGCCATGCAACAATTTTATGGTGAGAGCAGGTATTAAAGAAGAATTTGAGCAATATGTTCACAACACTGAGCTCGGTCCCTACCCGGAAGATAAGTGCAACCAACATCTCGGCCTCACAGAATCATTTACTAAAGAATTTAGATTTCATCCTCGTGAGTCTAGAGTGTCGTTTAAACTGTATGACAATTCATTTACCATACCTCTAGAGAGATTTGCTTACCGTTGCAAAATTCCATTTTGGGGATCGCTAGACGAACCTAGATCTGAGTACGAAACATTCTTGACCAGCCTCTGCTATGGTGAAACTAGAGGAGTGACATAGGGTAGAATAAAGAGCATTCATTTCCCATCGATTCAATACTTTGCACTCTTTAATGGCAAATGCATCGTAGGCAAGCAGGATTGCAGCACGCTTTGTGCTCCTGACTTGAGTCTTTTACACACTGTTCTCACCGGTGATAGATTCTATAACCTTAGGGTAATTGTTGCACGTAGACTGCAACACAACGCCGGTAGTGGAAATTTTTATGGTGGGATTTATGCCTCACGTCTAGCAAGGGGGCTAGACATATCACCTTGGCCTAATGACCCTATCTGGCCCACCCAGTACATAGACTGTGAGGCCATGAAGCGCAATAAATTCCTCAAAGGCGAGGTCACTGATTATATTTATAACCTATTGTTTAATAAACATTCTGTGGTGCACACCTTTTTGCCTGCTCCTGCTCTCTTTGATTATCATAGCAAGGGAAGATATTATGTTCTTGAGAGCGAGGCCCGCGCGCACAACGCTGAGGTTGAAGCTGCAAGACGGGCTGAGGAGGCTGCACCTAGAGCCTCCGTGAGCTATCACTCCGACTACTACGCAGGCTACTGACGATGATTACCAAGTTAGGCCAAAAGCCTAAGCTTGGGGGAGTACGTATGTCCACCGACATTTCATTCATGTTCACACATTTCATTCTAGTTGTCGGTGTCCACACTTTTTCATTGTATTATCCATGCTAGATTTATTTTCTCGCTTTCTTCTTGTGTGTTTGAAAAACTTTGAGAAAACCCAAACATATTTCCAGCTTCTTTTTGGTTTTTCTTTCTAAGTTTATTTAATTGTAGTAGTAAGAAAAATCCAAAAAGATTTCTCAATTCTTCTTTTTGCTTCTTGGGAGCTTTCCCGTGTGAATAGTTTTTCTTGTTTTTGTTTTTCCTTCTTTAATTTGTTTTCTTCTAGAAAAACTAAAAACTCCAAAAATATTTCAGTGTGTTTGGCCGAATTTCTTTTCTGATTATTGAGTCATACCAAGGAGAAGACCACGATGAAAATGTTGAGTGGCTCTCATATGCATTATTGTTGATCTAACAAAGAGCCCAAATTACCTTGTCTTCTCCTTTTTGAATAAAATGTTTGCAGATTCCAGCCTAGTCGACGGCACTCTTGCACTATTATTATTTTCAAATCATTCGGTCGTGCAAGTGAAAGGCAATAATGGCGATATTTGGTGAATTGGCTGTGGCAGAGAGAAACGGGTATGAACTCAACTTGTTCTGTTTTTGTAAATATGTTTTACCTAGTATCCATGATTCAGCATATTATGATCAAACATGTTTGCAATGACAATTAGAGATTATAGTTTCTCATGCCATGCTTAAGTAGCTAGGAGTGGATAATGATTTATCTTGGATGTCAACATTGCGTTAAAATGATTGTGATGTAGTATGATGATATGGTATCCTCCTCTGAATGTTCGAGTGGCTTGACTTGGCACATGTTCATGTTGGGGAACGTTGCATGGAAAAAAAATTCCTACGCTCACCAAGATCAATCTAGGAGATGCACATCTACGAGAGGAGAGTGGTGTCTACATACCCTTGTAGACTGAAAGCGTTAACGATCTAGAGATCGTGGTTGGCGTAGTCGTACTCGCGTCGAGATCCAATCCGATCCAAGTACCGCACGTGCGGCACCTCCGAGTTTAGCACACGTACGGCTCGGCGGTATCCTCTCCTTCTTGATCCAGCAAGGGAGGGAGAGGAGGTAGATGAGATCTGAACCAACACGATGGCATGGTGGTGGTGGTGGCAGCGGAACTCCGGCAGGGCTTCGCCAAGCGCGTACCGGTGAAACGTGGGAGGAGTTGGGAGAGGTAACGGGCAAGGGGCGAAGGGTGGCTGCCCCTAACGCCTACCAACCTTTATATAGTTGTAGAGGGGGCTGGTGGCTTGCCACCAAGGCCCTAGGGGCGTTTGTCAAAGGGGGAGGAAGGAAATCCCTCCTTTCCTTCCCCACTGATCGCTATCCCCCTTTTTAGAGATCCTGATCTTATCCCTTTGGGATATGATACTATTCCTTTCAAGGGAGGATCTTGGTGCACCTGGACCAGGGTTGTAGGGACTTTCCCAACTACCCACGTTCATGTGGGTCCCCCCATGCAGGTGGGACCCACTCCAGAACCTTCTAGAACCTTCCTGGTACAATACCGAAAAAACTCGAACTTTTTCCGGAACCCCGATAACAACTTTCCATATATGAATCTTTACCTCCGGACCATTCCGGAGCTCCTCGTGATGTCCCGGATCCCATCCGGGACTCCAAACAACCTTCATAATTTCCACTATTAATATCTCAATACTACCCTAGCGCTACCGAACGTTAAGCGTGCGACCCTATGGGTTCGAGAATCATGTAGACATGACCGAGACTCCTCTCGGGTCAATAACCAAAAGCGGGACCTGGATGCCCATATTGGTTCTTACATATTCCACAAAGATCTTTATCGGTTCAACCATGATGTCAAGAATTCAATTAATCCCGTATACAATTCCCTTTGTCCATCGGTATGTTACTTGCCCGAGATTTGATCGTCGGTATCTCTATACCTATTTCAATCTTGTTATCGGCAAGTCTCTTTACTCGTTCCGTAATACAAGATCCCGTGGCTAACTCTTTAGTCACATTGTTTGCAAGCTTATTGTGATGTTGTATTACCGAGTGGGCCCTGAGATACCTCTTCGTCATACGAAGTGACAAATCCCAGTCTTGATCCATGCCTACTCAACAGACACCCTCGGAGATACCTGTAGAGCATTTTTGTAGTCACCCAGTTACGTTGCGACGTTTGATACACACAAGGTACTCCTCCGGTGTCAGTGAGTTGCATGATCTCATGGTCAAAGGAACAAATACTTGACATGAAGAAAGCTATAGCAAATAACTTAAACGATCTGATGCTAAGCTTACGGTCGGGCTAGTCCATCACATCATTCTCCTAATGATGTGACCCCGTTATCAAATGACAACTCATGCCTATGGTTAGGAAACCTTAACCATCTTTGATCAACGAGCTAGTCTAGTAGAGGCTTACTAGGGACATATGTTGGGGAACGTGCAATTTCAAAAAAATTCCTATGTTCATGCAAGATCTATCTAGGAGATGCATAGCAACGAGAGGGAAGAGTATGTCCACGTACCCTCGTAGACCGAAAGCGGAAGCGTTAGCTAAACGCGGTTGACGTAGTCGAACGTCTTCACTATCCAACCGATCAAGCACCGAACGTACGGCACCTCCGAGTTCAGCACACGTTCAGCTCGATGACGTCCCTCGAGCTCTTGATCCAGTTGAGGACGAGGGAGAGTTGCGTCAGCACGATGGCGTGGCGACAGTGATGATGAAGTTACTGGTGCAGGGCTTCGCCTAAGCACTACGACGATATGACCGAGGTGTGTAACTGTGGAGGGGGGCACCGCACACGGCTAAGACAAATCTTGGTGTGCCTTTGGGGTTCCCCCTCCCCCGTATATAAAGGAGGGAGGGAGAGAGGCCGGCCCTCCTAGGGGCGCGCCATGTGTATGGAGTCCTACTAGGACTTCCAAGTCCTAGTAGGAACCCCTTTCCCTTTTCGGAGTAGGAGAGAAGGAAAGAGGGAAAGAGAGAGGGAGTAGGAAAGGGCAAGGGGGGCGCCGCCCCCTTGCCCTAGTCCAATTCGGACCCATGGGGAGGGGCGTGCCACCTCCCCTTTGGCCTGCCTCCTCTTTTCCCGTATGGCCCAATAAGGCCCATTACTTCTCCCGGTGAATTCCCGTAACTCCCTGGTGTAACACCCCCAGTGTTAGCCACAGTAATCACCATTTTGATTATGCCAAGTCACCATGATTAACAATGCTTAATCATCATTGGGATCATACCTCTTTTCAAATTCCAATTCAAATGAAAATTCAAACTAAAAGTGAAAAATAAAAGTTGTTCAAACCAGAAACTAAAATGTTTATTAAATGACTAAAATTCCAGAGAACATTCTAAAATTATAACCAACAATTAATAAATTAATTAGGTGACTCTAACATTACCAAAACATCAAGGTTTAATAAATTTTATTTAATATAAAATTTGTGTGAACTCCGTTTGTCTCCAAAACAATTTTTGGCAGTTGTAGATATTACATAGCATCTAATGGGCTAGGTCACTAATTTTGTAAAAGTCATTTTGAGACCTAACTATTTACAAAACAGAAAGTAAGAATGAATAAAAAGAAAAAGAGAAAACAAAACAAAAATAAAAGAAAAACCGAAACCCCCGGGCCATGGCCCAATTGGCCTAGCGACCAGGCCGGCCCAGCCCGCGGCCCAGCCTACTAACCCCGGTCCGCCCGACCGAAACCCTAACCCCCCCCCCTTCTCCCCCGATCCCCCACTCTCTCCTCACGCCCCTCCTCTCGGTCCCGATCTGGATCGGGGCAACGGCGCCCCTCGCCGCACGCCCGACGCCGCGCCTCCCCGGATCCCGTCGCCAGAACCACGTCGCCACGCCGTCGTCCCCGTCCTCCTCCTCGACCCCGCTGCCTTGTCCCTACGGCCCGCGGTAAGGCCCCCGGCCTCTCTTCCTCTCTGCTCCTCGTGTCGTCCCGTAGTCGTGCACGCGCGCACCCGCCATGGGCTGCGACCACACGTCGCCGTGGCCCTACGGCGGCTCCAGCGCGCCCTCTCCCGTGCCCCCCCAGTTAGCCTCATCTCAGCCTCGCCTGGCCGCGAGCTCACGCCCCCCCTCGTCATCTGCTCCCCGGCGCCTCGAGCTCGTCCGCGAGGCGCTCCGCCTCGCCTCGCTGCAGAGATCCGCATCGCCGTCGCCCGCCTGTGCCTCGACGCTACCGAGCCCAGACCTGCTCCGGTCGAACCCGTCGCCCCTCCCTCACCGCGCCTTCACCGCTGCTGACCCGCTGCTGCGCCCCTCCCCGCTGCTACCCTGCTGCTGCTCGCGCTCCGCACCGCCCCGGTTGCTGCCGCGCGTGCATGCCCGAGTCCACGCCGCCTCGCAACTGCCCCGCCTCGCCGGCGCTGCTGCGACCTCGCTGGCCCGCACGCCCGCAGCTCCTTCCTGCTCGCGCGCGTGCTCCACCGCGCTGCCCCGCCTAGCCCCGCCGCGTCGCTGCTCCGGCCGCGGCCATGGCCGCCGTGCGCCTACGCCCGAGCGCCCTTGGGCGTGCGCCCGATCGGGCAGCGCCCGTAGCCCGTTCGCCCGCGCCCGTTTGGCCCTATGGGCCAATGACAGCCGGGGCCCATGCCCCAGAAATATTAGAACAAAAAAAGTAAAAAGTAATAATAATAATATATATTTAATTAATTAATTAATTAATTAGTAAAATAATTAATTAACTATGCTTAATTAGCTTAATTGACTAGGTTAGTTAAGTTAAACCTGATTAGTTAGGCTGAGTCAATGACAGATGGGCCCCACCGCCCCTTTTGACTAGTCAACCCAGTCAGAGTTGACCGTTGACCCTGCTGACATCAGCATGACGTCATGATGACGTCACCCTGCTACTGTTTCAGATAATGTTGAATTTAAATAATTAACTAAATTCCAGAAATTAATAAAAACTTTAGAAAATCATATAAAATAATCCGTAGCTCAGATCGAAAAACTTTGTACATGAAAGTTGCTCAGAATTTCTAGAAGAATCCGATAGCGCGGCCCGTTCGTCCGTCACACGTCCCTAACTATCCGAACATGGAACCGTTCCCCTCCGGTCATCTGTGTGACAAATGTCCGGAACCGGAAAAACATTCCCGGATGGATTCCCCCTTCCTCGGTGATGTGCAACTATACGTTAGGACACACCCGGCACTGCATATTGTCATGTCATACATTGTGTAGCACTTGCTTGCTTAGTATTTACTGTTTCCTCCCCCTCTTCTCTCTCGGTAGACCCTGACACCGACGTCGTCCCCGAGACTGACGCAGCTCCGGAGCCCGACGCCACTGTTAATGACCTTGCCCTTGCCGCCGAGCAACCAGGCAAGCCCCCCCTTTGATCATCCCGATATCACCCATTTTATTTTCTCATGCTTGCATTAGAATTGCTGCTGCTAGTGCTTTACCTATTCTGATGCATAGCCTGTTTATTGTAACCTGCTATTGAAACCTTATCTGCTTATCCTAAACTATCTAGTATAGGCTGGGTAGAGACCTATCAGTGACCCCACTTATCCCGACTGCCCCGCTGGATTATCAGAAGACCCGATCAACGGGATTGAAGACCAGGCCCCGGCACCGCACTTCACCCCCTTAGTTGTAACGACACTGCAGCGTTACTATCGAGTGCCGAGGGTGATACCTCATGTAGCACTTCAGATGTTAACCCTGTAGAGTAGCTATTTGGTCGTGGTCATCGAGGGTGATTCCTCCTTCACCACTTCCGATAACGACGCGGTCATGCAACACATCAAGTGTGAACCCATCGAGGGTGAATCCTCCTACGTTCACCTTGACAGTTACATCGAGTGGGTATCCGTCGAGGGTGATACCTCGGATTCCCTTGATGTTATGGACACACGGCTACTGTGACTTTACCCCTGCACCCTGTTAGAAACGGGTCGGCCCCGAGGGCGACCCGAGGGAGTTACTTTAACTGCAGGACTGGAGGGACAGGCGGTACCACCCAGTAGAGGTGGACCTGAGTTCCCGACAGTCTTTTGTGAGACGGGTTGACCTGGATGGTGCCCGAGTGAGAATACGAGGCGTGGCCGAGCATTCTTGGCCCTTGCCGCAAATCCTCGAGACAGGGCGACGGGGTCACATCGATCTTGAGTCTCTGCTCGTTACCGCACCCCCAAGGTACTAACGATTTGGATATTTGATTCGAGTGGGCCTCTGGCCCGATAGCACTAACCACCACGTGGGCATAGTATGGGCGTTCTGCATCGTATGCATCAGCCGAAAGCTCTGTCAGACATCCAGTTCAGCAGTGCAGCATGGAGTGATTGGCGCCATTCACGACAGAGGTGGTGCTTGGATCTGAGCCATGTGTGCAATGACCCGGAGGGCGAGGGGCGATGGCCCAAGACCCCCTTGCGCTTAGGATGTAGACCGGCGGGGACCTCTCTGCTGAGCTCTAGGTAGGGTTGTGGTGTGTCGTTTGGCCGAGGCCGGGCATGACCTGAAAAAGTGTGTCCGGCCAGAGTTAAGCGAGCGTGGTGGGTAAGTTGGTGCACCCCTGCAGGGAAGAACTAATCTATGCATAGCCGGATCCTCGGTAACGGACACTCGGAGTTGTATCCTGATTGATACAATTAGAACTGGATACTTCGATACTATGGCTCTGGGATTGCTTCTCGCAGGGAGTCGAGAAGGGATCTCAGGACGAGGTTGATGACTGTATGGCTCTGGGATTGCTTTCTCGCAGGGAGTCGAGAAAGGATCTCTGGGTGAGGTTGATATCATTACTGCTACAATATATTGTACTGTTCTACTCTCTTCTATTGCTGCAAGACCGCTGAAGATGCTAGTCTTCGATAGGACTAGTCTTTCCCCTCTATTCTGGCATTTCTGCAGCCCAGTCCACATATACAGCCTTCCTATGATAATGTTGCATATGTAGTGTAGATCCTTGCTTGCTGAGTACTTCTGAGTACTCACGGTTGCTTTACTTTCTTTTCCCCCATATCAGTTTGTCGTGACCAGATGACGGAGCCCCTGAGACAGCTGCCCACGCCGGCGATCGCTACTATGAGTTGGCGGACGACCAGGAGTAGGATCGGAGGGTCCCAGGCAGGAGGCCTACGCCTTTCGATCGTAGTGTTTTCTTTTGCCCCGCCTTCTAAGGGCTTTTCTGCGTTTTCTTTTATATCTGTACTCAGATATCTGATGCTTCCGCTGATGCTTGTACGCAAGCTTATGTATTCGAGCCCTCGAGGCCCCTGGCTTGTAACATAAAGCTTGTATGACTTTATTTATGTTTTAGAGTTGTGTTGTGATATCTTCCCGTGAGTCCTTAGGCTTGATCGTGTGCATTTGCGTGTATGATTAGTGCACGATTGAGCCGGTGGCGTCACACCCGGTACTCCGAAAAATACCCGAATCACTCAGAACCTTTCTGATGTCCGAATATAGCCTTCCAATATATGAATCTTTACCTCTCGACCATTTCGAGACTCCTCGTCATGTCCGTGACCTAATCCAGGACTCCGAACAAACTTCGGTCATCAAATCACATAACTCATAATACAAATCATCATCGAACGTTAAGCGTGCGGACCCTACGGGTTCGAGAACTATGTAGACATGACCGAGACACATCTGCGATCAATAACCAATAGTGGAACCTGGACGCTAATATTGGCTCCTACATATTCTACGAAGATCTTTATCGGTCAAACCGCATAACAACATACATTATTCCCTTTGTCATCGGTATGTTACTTGCCCGAGATTCGATCGTCGGTATCATCATACCTAGTTCAATCTCATTACCGGCAAGTCTCTTTACTCGTTCTGTAATGCATCATCCCGCAACTAACTCATTAGTCACATTGCTTGCAAGGCTTCATGTGAAGTGCATTGCCGAGAGGGCCCAGAGATACCTCTCCGATACTCGGAGTGACAAATCCTAATCTCGATTTATGCCAACCCAACAAACACCTTCGGAGACACCTGTAGAGCATCTTTATAATCACCCAGTTATGTTGTGATGTTTGATAGCACACAAAGTGTTCCTCCGGTATTCGGGAGTTGCATAATCTCATAGTCAGAGGAATATGTATAAGTCATGAAGAAAGCAATAGCAATAAAACTTAACGATCATTATGCTAAGCTAATGGATGGGTCTCGTCCATCACATCATTCTCCTAATGATGTGATCCCGTTTATCAAATGACAACACATGTCTATGGTCAGGAAACTTAACCATCTTTGATTAACGAGCTAGTCAAGTAGATGCATACTAGGGACACTTTGTTTTGTCTATGTATTCACACATGTATCAAGTTTCCGGTTAATACAATTCTAGCATGAATAATAAATATTTATCATGATATAAGGAAATATAAATAACAACTTTATTATTGCCTGTAGGGCATATTTCGTTCAGTCTCCCACTTGCACTAGAGTCAATAATCTAGTTCACATCGCCATGTGATTTAACACCAATAGTTCACATCTTTATGTGATTAACACCCATAGTTCACATTGCCATGTGACCAACACCCAAAGGGTTTACTAGAGTCAATAATCTAGTTCACATCGCTATGTGATTAACACCCAAAGAGTACTAAGGTGTGATCATGTTTTGCTTGTGAGAGAAGTTTAGTCAACGGGTCTGCCACATTCAGATCCGTATGTATTTTGCAAATTTCTATGTCTACAATGCTCTGCATGGAGCTACTCTAGCTAATTGCTCCCACGTTCAATACGTATCTAGATTGAGACTTAGAGTCATCTAGAACAGTGTCAAAGCTTGCATCGACGTAACTCTTTACGACGAACTCTTCATCACCTCCATAACCGAGAAACATTTCCTTAGTCCTCTAAGGATAATTTTGACCGTTGTCTAGTGATCTACTCCTGGATCACTATTGTACCCCCTTGACAAACTCATGGCAAGGTACACAACAGGTTTGGTACACAGCATGGCATACTTTATAGAACCTATGGCTGAGGCATAGGGAATGACTTTTCATTCTCTTTCTATTTTATGCCGTGGTCGGGTTTTGAGTCTTACTCAACTTCACACCTTTGCAACACAGGCAAGAACTCCTTCTTTGACTGTTCCATTTTGAACTACTTCAAAATCTTGTCAAGGTATGTATTCATTGAAAAAACTTATCAAGCGTTTTGATCTATCTCTATAGATCTTGATGCCCAATATAAGTAGCTTCACCGAGGTCTTTCATTGAAAAATTCTTATTCAAGTATCCTTTTATGCTATCCAGAAATTCTATATCATTTCCAATCAGCAATATGTCATCCACATATAAGATCAGAAATGCTACAGAGCTCCCACTCACTTTCTTGTAAATACAGGCTTCAGCATAAGTCTGTATAAAACCATATGCTTTGATCACCTTATCAAAGCATATATTCCAACTCCGAGATGCTTGCACCAGTCCATAGATGGATCGCTGGAGCTTGTACACTTTGTTAGCACCTTTGGGATCGACAAAACCTTCTGGTTGCATCATATACAATTCTTCTTTAAGAAATCCATTAAGGAGTGCAGTTTTGACATCCATTTGCCAGATTTCATAAAATGCGGCAATTGCTAACATGATTCGGACAAACTTAAGCATCTCCACGAGTGAGAAAATCTCATCGTAGTCAACACCTTGAACTTGTCGAAAACTTTTTGCGAAAAGTCGAGCTTTGTAGACAGTAACACTATCATCAGTGTCCGTCTTCCTCTTGAAGATCCATTTATTCTTTATGGCTTGCCGATCATCAGGCAAGTCAACCAAAGTCCACACTTTGTTTTCATACATGGATCCGATCTCAGATTTCATGGCCTCAAGCCATTTCGCGGAATCTGGGATCATTATCGCTTCCTCATAGTTCGCAGGTTTGTTATGGTCTAGTAACATGACTTCCAGAACAGGATTACCGTACCACTCTGGTGCGGAACGTACTCTGGTTGACCTACGAGGTTTGGTAGTAACTTGATCCGAAGTTTCATGATCATCATCATTAACTTCCTCACTGATTGGTGTAGGCATCACTGGAACTAATTTCTGTGATGAAGTACTTTCCAATACGGGAGAAGGTACAATTACCTCATCAAGTTCTACTTTTCTCCCACTCACTTCTTTTTAGAGAAACTCCTTCTCTAGAAAGGATCCATTCTTAGCAACGAATATCTTGCCTTCGGATCTGTGATAGAAGGTGTACCCAACAGTCTCCTTTGGGTATCCTATGAAGACGCATTTCTCCGATTTGGGTTCGAGCTTATCAGGTTGAAGCTTTTTCACATAAGCATCGCAGCCCCAAACTTTAAGAAACGACAGTTTAGGTTTCTTGTCAAACCACAGTTCATATGGTGTCATCTCAATGGATTTAGATGGTGCCCTATTTAACGTGAATGCAGCTGTCTCTAATGCATAACCCCAAAACGATAGTGGTAAATCGGTAAGAGACATCATAGATCGCACCATATCTAATAAAGTACGGTTACGACGTTCAGACACACCATTACGCTGTGGTGTTCCAAGCGGCGTGAGTTGCGAAACTATTCCACATTGTTTCAAATGAAGACCAAACTCATAACTCAAATATTCACCTCCACGATCAGATCGCAGAAACTTTATTTTCTTGTTACGATGATTTTCCACTTCACTCTGAAATTCTTTGAACTTTTCAAATATTTTAGACTTATGTTTCATTAAGTAGATATACCAATATCTGCTCAAATCATCTGTGAAGGTCAGAAAATAATGATACCCGCCGCGAGCCTCAACACTCATCGGACAGCATACATCAGTATGTATTATTTCCAATAAGTCAGTTGCTCGCTCCATTGTTCTGGAGAACGGAGTTTTAGTCATCTTGCCCATGAGGCATGGTTCGCAAGTATCAAGTGATTCATAATCAAGTGATCCCAAAAGCCCATCAGCATGGAGTTTCTTCATGCGCTTTACACCAATATGACCTAAACGGCAGTGCCACAAATAAGTTGCACTATCATTATTAACTTTGCATCTTTTGGCTTCAATATTATGAATATGTGTATCACTACAGTCGAGATTCAACAAACCATTTATATTGAGTGTATGACCATAGAAGGTTTCATTCATGTAAACAGAACAACAATTATTCTCTGAGTTAAATGAATAACCGTATTGCAATAAACATGATCCAATCATATTCATGCTCAACGCAAACACCAAATAACATTTATTTAGGTCTAACACTAATCCCGAAGGTAGAGGGAGTGTGCGATGGTGATCTTATCAACCTTGGAATCACTTCCAACACACATCGTCACCTCGTCATTAACTAGTCTCTGTTCATTTTGCAACTCCTGTTTCGAGTTACTAATGTTAGCAACTAAACCGGTATCAAATACCCAGGGGCTACTATGAACACTAGTAAAATACACATCAATATCATGTATATCAAATATACTTTTGTTTACTTTGCCATCCTTCTTATCTGCCAAAAATTTGGGGTAGTTCCGCTTCCAGTGACCATTTCCTTTGCAGTAGAAGCACTCAGTATCAGGCTTAGGTCCAGACTTGGGCTTCTTCACGGGAGTTACAACTTGCTTTCCATTCTTCTTGAAGTTCCCTTTCTTGCCCTCGCCCTTTTCTTGAAACTAGTGGTCTTGTCAACCATCAACACTTGATGCTATTTCTTGATTTCTACCTTCGCCGATTTCAGCATCGCGAAGAGCTTGGGAATCATTTTCGTCATCTCTTGCATATTATAGTTCATCACGAAGTTCTAGTAACTTGGTGATAGTGACTAGAGAACTTTGTCAATCACTATCTTATCTGGAAGATTAACTCCCACTTGATTCAAGCGATTGTAGTACCCAGACATTCTGAGCACATGCTCACTAGCTGAGCTATTCTCCTTCATCTTGTAGGCAAAGTACTTGTCAGAGGTCTCATACCTCTCGACATGGGCATGAGTCTGAATTACCAATTTCATCTCTTTGGAACATCTCATATGCTCCGTGGCGTTCAAAATGTTTTTGAAGTCCCGGTTCTAAGCCGTAAAGCATGGTATACTAAACTATCAAGTAGTTATCATATCGAGCTTGCCAAACGTTCATAACGTCTGCATCTGCTCCTGCAATAGGTCTATCACCTAGCGGTGCATCCAGGACATAATTCTTCTGTTATTGCTACTATCATCTTTCAATTTAGTTTTCTCTAGGAACATATCAAAAAATAAAACAGGGGAGCTATACGCGAGCTATTGATCTACAACATAATTTGCAAATACTACCAGGACTAAGTTCATGATAAATTAAAGTTCAATTAATCATATTACTTAAGAACTCCCACTTAGATAGACATCCCTCTAGTCATCTAAATGATCACGTGATCCATATCAACTAAACCATGTCCGATCATCATGTGAGATGGAGTAGTTTTCAATGGTGAACATCTCTATGTTGATCATATCTACTATATGATTCATGTTCGACCTTTCGGTCTTAGTGTTCCGAGGCCATATCTGCATATGCTAGGCTCGTCAAGTTTAACCCAAGTATTCCGCATGAGCAAAACTGTCTTGCACCCGTTGTATTTGAACGTAGAGCCTATCACACACGATCATCACGTGGTGTCTCAGCACGAAGAACTTTCGCAACGGTGCATACTCAGGGAGAACACTTATACCTTGAAATTTAGTGAGGGATCATCTTATAATGCTACCGCCGTACTAAGCAAAATAAGATGCATAAAAGATAAACATCACATGCAATCAAAATATGTGACATGATATGGCCATCATCATCTTGTGCCTTTGATCTCCATCTCCAAAGCACCATCATGATCTCCATCGTCACCGGCTTGACACCTTGATCTCCATCATAGCGTCGTTGTCGCCTCACCAACTATTGCTTCTACAACTATCGCTAATGCATAGTGATAAAGTAAAGCAATTACATGGCGATTGCATTTCATACAATAAAGCGACAACCATAAGGCTCCTGCCAGTTGCCAATAACTTTTACAAAACATGATCATCTCATACAATAATGTGTATCACATCATGTCTTGACCATATCACATCACAACATGCCCTGGAAAAACAAGTTAGACGTCCTCTATTTTGTTGTTGCAAGTTTTACGTGGCTGCTACAGGCTTCTAGTAAGAACCGTTCTTACCTATGCATCAAAACCACAACGATTTTTCGTCAAGTATGCTGTTTTAACCTTCAACAAGGACCGGCCGTAGTCAAACTCGATTCAACTAAAGTTGGAGAAATAGACACCCGCCAGCCACCTGTGTGCAAAGCACGTCGGTAGAACCAGTCTCATGAACGCGGTCATGTAATGTCGGTCCGGGCCGCTTCATCGAACAATACCGCCGAATCACAGTAAGACGTTGGTGGTAAGCAGTATGACTATTATCGCCCACAACTCTTTGTGTTCTACTTGTGCATATCATCTACGCATAGACCTGGCTCGGATGCCACTGTTGGGGAACATGCAATTTCAAAAAAATTCCTACGTCCATGCAAGATCTATCTAGGAGATGAATAGCAATGAGAGGGAAGAGTATGTCCACGTACCCTCGTAGAACGAAAGCGGAAGCATTAGCTTAACGCGGTTGATGTAGTCGAACGTCTTCGCGATCCAACCGATCAAGCACCGAACGTACGGCACCTCCGAGTTCAGCACACGTTCTTCCCTCGAGCTCTTGATCCAGTTGAGGACGAGGGAGAGTTTCGTCAGCACGACAGCGTGGCGACGGTGATGATGAAGTTACCGGCGCAGGGCTTCGCCTAAGCACTACGACGATATGACCGAGGTGTGTAACTGTGGAGGGGGGCACCGCACACGGCTAAGACAAATCTTGGTGTGCCTTTGGGGTGCCCCCCTCCCCCGTTTATAAAGGAGGGAGGGAGAGAGGCTAGCCCTCCTAGGGGCGCGCCAAGTGTATGGAGTCCTACTAGGACCTCCAAGTCCTAGTAGGAATCCCTTTCCCTTTTCGGAGTAGGAGAGAAGGAAAGAGGGAAAGAGAGAGGGAGTAGGAAAGGGCAAGGGGGCGCCGCCCCCTTCCCCTAGTCCAATTCGGACCCATGGGGTGGCGTGCGCCACCTCCCCTTTGGCCTGCCTCCTCTTTTCCCGTATGGCCCAATAAGGCCCATTACTTCTCCCGGTGAATTCCCGTAACTCCCCGGTACTCCGAAAAATACCCGAATCACTCGGAACCTTTCCGATGTCTAAATATAGCCTTCCAATATATGAATCTTTACCTCTCGACCATTTCGAGACTCCTCATCATGTCCGTGATCTCAGTCGGGACTCTGAACAAACTTCAGTCATCAAATCACATAACTCATAATACAAATCGTCATCGATCGTTAAGCGTGCGGACCCTACGGGTTCGAGAACTATGTAGACATGGCCGAGACACATCTCCGGTCAATAACCAATAGCGGAACCTGGAAGCTCATATTAGCTCCTACATATTCTACGAAGATCTTTATCGGTCAAAATGCATAACAACATACGTTATTCCCTTTGTCATCGGTATGTTACTTGCCCGAAATTCGATCGTCGGTATCATCATACCTAGTTCAATCTCATTACCGGCAAGTCTCTTTACTCGTTCTGTAATGCATCATCCCGCAACTAACTCATTAGTCACATTGCTTGCAAGGCTTCATATGATGTGCATTACCGAGAGGGCCCAGAGATACCTCTCCGATACTCAGAGTGACAAATCCTAATCTCGATTTATGCCAACCCAACAAACACCTTCGGAGACACCTGTAGAGCATCTTTATAATCACCCAGTTACGTTGTGATGTTTGATAGCACACAAAGTATTCCTCCGGTATTCAGGAGTTGCATAATGTCATAGTCAGAGGAATATGTATAAGTCATGAAGAAAGCAATAGCAATAAAACTTAACGATCATTATGCTAAGCTAACGGATGGGTCTCGTCCATCACATCATTCTCCTAATGATGTGATCCCGTTTATCAAATGACAACACATGTCTATGGTCAGGAAACTTAACCATCTTTGATTAACGAGCTAGTTAAGTAGAGGCATACTAGGGACACTTTGTTTTGTCTATGTATTCACACATGTATCAAGTTTCCGGTTAATACAATTCTAGCATGAATAATAAACATTTATCATGATATAAGGAAATATAAATAACAACTTTATTATTGCCTCTAGGGCATATTTCCTTCAACATATTGTTGTCTATGTATCCACACATGTATTTGAGTTTCCGATCAATACAATTCTAGCATGGATAATAAACGATTATCATGAACAGGGAAATATGATAATAACCAATTTATTATTGCCTCTAGGGCATATTTCCAACAGTCTCCCACTTGCACTATAGTGAACAATCTAGTTCACATCACCATGTGATTAACACCCAAAGAGTTCTGGGTATTATCATGTTTTGCTTGTGAGAGAGGTTTTAGTCAATGGGTCTGCAACATTCAGATCCCCGTGTACTTCGCAAATCTTTATGTCATATTGTAGATGCTGCTACCATGCTCCACTTGGAGCTATTCCAAATGGCTGCTCCACTATACGTATCCAGTTTGCTACTCAGAGTCTTCCGGATTGGTGTTAAAGCTTGCATCGACGTAACCCTTTACGTCAAACTCTTTATCACCTCCATAACCGAGAAACATTTCCTTATTCCTCTAAGGATAATTTTGACCGCTGTCCAGTGATCCACTCCTGGATCACTCTTGTACCCCTTGCTAAACACGTGGCAAGGCACACCTCAGGTGCGGTACACAGCATGGCATATCGTATAGAGCCTATGGCTGAGGCATAGGGGACGACCTTCGTCCTTTTTCTTTCTTCTGCCGTGGTCGAGCTTTGAGTCTTACTCCACTTCACACCTTACAACTCAGGCAAGAACTCCTTCTTTGACTGATCCATTTTGAACTCCTTCAAAATCATGTCAAGGTATGTGCTCTGTGAAAGTCTTATCAAGCGTCTTGATCTATCTCTATAGACCTTGTCGCCCAATATGTTAGCAGCTTTACCTAGGTATTCCTTTGAAAAACTCCTTTCAAACAACCCTTTATGCTTTCCAGAAATTCTACATCATTTCTGATCAACAATATGTCATCCACATATATTTATCAGAAATGTTATAGTGCTCCCACTCACTTTCTTGTAAATACAAGTTTCTTGCAAACTTCGTATTAACCCAAAAGCTTTGATCACCTCATCCAAGCATATGTTCCAACTCCGAGATGCTTGCTCCAGTCCATAGAAGGATCGCTGGAGCTTCCATAACTTTTAGCATCCTTAGGATTGACAAAACCTTCTGGTTGTATCACATACAACCTTTCCTCACGGAAACCATCAAGGAAACTTTGTTTTGACATCCATCTGCCAAATTTCGTAATTGAAAATGCAGCAACTGCTAACATAATTCAAACAGACTTTAGCGTCGCTATGAGTGAGAAAGTTTCATCATAGTCAACTCCTTGAACTTGTCGGAAACTTCTTTGCGACAAGTCGAGCTTCATAAATGGTGACATTACCATCAGCGTATGTCTTCTTCTTAAAGATCCATTTATTCTCAATGGCTTGCCGATCATCGGGCAAGTCCACCAAAGTACATACTTTGTTCTCATACATGGATCCTATCTCTGATTTCATGGCTCCTAGCCATTTGTTGGAATCCGGGCCCACCATCGCTTCTCCATAGCTCGTAGGTTCACCGTTGTCCAACAACATGACCTCTAAGACAGGGTTACCGTACCACTCAGAAGTTGTACGTACCCTTGTCGACCTACGAGGTTTGATAGTAACTTGATTCGAAGCTTCATGATCATCATTATTAGCTTCCTCTTCAACTAACATAGGTGCCACAGAAACAACTTTCTGTGCTGCACTACTCTCTGGTTGAAATAAAGGTTCAACAACCTCATCAAGTTGTATCTTCCTCCCTCTCAATTCTTTCGAGAGAAACTCTTTCTCGAGAAAGGTCCCGTTCTTAGCGACAAACACTTTGCCTTTGGATCTGAGATAGAAGGTATACCCAACCGTTTCTTTTGGGTATCCTATGAAGACGCATTTGTCCGCTTTGGGTTCGAGCTTTTCCGGCTGAAGCCTTTTGACATAAGCATCGCAGCCCCAAACCTTAAGAAACGACAACTTAGGTTTCTTGCCAAACCACAGTTCATACGGTGTCGTCTTCACAGAATTGGATGGTGCCCTATTTAAAGTGAATGTAGTTGTCTCTAATGCATAACCCCAAAACAATAGTGGTAGATCAGCAAGAGACATCATAGAACGCACCATATCCAATAAGGTACGATTACGGCATTCGGACACACCATTACGCTGTGGTGTTCCAGGTGGCGTCAACTGTGAAACATCCACATTGTCTTAAATGATTGCCAAACTCATAACTCAGATATTCTCCCCCTCGATCGGATCGTAGGAATTTAATCTTCTTGTTACGATGATTCTCAACTTCACTCTGAAATTGCTTGAAATTTTCAAACATTTCAGACTTATGCTTCATTAAGTAAACATACCCATATCTACTCAAATCATCGGTGAAGGTGAGGAAATAACGATATCCACTGCACGCGTCAACATTCATCGGACCGCACACATCAGCATGTATGATTTCCAACAAGTCACTTGCCCGTTCCATTGTTCCATAAAACGGGGTTTTAGTCATCTTGCCAATGAGGCATGGTTCGCATGTGTCAAGTGATTCAAAATCAAGTGACTCCAAAATTCCATCAGCATGGAGTTTCTCCATGCGCTTTACTCAATATGACCTAAGCGGCAGTGCCACAAGAAAGTGGTACTATCATTATCAAATCTTCATCTTTTGGCATCAATGTTATGAACATGTGTATCACTACGATCGAGATTCAATAAACCATTCACCTTGGGTGCATGACCATAGAAGGTATTATTCATGTAAACAGAATAACCATTATTCTCTGACTTAAACGAATAACCGTATTGCAATAAACATGATCTAATCATGTTCATGCTCAACGCAGACACCAAATAACATTTATCTAGGTTCAACACTAATCCCGAAGGTAGAGGGAGCGTGCGATGGTGATCACATCAACCTTGGAAACACTTCCAACACACATTGTCACCTCGCCCTTAGCTAGTCTCCATTTATTCCATAGCTTTTGTTTCAAGCTACCAATATTAGCAACTGAACCGGTATCTAATACCCAGGTGCTACTAGGAGTACTAGTAAGGTACACATCAATAACATGTATATCAAATATACTTTTGTTGAAGTTTCCAGCCTTCTTATCTAACAAGTATTTGGGGTAGTTCCGCTACCAGTGACCGTTCCCCTTACAATAGAAGCACTTAGTCTCGGGTTTAGGTTCAACCTTGGGTTTCTTCACTGGAGCGGGAACTGGCTTGCCATTCATGAAGTTTCCCTTCTTGCCCTTGCCCTTCTTGAAACCAGTGGTCTTGTTAACCATCAACACTTGATGCTCCTTCTTGATTTCTACCTTCGCGGCCTTAAGCACCGCAAACAGCTCCAGGATCATCTCCATCCCTTGCATGTAGTTCAACATGAGGCTCTAGTAGCTTGGTGATAGTGACTGGAGAACTTTGTCAATCACTATCTCATCTGGAAGATTAACTTCCACTTGATTCAAGCGATTGTAGCACCCAGACATTCTGAGCACATGCTCACTGGCTGAGCTATTCTCCTCCATCTTGTAGGCAAAGAACTTGTCAGAGGTCTCATACCTCTCAACATGGGCATGAGCCTGAAATACCAATTTCAGCTCTTGGAACATCTCATATGTTCCATGGCATTCAAAATTTCTTTGAAGCCCCGACTCTGAGCCATAAAGCATGGCGCACTAAACTATGAAGTAGTCATCAAAACGTGCCTACTAGATGTTCACAACATCCACAGACGACGCTAGAGGGGTTGGTACACCAAGCGATGCTTCAAGGACATAAGCCTCCTGTGTAGCAGTGAGGACAATCATCAGACAACGGACCTAGTCCGCATAATTGCTTACAATATCTTTCAACTTAGTCTTTCTCTAGGAACGTATTAAAACAGGGAGCTATAGCGTGAGCTATTGATCTACAACATAATTTGCAAAGACAATTTATACTATGTTCATGATAAATGAGTTCAATTAATCATATTACTTAAGAACTCCCACTCAAATCAACATCCCTTCGGTTGTCTAAGTGTAACACGATCCAAATTCACCAACCCAAGTCCGATCATCACGTGAGATGAGGTGGTTTCAATGGTGAACATCTCCATGTTGATCATATCTACTATATGACTCATGTTCGACCTTTCGGTCTCTTGTGTTCCGAGGCCATGTCTGTACATGCTAGGCTCGTCAAGTTTAACCCAAGTGTTCCGCATGTGCAAAACTGGCTTGCACCCATTGTATGTGAACGTAGAGTCTATCACACCCGATCATCACGTGGTGCTTCGAAACGACAAACTTTCGCAACGGTGCACACTTGGGGAGAACACAATTTTATCTTGAAATTTTAGTGAGGGATCACCTTATAATGCTACCGTCGTCCTAAGCAAAATAAGATGCATAAAAGGATTAACATCACATGCAAATCATAAGTGACATGATATGGCCATCAACTTGTGCTTTTGATCCCCATCTCCAAAGCACCGGCATGATCTCCATCGTCACCGGCATGACACCATGATCTCTATCATCATGATCTCCATCATCGTGTCGCCATCGGGGTTGTCACGCCAACCATGCTTCTACTACTATTGCTACCGCTTAGCGATAAAGTAAAGCATTACATAGTGCTTAATAATTGACACGCAGGTCATACAATAATTAAAGACAACCCTATGGCTCCTGCTGGTTGCCGTATGCATAGACATGCAAGTCGATATAAACTATTACAAACATGATCATCTCATACATCAAATATATTTCATCATGTCTTTGTCCATATCATATCACAACATACCCTGCAAAAGCAAGTTAGACGTCCTCTAATTGTTGTTGCATGTTTTACGTGGCTGCTATGGGTATCTAGCAAGAACGATTCTTACCTACGCAAAACCACAACGGTGATATGCAAGTTGCTATTTAACCTTCTACAAGGACCGCCTTTGTCGAATCCGATTCAACTAAGGTGGGAGAGACAGACACCCGCCAGCCATCTTTATGCAACAAAGTCACATGTCAGTCGATGGAACCGGTCTCATGTACATGGACATGTAAAGTTGGTCCGGGCCGCTTCATCCCACAATACCGCTGAATCCAGAAAAGACCAAGGAAGCAATCTGAATATCAACGCCCACAAACTCCTTTGTGTTCTACTCGTGATGTCATCTACGCATAGACCTAGCTCATGATGCCACTGTTGGGGAACGTTGCATGGGAAACAAAAAAATTCCTACGCTCACCAAGATCAATCTAGGAGATGCACATCTACGAGAGGAGAGTGGTGTCTACATACCCTTGTAAACTGAAAGCGTTAACGATCTAGAGATCATGGTTGGCGTAGTCGTACTTGCGTCGAGATCCAATCCGGTCCAAGTACCGCACGTGCGGCACCTCCGAGTTTAGCACACGTACGGCTCAGCGGTATCCTCTCCTTCTTGATCCAGCAAGGGAGGGAGAGGAGGTAGATGAGATCTGAACCAACACGATGGCATGGTGGTGGTGGTGGCAGCGGAACTCCGGCAGGGCTTCGCCAAGCGTGTACCGGTGAAACGTGGGAGGAGTTGGGAGAGGTAACGGGCAAGGGGCGAAGGGTGGCTGCCCCTAACGCCTCCCCACCTTTATATAGGTGTGGATGGGGCTGGTGGCTTGCCTCCAAGGCCCTAGGGGCGTTGGTCAAAGGGGGAGGAAGGAAATCCCTCCTTTCCTTCCCCACCGATCGCTATCCCCCTTTTTAGAGATCCTGATCTTATCCCTTTGGGATATGATACTATTCCTTTCAAGGGAGGATCTTGGTGCACCTAGACCAGGGTTGTAGGGACTTTCCCAACTACCCACGTTCATGTGGGTCCCCCCATGCAGGTGGGCCCCACTCCAGAACCTTCTAGAACCTTCCCGGTACAATACCGAAAAAACTCGAACTTTTTCCGGAACCCCGATAACAACTTTCCATATATGAATCTTTACCTCCGGACCATTCCGGAGCTCCTCGTGATGTCCTGGATCCCATCCGGGACTCCGACCAACCTTCGGAATTTCCACTATTAATATCTCAATACTACCCTAGCGCTACCAAACGTTAAGCGTGCGACCCTACGGGTTCGAGAATCATGTAGACATGACCGAGACTCCTCTCTGGTCAATAACCAATAGTGGGACCTGGATGCCCATATTGGTTCCTATATATTCCATGAAGATCTTTATCGGTTGAACCATGATGTCAAGGATTCAATTAATCCCGTATACAATTCCCATTGTCCATCGGTATGTTACTTGCCCGAGATTCGATCGTCGGTATCTCTATACCTAGTTCAATTTCGTTATTGGCAAGTCTCTTTACTCGTTCCATAATACAAGATCCCATGGCTAACTCTTTAGTCACATTGCTTGGAAGCTTATTGTGATGTTGTATTACCGAGTGGGCCCTGAGATACCTCTCCGTCATACAAAGTGACAAATCCCAGTCTTGATCCATGCCAACTCAACAGACACCCTCGGAGATACCTGTAGAGCATTTTTGTAGTCACCCAGTTATGTTGTGACGTTTGATACACACAAGGTACTCCTCCAGTGTCAGTGAGTTGCATGATCTCATGGTCAAAGGAACAGATACTTGACATGAAGAAAGCTATAGCAAATAACTTAAACGATCTGATGCTAAGCTTACGGTCGGGTCTAGTCCATCACATCATTCTCCTAATGATGTGACCCCGTTATCAAATGAGAACTCATGCCTATGGTTAGGAAACCTTAACCATCTTTGATCAACGAGCTAGTCTAGTAGAGGCTTACTAGGGACATATTGTTGTCTATGTATCCACACATGTATTTGAGTTTCCGATCAATACAATTCTAGCATGGACAATAAACGATTATCATGAACAAGGAAATATGATAATAACCAATTTATTATTGCCTCTTGGGCATATTTCCAACAGTTCATGCATGTAGTTGAATCAAAACAACATAGCCTCTCTGATATTTATGTTCATGGTGTTCATATCCTACTCATGCTAGTATCCAATGTTCATTATGCATAATGCATGTTCATGACCGTTTTCGCTCTCTAGCTGGCCGCTTCCCAACCTATTTGCTACCCTTCGCCTGTACAAAGCAGGAAATACTGCTTGTGCATCAAAATCCAAAAATCCAAGTTGTTCCAGATGAGGCCAACATACCTACCTATATGCGGTATTACCCTGCCTTTCTAAGTAAATTTGCATGTGCCACCTCTAAAAACTTCAAATAAATATCCATTTTTGTGTGCCTGGATTGTTCATAGAGCGACAGGAGGTAGTCGGTATCCTCCATGCTAAGCAGGTTATTCTCATGATGAGTGTTTATTCACTCGTCCTTGCACAAGAGGGGCGGTAATAGGGATTCCCTGTCCCGAAATCAAATTGCAAATAATTAAACAAAACTCCCCTAGGAATGATGTTGGTATGGACGGTACTCGTGGATACGGCTAGCCGGGGAGTGTGTTTGTTGGTGGAGGGGGAGTAAACCTTTACTTTTATCGCTTGGGAACCGCCACAATGTGTTTAGCATGGAAGATATCGATAACTAATGGTCGCGAAGTAAACAAGAAGGGTGCATTTCTCAAAATTTCATTTACGTCTATTTTAAAAATTGAGCTCTGGCACCGCTGCAAATCCCTGCTTCCCTCTGCGAAGGGACTATATATTTAATTTTATGTTGAGTCATCAGCTTCTCAAATAAGCGCCAGATCCTGAGAGCACTATTGTCATCCTCATGCATTGTGTATAGTTAATGTTGGATGCATCATGAATGGATCTTTTCTACCATGAATTACAATGTTTAGTCGCTGCTTGAACTTTGGAGGTGCTCTGCATTTATGTTTTGCGGTCTCAGAAAGGGCTAGCGAGATACCACTATTGTCATATTATATCATGATTGTTTTGACAAGGTGTTGTTATTTAAGATGTTTTATTATTGCTTGCTAGTTGATTATGTCATTGATATGAGTTAATATAATTTTTAAGAGTTATTGTTGACATGGTTAGTTATAATCTTTGCTAAAAACCTGGGTGCTACTTAAGCTTATTTATGTAAAGAAGAGCAAAAGAGTTCGAAAAAGTTTTTCTTTTTCACTTTCAGTTTATCAACTGAATTGCTTGAGGACAAGCAAAGGTTTAAGCTTGGGGAAGTTGATACGTCTCCGTTGTATCTACTTTTCCTAATGCTTTTCCTCTTGTTTTGGACTCTAATTTGCATAATTTGAATGAAACTAACCCGGACTGATGTTGTTTTCAACAGAACTACCATGGCGTTGTTTTTGTGCAGAAATAAAAGTTCTCGGATTGGAACAAAACTTTTTGGAGAATTTTTATACAATAAAAGAAAAATACTAGAGCCAACAACCACCGGAGGGGGGCCCATGGGTGAGCCCAACCCACCAGGGCACCCCCTCCTGAGGCACGCCCAGGTGGGTTGTGCCCACCTGGTGGCCCCGCAGACCCTGATTCCAACGCTATAACATCCTATTTTTCCAGAAAAAAATCAGGGAGGAAGAATTATCTTGTTTTGCGATACAGAGCCGCCACCACCTCCTGTTCTTCATCGGGAAGCCAGATCTAGAGTCTGTTTTGGGCTCCGGAGAGGGGGATCTTCAATCTTCATCATCACCAACCCTCCTTCATCGCCAATTCCATGATGCTCCCAACCGGGAGTGAGTAATTCCTTCGTAGGCTCGCTGGTCGGTGAGGAGTTGGATGAGATTCATCATGTAATCGAGTTAGTTTTGTTAGGGCTTGATCCCTAGTATCCACTATGTTCTGAGATTGATGTTGATACGACTTTGCCATGCTTAATGCTTGTCACTTTGGGCCCGGGTGCCATGATTTCAGATCTGAACCGTTTATGTTATCACCATTATATCTATGTTCTAGATCCGATCTTGCAAGTTATATTCACCTATTATGTGTTATGATCCGTAAACCCCGGAGTGACAGTATTCGGGATACTCTCTGGTGATGATCGTAGTTTTAGGAGTTCATGTATTCACTATGTGTTAATGCTTTGCTCCGGTTCTCTATTAAAAGGAGGCCTTAATATCCCTTAGTTTCCATATGGACCCCGCTGCCACAGGAGGGTAGGACAAAAGATGTCATGCAAGTTCTTTCCATAAGCACGTATGACTATTTACGGAATACATGCCTACATTATATTTATGAACTGGAGCTAGTTTTGTATCGCCCTAGGTTATAACTGTTATATGATGAATATCATCCAACGAATGCACCGATCCAATGCCTACGATTTTCTCTTATATTGTTCTTGCTAAGTTACTACTGCAACCGTTACTGTTACACTTGCTACAAAATCATTGCTATCATTGTTACTGTTACTATTGTTGTTGCTACTACTATCAAAACTATCATACTACTTTGCTACTGATCACTTTGCTGCAGATAATTAATCTCCAAGTGTGGTTGAATTGACAACTCAGCTGCTAATACTTGCAAATATTCTTTGGCTCCCCTTATGTCGAATCAATAAATTTCGGTTGAATACTCTACCCTCGAAAACTGTTGCGATCCCCTATACTTGTGGGTTATCAATGTCTCCCCGGCAACGGCACCAGAAATTGGTGAGTTGATGGGAGACTATCTTGACCTGATCCTCCCCGGCAACGGTGCAAGAAATTCCTTTTGATGTCGCTTGAACTATGTCGGTATTTCCCCAAAGAGGAAGGGATGATGCAGCACAGCTACTGTAGGTATTTCCCTCAGTTATGAAACCAAGGTATCAATCCAGTAGGAGAACCAAGCAACACTATGTAAACAGTACCTGCACACAAATAACAAATACTTGCAACCCGACGATTAGGAGGGGTTGTCAATCCCTCTACGGGTAACGGCGCCAGAAATTGGCAAGTTGACAGGATAAAATTGTGATAGATTGGATAAATAGATCTCGATAAAACATGAAATAAAAGATCCAAATAAAAAGAGCAACGAGGTATTTTTGGGTTTTTGGAATAATATATCTGAAAATAAAGGAGAATAAAAATAGATCTCAAAGAAATATGATGAAGATTAGACCCGGGGGCCGTAGATTTCACTAGTGGCTTCTCTCAAGAAATAGCACATGGTGGGTAAACAAATTACTGTTGGGCATTTGATAGAACCTCAAATAATTATGACAATATCCAGGCAATGATCAATAAATAGGCATCACATCCAAGATTAGTAGACCGACGCCTGCCTGCATCTACTACTATTACTCCACACATCGACTGCTATCCAGCATGCATCTAGTGTATTAAATTCATGGAAAAACGGAGTAATGCAATAAGAATGATGACATGATGTAGACGAGATCTATTCATGTAGGAATAACCCCCACCTTGTTATCCTTAATAGCAATGATACATGCGTGTCTTGCTGTCCCTTCTGTCACTGGGAAAGAACACCGCACGATCGAACCCATCACAAAGCACCTCTTCCCATGGCAAGAAAAATCAATCTAGTTGGCCTAACTAAACCAAAGAATCGAAGAAGAAATACGAGGCTATAAGTAATCATGCATAAAAGAGATAAAAGAACTCAAATAACTTTCATGGATATAGATCTGATCATAAACTCAAAGTTCATCGGATCCCAACAAAAACACCGCAAAAAGAGTTACATCAAATAGATCTCCAAGAGACCATTGTATTGAGAATCAAAAAGAGAGAAGAAGCCATCTAGCTACTGCCTACGAACCCGTAGGTCTACAACGAACTACTCACGCATCATCGGAGAGGCACCAATGAGGATGATGAACCCCTCCGTGATGGTGTCTAGATTGGATCTCGTGGTTCTGGAACTTGCGGCGGCTGGAATTGTGTTTCGTCGACTCCCCTAGGGTTTTTGGAATATTTGGGTATTTATAGGGCGAAGAGGCGGTGCGGGAGGCCACCGAGGTGGGCACAACCCACCTGGGCGCGCCTGGGCCCCCAGGCGCGCCCTGGTGGGTTGTGCTCCCCTCGGAGCCCCCCTCTGGTACTTCTTTGGCCCAACAGATGTCTTCTGGTCCAAAAAATTCTCCAAAAAGTTTCGCTGCATTTGGACTCCATTTGGTATTGATTTTCTACGAAGTAAAAAACAAGCAAAAAACAACAACTGGCACTGGGCACTATGTCAATAGGTTAGTCCCAAAAAATGATATAAAGTTGGTATAAAATGATTGTAAAACATGCAACAATGATAATATAACAGCATGGAACACGAAAAAATTATAGATACGTTGGAGACGTATCAGTAAGTAAAGAGCATGAAGAAAAGAAATTATTCAAAACCCTGAGGAAGTACCGTGCCGCTATTGGATATACTCGTGATGATCTTAAGGGTATTAGTCCCACTCTATGTCTGTACAAGATTAGTATGGAGCTTGATGCTAAGCCAGTTGTTGATCTCCAGCAATGATTAAATCCTAAAATGAAGGAAATGGTAAGAAATTAAATATTGAAGCTCCTAGAAGCAGGTATAACCTATCCTATATATAGCTGATAGTAGATGGGTAAGCCCTATTCATTGTGTCCCTAAGAAGGGAGGTATCACGGTTGTCCCTAATGATAAGAATGAGCTTGTTCCGCAAAGAATTATAACAGATTATAGGATGGTAATTGATTTTAGAAAACTAAACAAAGCCACGAGGAAGGATCACTACCCCCTACCATTTATTGATCAAATGCTAGAAAGGTTATCGAAGCATACACATTTATGTTTTCTAGATGGATATTCTGGTTTTTCCCAAATACCTGTGTCAAAAGAGGATAAAAAAACTACTTTTACATGCCCTTTTGGTACTTTGCTTATAGATGTATGCGTTTTGGTTTATGCAATGCACCTGCTACCTTTCAAAGATGTATGACTGCTATATTCTCTAACTTTTGTGAAAAGATTGTTGAGGTTTTCATGGACAATTTTTCCATTTGCGGAACTTCTTTTGATGATTGCTTAAGCAACCTTGATCAAGTTTTGCAGAGATGTGAACAAACTAATCTTGTCTTGAATTGGGAGAAGTGCCATTTTATGGTGAATGAGGGTATTGTCTTGGGGCATAAAATTTCTGAGCGTGGCATTGAAGTGGATAAAGCCAAAGTTGATGCAATTGAGAAAATGCCATGTCCTAAAGATATCAAAGGTATAAGAAGTTTCCTTGGTCATGCTGGTTTATATAGGAGATTTATTAAAGTATTCTCTAAAATTTCTAGGCCTCTCACTAATCTCTTGCAAAAAGATGTTCCATTTGTTTTTGAAGATGATTGTGTAGAAGCCTTTGAAACACTTAAGAAAGCCTTAACTTCTGCACCTATGGTTCAACCACCTGATTGGAACTTACCTTTTGAGATTATGTGTGATGTTAGTAATTATGATGTTGGTGCTATTCTAGGACCAAGAGTTGATAAGAAATTAAATGTTATCCATTATGCTTGTAAAACTCTAGACAGTGCTCAAAGAAACTATGCTACTACTGAGAAAGAATTTCTAGCAGTTGTGTTTGCTTGTGATAAGTTCAGATCTTGCATTGTTGATTCTAAGGTAACTGTGCACACTGCTTATGCTGCTATTAAATACCTTATGGAAAAGAAAGATGCTAAACCTAGACTCATTAGGTGGGTTCTTTTGTTACAAGAATTTGACTTGCATATTACTGATAGGAAGGGAGCTGAGAATACAGTAGCTGACAACTTGTCTAGGTTAGAAAATATTCTTGATGACTCACTACCTATTGATGATAACTTTCCCGATGAACAACTAGCGGTTATAAATGCTTCTCGTAATACTCCTTGGTATGCAGAGTATACTAATTATATTGTTGCTAAATATATACCACCTAGTTTCACATACCAACAAAAGAAGAAGTTCTTCTTCGATTTAAGACATTACTTTTGGGATGACCCACATCTATACAAAGGAGTAGATGGTATTATTAGATGTTGTATACCTGAGCATGAACAGGAACAAATCCTACGTAAGTGTCACTCCGAGGCATACGAAGGACACCATGCGGGAGACAGAACGGCAAACAAGGTATTACAATCTAGTTTTTATTGGCCTACTCTTTTCAAAGATGCTCATAAATTTGTCTTATCTTGTGATGAATGTCAAAGAATTGGCAATATCAGTAGATGCCAGGAAATGCCTATGGATTATTCACTTTTTATTGAACCATTTGATGTTTGGGGATTTGATTATATGGGACCTTTTCCTTCCTCCAATGGGTATACTCATATTTTGGTTGCTATTGATTACATTACTAAGTGGGTAGAAGCTATTCCAACTAGTAGTGCTAATCATAACACTTCCATTAAAATGCTTAAAGAAGTTATTTTCCCAAGGTTTGGAGTCCCTAGATACTTAATGACTGATGATGGTTCACACTTTATTCATGGTGTTTTCCGTAAATTGCTTGCTAAATACAATGTCAATCATAGAATTGCATCACCCTATCACCCCCAATCTAGTGGTCAAGTTGAAATAAGCAATAGAGAAATAAAATTAATTTTGCAAAAGACTGTCAATAGATCTAGGAAGAATTGGTCTAAGAAACTTGATGATGCACTTTGGGCTTATAGAACTGCTTATAAGAATCCTATGGGTATGTCTCCATATAAAATGGTTTATGGAAAAGCATGTCATTTACCTCTTGAACTAGAACACAAAGCTTATTGGGCAATCAAATAACTCAACTATGATTTTAAACTTGCCGATGAAAAGAGGTTGTTTGATATTAGCTCACTTGATGAATGGAGAACCCAAGCCTATGAAGACGCTAAACTGTTTAAGGAAAAAGTTAACAGATGGCATGATAAAAGAATACAAAAATGGGAATTTAACATAGGTGACCAAGTCTTGCTATACAACTCTCGTTTAAGTTTTTTGTGGGAAAACTTCTCTCCAAATGGGAAGGACCTTACATTATCGAAGAAGTTTATCGTTCAGGTGCTATCAAGATCAACAACGCCGAAGGCACCAACCCGAGGGTGGTGAATGGACAAAGAATTAGGCATTATATCTCAAGTACGCCTATAAATGTTGAGACTAATATTATTTAGTCCATAACACCAGAGGAGTTCATAAAGAAAACTTTTCGGAAAACTCCAGAACCCTGAAAAGGGACAGGTATGTGATACGGTAAGTAAATCGACTCCAAAAGTTCCATAAAAGCAATTTTACTTCGTTTTGGAATATTTAAAAAATTAGGAAAATAATAAGTAGTCCGAAAAGCGCGCGAGCAGGTAACAAGCCTGGGGGCGCGCTTCCCGAGCTTGTGGAGCCCTCGTGCGCCATCCGGACTCCGTTTTCTCCTAGATTACTTGTTTTGCATGGTAAAAATTCATTATATAATCTCCCGGAGGTTTTGATCACCATATTGCGACGATATCCTTCGTTCTTGTTTCCAGCTATTTCTGTGGTAGATTTAGAGCAATATGTCTTTGCAAGAATCATACGGGGAGAGTCGTGTCTCTCACCCCACGATGGATCAAAGAGCGTATGGTGAAGTTGATCCCTATGGGTGGTCAACCGATGAAGAAATAGAAGCCGACCTGAAAAGAGTGGACGCCATCGAGGATCAAGAAGTCACTTCCCTGCCTCAACCCGACGACATGCATGTGGAGTTCAAGAAATCAAGCCTGCCAGATTTGATCAAACCTCCAAGTGCCAAATTTATCTCTTACAATAACTTGAAAAAGAGTGTTGCTTCTTCCTCTGCAGCCAGGAGGCATCCATGGGTGGACGGTGCTTTAACTGTCACAGGAAAGCTCTGCAAGGAAATTATGGATCTCAGGCAGCAAATTAATAAGCTCAAAGAGGAGAATCGCATTCTGAGAGGCATCATTGCCAAGAATATTGCGCCACCACCTCCGAAGAAGGAGAGTTGAGTACACGGGTATGGGCACTCCCCTTGGCTTGTGCCAAGCTTGGGCGAGGTGCCCCGGTATCATATCACCATCATATCTTTATCATTATCGTTTATCTTAGTTCGATCCTTTTGGTTACATCGTGATCTAGTAGAATAAAAGTTTTTAGTATGATCTAATCTTTAAGTTTTGCTTCGTGATCTATCTATGTAATCAAGTATGATAGTTATATAATAAAGATTAGTTTTGAGTTGAGTGTTTTGCTTTCTTATATTTATCTTTAAAAAGGGGATAAAAAAATAAAAGAGTATATAGTCGATGTTCACATAACACCACTAAGGGAATCACAACAGACATATCATCAAAATATCAAACGAATATCAAATTCACATGATTACTTGCAACGTGACTTCTCCCGTGTCCTCAAGAACTAAAGTAACTACTCACACAACATATTCATGCTCAAGATCAGAGGAGTAATAAATATCATAATGGATCTGAACATATAATATTCCACCAAATAACCGGCTGGCGTCAACTACAAGATGTAATCAACACTACTAGTCACCCACACGTACCAATCTGAGGTTTTGATACAAAGATTGAACACAAGAGATGAACTAGGGTTTGAGATGAGATGGTCCTGTTGAAGATGTTCATGAAGATTGGCCTCCCAAAGATGAGAGGGTTGTTGGTGATGATGATGACTTCGATTTTCCCCTCCCGGAGGGAAGTTCCCGGCGGAATTGCTCCGTCGGAGGGCAGAAGTGCTCTTGCTCAAGTTCCGCCTCGAGACGGTGGCGCTCCGTCCCGAAAGTCCTCTCCTTATTTTTTCTAGGTTAAAATACCTTATGTACCAGAAGATGGGCACCGGAGGTGGGCCAGGTAGCCCACTACCCACCAGGGCACGCTTGGAGGGGGTGGCGCACCCTGGTGCCTAGTGGGCACCTGGGTGGCCCTCTCCGGTGTTTCTTTTCCCCAGTATTTTTTATATATTCCAAAATATTTCTTTCTAAAATTTCAGCTCATTTCGAGATGTGCAGAATAGGTATCTCTAACATAGCTTTTTCAGGACTAGAATTCCAGCTGCCGGTATTCTCCCTCTTTGTGTAAACCTTGCATATTGTGAGAGAAAAGGCATTAGAATTACTCCACAAAGTATTATATTGCATAAAAACACTATAAATAATAGTAGGAAAACATGATGCAAAATGGACGTATCAACTCCCCCAAGCTTAGAGCTCGCTTGTCTTCAAGCGAAAGCCGATATCGAAAATCATGTCCACATGTTTAGAGAGAGGTGCCGATAAAAACAAAATACAGACATAGTGGCATCATGCTTATTATTATAACAGAAATAAACTTTATCATAGAACTTCTTATGAGCAAGTAACAATTCATCACAATCATCGAAGTATAAAGCATAAACTTTCTTGAAAACTAACAAACTAGTTGGTGCATGATTCCCGGTCAACTATAACCATTGTTCAATAGTGGTAAACGGCCTAGCTCATGGCTCATGAGATAGCCAAAGTTCAATTTTCTTTGAAGTTGCCAGACGGACTAGCTTAGTGGTTGTATGTTTTGTTTAAGCCAAAGGCAATCCCACACAAAATTCCACTATTTTGCGAGAGATCTTTCTCCCCCATATTTTGGGTAATATTGAAAGGAAAAATAATTTGCACATGAGGACTAAGGCAGTGCCAAAATATTGGGCACCATCCAAATAAAAAGCTAAAATGTTGGTCATCACCTAAGGATTAAGGCAGTGGCTCAGCCGGCGACAACGGTTGGCCTCGACGACAATGATGTCTGCCATGCCCTAGTTGTCCACCTCTTTCCTCATCTTTCCACCACCCCTGCTTATGTCGCTCGCTCCCTCTTATGCTTGTCATGGGTCAACTCTTGCTCATGCTCCAGCGTCATCGTGATCTATGTGTCGCTATTGTGGGCGCACGTGCTAATGATCATTTGGCTGTCTTACTACACTTTTGTTCTCAGATGGAGAGATACAAGAGCCTGGAGAAGTTAGAAATACTTGTAACTTTATTCAATCATAACAACCATTACAAGTCACAATGCTTTGGACCCAAGATCCAAAAACTACAAAGTAACTCCTAGAACTAAGAATTACATTGAGAACTCTCGGATATATCTTCTCTATGGTGACAAACTTTACAACGACGAAACTATTCCAAAGCTTCAATGAAGACCCGTGCAATTAGACATGAGCAATGACATTGCACTCGTACACAACCAATAAAGATTTTAGAGAGCCCCTTGTGTCGCACATCCAAAAAGATGGGTAGCCATGAGCGATGAATGATCCTATGGTCGAGCATGATCCCTCGGAAGTGCATATTGTCGAACCACATGGTCTTCACTATAACGCGGAGCAAGGGTTCCAAGTCCGCAAAAAGTCAAACTAACAAAAGCACCAATCCACACTAGCAAAACTACAAATGCAAACTCCCCAAGATCTATCAAATAGGTTTTGCAATGACACAAAAATGAATTCCGCAAGACTTGAAAAACCAGTTTTGCGATGACACAAACACGAACTCCGCAAGATCAAATTGACCATGCATGAATAGAATACACAGCTCTGGCTCCAAGGCATTGGCCGGTACAGCGTAAAGCATTGGCGCGAGAATGAAAACAAAAAGAATTGTATTTGCAATGACACCACACCCATCATTGGACTATTGCTGCTAAGATGGCATAACTCATTCTAAAAAGATTCTTAACTAATATATGAAAACCCCATTTTCCTCCACCTCATAGCACCAAAGTGGGGGCTAGAAGTGATGAGGATATCAATACCATTGTTACACCCACAGCCCCTGCTGCTATACATAATGGACCAATTACTAGAGCTCGCGCACGCCAATTAAATTATCAGGTACTTTCGTTTCTTGGTAATGATTCTAATGTTCATGAGAATATGATGCTGCCTAAATTGGATACATTTGTTTTGCTTACAAATGAAGGGCCTAGCTTGGACAAGAAAGAGGAACCTTGGAGCAAGTTCAAGCATGGAGATGATGGCATGCGCAAGGGGAACAAGAACGGAGTTACAAGTGATGATTTCAGGACTTTGAAGTCACCATAATGAGTGCAGGAAGCCTTGGACGAAATGTACAAGATGCCACTTCATAAATTTCGTCCAGAGGCTATTATAGGTGCTGCGTCACCTTATTAATGGGCCAGGCCCATGTAATTTCTAAATACTTGAGTATAGGCTGTTTTTAGAGTCCGTATGTGTGGGAAAACAAGAGATAGGGTTGGTTTCGGACCCCTCCTTCAAGGGCCACGAAATTCCCCCCCCCCCTCCTCCTCCATATATGCAGCCCTTAGGGCACCGTTTAGACTTTGGGTTTTGTTTAGATTAAAAGTTCGCCATAGCTGCAACTTCGTGTACTTCGTTTGTGTTCAATGACCAGACAAAGGCGTCACAGAACCCCACCTTCATTAATAAAGCTTTCCTCTTATATTCGCAATATCCAGATTGCAATCTCAGTTTCTTGCTTGTTCTTCATTTGCTCGTAGGAAATAGACCCTCATGGTCAGGTTGATCATGCTCCAGCGTGGTCAATAACCCCTTGGAAGTTGGTTTAGCAATTGCTAAGGCGCGACGTCTCGCACGTTCGTAGTCGGATCGTCAAGGTCGACTCCCACAGAAAACGATAGCAACCATCTCATCGAAACATCGGGACACCTTCGCCTCTATCAAGTGGTATCAGATTTCCAGGTTGCTCGGTGAGATTTTACAGTTTTTCGTAGTTTAGATCGAGTCTGTTCTTCATACCTACAGTCCACGAAAAAGCCAAAAAAAAATTTAGGGTTAGTTCATCATATCCGAACCAATCTGAGCCTTTGCATAATCTTTTCTGTATTTGCTTTGTTGAATTTGCAGTTGCATCGTCATGTCAAGTTGCTGGTCTTAGCGTCTAGTCCTTTAGAGTTTCGAGTTCTGTTCACAGGTTGTCATGTCGCCGCTGCCATATATCACCACCGCATCATCATCATCGCTGCTGCCATATACCACCACCGCACCAACTTCATCGCCGCTGCCATATACCACCACCACATATTCACTGCCAATCCGAGTCCCTATACGCCACCACCTATCCGCCGCCATCACGCCAATCCGAGTCCACCAGCAACATATATCCGCCACCAGTCCGAGTTCCACCAGATTCATCTCCGCCACCGGTCCTAGTCCGAGTCCAGTATTTTGTTACTCTGTTTTGGATTTCCAGATCACACCATACTCCGAGTCGTGACATAGTAGGACTCCCGAACTTTCGTACTACCTGTAGTAGAAAAATAGTTCCAGTTTCAAAAAAAAAAAACTAAGTCTGGAAAATTCTGGCTAGGCAATTTTTCGACCATTTGTAGACTTTTTCGAAAAAAATTTGTTGCGGAGCAAAAAAAAGAGGAAAAAAAGTGCAAAAAAAAGAGAAAAAAATTCAGAGTGTGCTCCTCCCTTGTTTACGTGCAGCGCCGTGATTTTAATAGTGTTCTAGGCTCGCGTCTCTAGCACGGTCTAGCCTAGGACCAGCACAGTACCGTCGTTGAGCGTTTATTCAACTTTGCATCTCTGAATAGATTATTGCTGACCCTTTTTGCTACCATATCATAAGCCTTTCCAGCTCCCCATACATCTATGTCGTGCGTTTCACACCACTTGGCAATCGCTCTGTCCAATCTTTAAGAGTTTTGACTACACCGGTTGCCGATCACCACCTGCTGCTGGGTAAGAACTGGTAAGCATTTGAGATTCTCTTGACGGTTTTGTGATACACCACCACCACCACTTCCTAATAGTCTTTAGGATCATATTCTTGTGTGTTTCTATTGCTGCTAACCATGGCAGGATCACAAGCCGATGACACTGATTGGGAGAACATGACGAACAAACAGCTACATGATAAATTTCAGCAAATGATGAGTGGACAGGTGCAAGATGTGCTAAACAGATTTGAAGAGGCCATGGAGAAGATAGATGGAATTGAGAAGACATTCGAAACTAAGCTCGGTAACAAGTTTAATGAATTGCTCGCGCGTCTTCCACAACCACCGCCGGCTGCACCTGTCGCACCTCTACAACAACAACAACGTCGCCTTCCAAATCAAGTGGGACGAGCACAGCGCGTTCCCCTTGAGCCTGGTCAAACTTCTGGTGCCGCTGCACCTACTGTTGATGCTTCTAAGGCTCCTGCTGCCGCTGAGGAGGACAATTATGCGGGCGATTACGAGGACGAGGTTGATCAAAATCAGAACTACGTACCAGCACCAGGTCGTCCACATGCCAATAATCGCAATGGTAGGGCTGCATTACCATCTCAGGTACGAGACCATGACCATCTTCCTAAACTGAAATTGAATATTCCACCATTTGAGGGTAGATATGTTCCTGATATATATCTTACTTGGGAGTTAGAAACTGAACAATGTTTTACATGTTTACAATATCCCGAGGAGAGACGTGTTGCTGCTGCTGTTTGTGCTTTTACTAGTTTTGCATGTGTATGGTGGTCTGAACATTGTAGATTATATCCTATTCTAGCTACATGGGCTGCTTTGAAAACTGCTATGCGTACTCGTTGGGTTCCACCATATTATCAACGTGAATTACTTCAAAAATTGTAGCGCTTAAGACAAGGAAAAAATTCTGTAGAAGAATATTATCAGGAATTACAAACTGGCATGATTAGATGTGGTATTGTTGAGGAGAATGAAGCTATGCTTGCACGTTTTATGGGTGGATTAAATAGAGAGATTCAGACCATTCTAGAGTATAAGGAGTATAATAATATCACTCGTTTATTCCATCTTGCTTGTAAAGTTGAACGTGAAGTGCAGGATCGACAGGCATTGGCGCGAACTAATTTTTCTGCAGGTCGATCTTCATCATGGACACCGCATGCCTCCTCTACTCCCACACGTCCTACTGCAGCACCACTGACTTCAGCCGCCAATTCCAACCGAGATACAAGAAAACAGGCACCACCACCACCATCTGCCAAGAGTACACCTTCTGGGCCTACCCAGAGCTCTTCTTCATCTATGGCATCAACAGGGCACACACATGATATTATTTGTCGTCGTTGTAAGGGAAGAGGTCATTATGCGAGAGAATGCCAATCTTCGCGTGTTATGATTGCTACTGAGGATGGTGGGTATGAGTCCCCTAGTGACTATGATGAGGAGACTTTGGCTCTTATTACAAGTGAAGAACACGGTGGAGATGATTCTGATTATGAGACGCAATACATCGCTCCTGAAGACGCTGACAGGTATGAATGTTTAGTTGCTCAACGTGTTTTGAGTGTGCAGGTCACACAATCTGAGCAAAATCAGAGACATAATTTGTTCCATACAAAGGGAGTTGTGAAGGAACGTTCTGTTCGCGACATCATAGATGGAGGGAGCTGCAACAACTTGGCTAGCATGGAGATGGTGGAGAAGCTATCTCTCACCACAAGACCACATCAACATCCTTACTATATCCAATGGTTCAACAACAGCGGCAAGGTTAAGGTAACACGTACTGTTCGTGTGCATTTTAGTATCTCTACATATGCTGATTATGTTGATTGTGATGTGGTACCCATGCAAGCATGTTCATTATTACTTGGTAGACCATGGCAATTTGATAAAAATTCTATACACCATGGTAGAAACAATCAGTATACTCTTGTTCATAAGGATAAACATATTACTTTGCTTCCTATGACTCCTGATTCTATTTTGAAAGATGATATTAATAGAGCTAGTAAAGCAAAACAGGAGAAAAATAAGAGTGAAAATCAGATTGTGGCAAAAGAATTTGAGCAACAAATGAAGCCTAATAATAAACCATCTAGTGTTGCTTCTGAAATTAAATTGAAAAGTGCATGTTTACTTGCCACCAAATCTGATATTGATGAGCTAGATTTCAGCAAATCTGTTTGCTATGCTTTTGTGTGCAAAGAGGCATTATTTTCATTCGAGGACGTGCCTTCCTCTTTGCCTCCTGCTGTCACTAACATTTTGCAGGAGTTCGCTGATGTCTTTCCACAAGACGTGCCACCGGGATTACCACCTATTCGCGGGATTGAGCATCAGATTGACATAATTCCCGGTGCTTCACTGCCAAACCGTGCGCCATACCGTACCAATCCAGAGGAGACGAAGGAGATTATGCGTCAAGTACAGGAGCTGCTCGACAAAGGTTATATACGGAATCTCTTAGTCCTTGTGTTGTTCCTATTATACTAGTGCCAAAAAAGGATGGTACATCACGTATGTGTGTTGATTGTAGAGGCATTAATAATATTACTATTCGCTATCGTCATCCTATTCCTAGGCTAGATGATATGCTTGATGAATTGAGTGGCTCTACAATATTCTCCAAAGTTGATTTGCGTAGTGGATACCATCAAATTCATATGAAATTGGGAGATGAATGAAAAACAGCATTTAAAACTAAGTTTGGTTTATATGAATGGTTAGTCATGCCTTTTGGGTTAACTAATGCACCTAGTACTTTCATGAGATTAATGAACGAAGTTTTACGTGCTTTCATTGGACGATTTGTGGTAGTTTACTTTGATGATATATTGATTTATAACAGATCTTTGGAGGAACATTTGGAACATTTACGTGCTGTTTTTATTGCTCTACGTGATGCACGTTTGTTTGGTAACCTTGGGAAGTGCACCTTTTGCACCGACCGAGTATCTTTTCTTGGCTATGTTGTTACTCCACAGGGAATTGAAGTTGATAAAGCCAAGATTGAAGCTATTGAGAGTTGGCCGCAGCCCAAAACGGTCACACAAGTGAGGAGTTTCCTTGGGCTCGCTGGTTTCTATAGGCGTTTTGTGATAGATTTTAGCACCATTGCTGCACCTCACAATGAGCTTACAAGGAAGGATGTGCCTTTTGTTTGGGGTACCGCACAGGAAGAAGCCTTCACGGTATTGAAAGATAAGTTGACACATGCTCCTTTACTCCAACTTCCTGATTTTAATAAGACTTTTGAGCTTGAATGTGATGCTAGTGGAATTGGATTAGGAGGTGTGTTATTACAAGATGGCAAACCTGTTGCATACTTTTCTGAAAAATTGAGTGGGCCTAGTCTGAACTATTCTACTTATGATAAAGAATTATATGCTCTTGTTCAGACCTTAGAAACATGGCAACATTATTTATGGCCCAAAGAATTTGTTATACATTCTGATCATGAATCTTTGAAACACATTAAAACTGAACCGTAGACATGCTAAATGGGTTGAATTCATTGAGACTTTCCCTTATGTCATTAAACACAAGAAGGGTAAAGAAAATGTTATTGTTGATGCATTGTCTCGTCGTTATACTATGCTTTCACAACTTGACTTTAAAATATTTGGTTTGGAGACCATCAAAGATCAATATGTGCATGATCCTGAATTTAAAGATGTATTGCAGAATTGTAAAGAAGGGAGAACATGGAATAAGTTCGTCGTTAACGATGGATTTGTGTTTCGTGCTAACAAGCTATGCATTCCAGCTAGCTCCGTTCGTCTTTTGTTGTTGCAGGAGGCGCATGGAGGAGGATTAATGGGACACTTTGGCGTAAAGAAGACGGAGGATGTACTTGCTACACATTTCTTTTGGCCAAAGATGAGACGGGATGTTGAGCGCTTTGTTGCTCGCTGCACTACATGTCAAAAAGCTAAGTCATGACTCAATCCTCATGGTTTATATATGCCTTTGCAGTACCTAGTGTTCCATGGGAGGATATATCTATGGACTTTGTTTTGGGTTTACCTCGAACAAAGAAGGGGAGGGATAGCATATTTGTTGTCGTGGATAGGTTCTCGAAAATGGCACACTTTATACCATGTCATAAAAGCGATGATGCTGCTAATGTTGCTGATTTGTTCTTTCGTGAAATTATTCGCTTGCATGGTGTGCCAAATACTATTGTTTCAGATCGTGATACCAAATTTCTTAGCCACTTTTGGAGATGTTTATGGGCTAAGTTGGGGACTAAACTGCTTTTTAGTACTACTTGTCACCCCCAAACTGATGGAAAACTGAAGTAGTCAATAGAACTTTGTCTACTATGCTTAGGGCTGTTTTGAAGAATAACAAGAAAATGTGGGAAGAATGCTTGCCTCATATTGAATTTGCTTATAATCGTTCGTTGCATTCTACTACTAAGATGTGCCCTTTTGAGATTGTATATGGTTTCCTACCTCGTGCACCTATTGATTTGTTGCCTCTTCCATCTTCGGAGAAGGTTAATTTTGATGCTAAACAATGTGCTGAATTGATCTTAAAAATGCATGAGTTAACTAAGGAGAACATTGAGTGTATGAATGCTAAATATAAACTTGCTGGAGATAAGGGTAGAAAACATGTTGTGTTTGCACCTGGAGATCTTGTTTGGTTACATTTGCGTAAGGATAGATTTCCTGATTTGCGCAAATCAAAGCTAATGCCACGTGTTGATGGTCCTTTTAAGGTGTTAGAGAAAATAAATGATAATGCATATAAACTTGAGCTGCCTGCAGATTTTGGGGTTAGTCCCACTTTTAACATTGCAGATTTGAAGCCTTATTTGGGTGAGGAAGATGAGCTTCCGTCGAGGACGACTTCATTTCAGGAAGGGGAGGATGATGAGGACATCAATACCATTGTTACACCCATAGCCCCTGCTGCTATACATACTGGACCAATTACTAGAGCTCGCGCACGCCAATTAAATTATCAGGTACTTTCGTTTCTTGGTAATGATTCTAATGTTCATGAGAATATGATGCTGCCTAAATTGGATACATTTGTTTTGCTTACAAATGAAGGGCCTAGCTTGGACAAGAAAGAGGAACCTTGGAGCAAGTTCAAGCATGGAGATGATGGCATGCGCAAGGGGAACAAGAACGGAGTTACAAGTGATGATTTCAGGACTTTGAAGCCACCATAATGAGTGCAGGAAGCCTTGGACGAAATATACAAGATGCCACTTCATACATTTCGTCCAGAGGCTATTATAGGTGCTGCGTCTCCTTATTAATGGGCCAGGCCCATGTAATTTCGAAATACTTGAGTATAGGTTGTTTTTAGAGTCCGTATGTGTGGGAAAACAAGAGATAGGGTTGGTTTCGGACCCCTCCTTCAAGGGCCACGAAATCCCCCCCCCCCCCTCTTCCTCCATATATACAGCCCTTAGGGCACCGTTTAGACTTTGGGTTTTGTTTAGATTAAAAGTTCGCCATAGCTGCAACTTCACGTACTTCGTTTGTGTTCAACGACCAGACAAAGGCGTCACAGAACCCCACCTTCATTAATAAAGCTTTCCTCTTATATTTGCAATATCCAGATTGCAATCTCAGTTTCTTGCTTGTTCTTCATTTGCTCGCAGGAAACAGACCCTCGTGGTTAGGTTGATCGTGCTCCAGCATGGTCAATAACCCCTTGGAAGTTGGTTTAGCGATTGCTAAGGCGCGACGTCTCGCACGTTCGTAGTCGGATCGTCAAGGTCGACTCCCATAGAAAACGATAGCCACCATCTCATTGAAACATCGGGACACCTTCGCCTCTATCAAGAAGCGAGGGGAACAGGGCTGGTTCTCGAGCCTGAATAAGTTTCCTATGTTGGTGTGGTGTTTGAGCACAAGCATGGGGCAGGTCAGAGTCAGCCATTGCATCATATCCGACTACACACAAGAGGATGGGCTTGTCCTTGAAGGTTGATGCCTATCCAACACAATCCTCTGCCTTCCCTTTCCTCCAGTGTCCGTCTAACAGTGCGAACTCGCGAGAGCTATATCTCGCTCTTTGCGGGATGATAGCCCGGCTAGCCTTAGACGACCGCTAGGATGGCCCAGCCCAAATTGCTTCGGGGGGGGGGGGGTAAGCTTCCATGTACCACCGGGTTTCAGAACCTTTCATCCAGTTTTTTTTCATTGCTTCTCTGTATTGGTTTTACCGGGTTTTTTTCTTTCATTTATCATTTTTTTTCTATTTTAAAATACATGTAAGATTTTTTTAATACACGTTGAACATTTTTCGTATACACACTGAAACTTTTTTAGATACACGTTAAAATTTCTTCAAATACATGTTAAACATTTATCCGAATACACGTTAAACATTTGTCAAATGCACATTGAACATTCTCTTACATACAAGTTTAACATTTTCCAGATAGAAGTTCAATATCTCCAAATGCACATTGACCTTTTTTTAATACATGTTGAACATTTGTCAAATGCACATTTAACATTTTTTAAATACACGGTGAACATTTTCTATAGACACACTAAACATTTTTCTAAAGAGAGAAGTCAGTATTATCCCCCTAAACTTGTCTCACGGTTCAGTTTACAACCCTTACCTTTGTTTTGGTTCAAATCACACCCCTAAACTATAACCCCCCCCCCCCACCTTCCTTCTCATTTAACCAGTTTGGATGTGTTTTCACTCCGGTTTTTGTCCTAGAGAGCACTGTCATGTCATCATATTTCTTTCTCATCTCTGACACATCACTATTTCTCTCTCCTCTCACAACTAAAACAAAAACAACATGTTTCTCTCAAACCGTATGTTCATTTTAGCTAAAATTTCACAGATTTTTCACTGCATTATTTTTGGTTCACTGGAATTTTTTCTGAATTTTATGTGCGATTTGAATTTTGAGGTTAAATTTTGAACTTAAATCTAACAGTCAGATTTAACTGAAATTTTAGCAAAATGATCACCAAATTATTTATGATTTTCTGGAAAAAAAATAAAAAATCTGTAAATTCAAATTTTGAGCTCAAAATTTGAATTTGAAACTACACAATGATTGTATTTCAAACCGTAAACCAATTTTAGCTGAAATTATACAATATTGGTCACTTAATCATTCTGGATTAACTGGAAATTATTATGATTATCTGTTCAATTTGTGCTTTTTTCACTTTTAATTTGTGAGTATTATGACGGCAAAACGATGTACATGTTGTAGGTGTTTGTGAATTACTTCGACATAACATCAACCATATCAATAAATACATACTAATCACATTCTAACACTACATCCCACAATCTTAACAAAAAGCATGGTCTATAAGGTTCTTAAGGTCTTCATAGTCTCACATAAATTGAAGAAAGCATCAAACACGACACATGTGTGCTCATCTTTGTAAGAAGTTACTTGCTAGCTCTCGAACCTGCTAGTTTTCTTCAACAAGTAAACCAGCATAACCAAGGACACAAAGGCCAACTACAAACTACCCTTACTCTGTCACCCCCTCATCCTTGAGAAATATGATTTCTTTCTTCTCATTAAGACCATAGTTTATAATGGCTTGCTTGAACTCATGGTTTCCACTAAATTTAATGCCATGCTCAAAATATGGCACTATTGCATTTTCATCAAACTTTGGATACTTCCGGACAAGCTCACCTTAACTATCTTCATCCAAAGATTCATCATCATCACTAGAGTTATCTTCTATCTTCTCTGGCGCGTCATTGAACTTGAGATCACCTTCAATAATAGGAAACATTTCATAAATTTCATGGAAAGTTAAGGGTTGGAAAATGAACCCTAGGACAAGTACTGAAAAAAATATGCCCTAGAGGCAATAATAAAGTTGTTATTTTATATTTCCTTATTCATGATAAATGTTTACTATTCATGCTAGAATTGTATTGATCGGAAACCTAAATACATGTGTGAATACATAGACAAACACTGTGTCCCTAGTGAGCCTCTACTTGACTAGCTCGTTGGTCAAAGATGGTTAAGGTTTCCTGACCACGGACATGAGTTATCATTTGATAACGGGATCACATCATTAGGATAATGATGTGATGGACAAGACCCATCCGTTAGCTTAGCATATTGATCGTTCAGTTTTATTGCTATTGCTTTCTTCATGTCAAATACATATTCCTTCGACTATGAGATTATGCAACTCCCGAATACCGGAGGAATACCTTGTGTTCTATCAAATGTCACAGCGTAACTTGGTGATAATAAAGATGCTCTACAGGTATCTTCGAAGGTGTTTGTTGGGTTGGCATAGATCGAGATTAGGATTTGTCACCCCGAGTATCGGAGAGGTGCCTCTGGGCCCTCTCGGTAATGCACATCATAAGAAGCCTTGCAAGCAAAGTGACTAATGAGTTAGTTACAGGATGATGTATTATGGAACGAGTAAAGAGACTTGCCGGTAATGAGATTGAACTAGGTATCTGGATACCGACGATCGAATCTCGGGCAAGTAACATACCGATGGACAAAGGGAATAACGTATGTTGTCATAACGGTTCGACCGATAAAGATCTTCGTAGAATATGTGGGAGCCAATATGAGCATCCAGGTTCCGCTATTGGTTATTGACCGGAGAAGTGTCTCGGTCATGTCTACATAGTTCTCGAACCCGTAGGGTCCGCACGCTTAACGTTCGATGAAGATTTAGTATTGTATGAGTTACATGATTTGGTGACCGAATGTTGTTCGGAGTCCCGGATGAGATCACGGACATGACGAGGAGTCTCAAAATGGTTGAGAGGTAAAGATTGATATACAGGATGATAGTATTCGGACACCGGAAGTGTTCCGGATAGTATCGGGTATTTATCGGAGTACCGGGGGGTTACCGGAACCCCCGGGGGAGAGATATGGGCCATAAGAGGGGAGCACACCAGCCCACAAGGGGTGGCACGCCCCCCTCATGGAAGGAGGCCGAGTGGGGAAGGGAAAGAGGGGGTTCGCCCCCCCCCCCCCCTTTCCTTCTCTCCTTCCTCTTCCCTTTTCCCCCTCCGGCAATTATGGAAGGGGGGAGGCCGAATTAGGGAGGACCCCAAGTAGGATTCCTCCTACTTGGGGCGCACCCTTGCTGCACCCCTCCTACTCCCACCTATATATATACGTGGGGAGGGGGCGCCTAGAACACAAAACATCAACTGTTAGCCGTGTGCGGCGCCCCCCTCCACAGATTACACCCTCGGTCATAGTTTCACGGTGCTTGGCGAAGCCCTGCGAGAATCACTTCACCATCACCGTCACCACGCCGTCAGCATGCTGACGGAACTCATCCACTACCTCAACACCTTGCTGGATCAAGAAGGCGAGGGACGTCACCGAGCTGAACGTGTGCAGAACTCGAAGGTGCCGTGCGTTCGGTGCTTGACCGGTCGGAGCTAGAAGAAGTTCGACTACATCAACCGCGTTGTCAAATGCTTCCGCTTACGGTCTATGAGGGTACGTAGACACACTCTCCCCCTCGTTGCTATGCATCTCCTAGATAGATCTTGCGTGAGCGTAGGAATTTTTTTTGAAATTGCATGCTACGTTTACCTTCAGTGGTATCCGAGCCATGTCTATGCGTAGATGATATGCACGAGTAGAACACAAAGAGTTGTGGGCGATGATCGTCATACTTCTTACCACCAATGTCTTATTTTGATTTAGAGGTAATGTTGGATGAAGTGGCCCGGACCAACCTTACATGACCACGTTCATAAGACCGGTTCCACCGACAGACATGCAACTAGTTTTGCATAAAGGTGGCTGGCAGGTGTCTGTTTCTCCTAATTTAGTTGAATCGAATTTGACTGTGGCTGGTCCTTGTTGAAGGTTAAAACAGCAAACTTCATAATTCACCGTTGTGGTTTTGATGCGTAGGTAAGAACGGTTCTTGCTAGAAGCCCGTAGCAGCCACGTAAAACTTGCAACAACAAAGTAGAGGACGTCTAACTTGTTTTTGCAGGGTATGTTGTGATGTGATATGGTTAAGACATGATGTGATATACATTATTGTATGAGATGATCATGTTTTGTAAGATATCTGGCAACCGGCAGGAGCCGTATGGTTGTCTATTTATTGTATGAAATGCAAATGCCATGTAATTGCTTTACTTTATCACTATGCGTTAGTGATAGTTGTAGAAGCAATAGTTGGCGAGACGACCACGACGCTACGATGGAGATTGATACGTCTTCGTCGTATCTATAATTTTTGATTGTTTCATGCCAATATTATACAACTTTCACATATTTTTGGCAACTTTTTATATGATTTATTGGACTAACCTATTGATCTAGTGCCTAGTGCCAGTTCATATTTGTTGCATGTTTTTTGCTTCACAGAAAATCCATATCAAACAAAGTCCAAACGTGATAAAAATTTACGGAGAATTATTTTGTAATATTTATGTTTATTGGGAGGTGGAATCAATGCAAACGGGAGCCCACAGTGACCACAACCCACCAGGGCACGTCGGGCACCCCCTGGCGCGCCCAGGTATCTTGTGCCCTCCTCGAACATCAGTTGGAGCCCTTCTTCTGGCGCAAGAAAGATAATTTATGGAAAAAATTCGTGTAAAAATTTCAGCACAATCAGAGTTACGGATCTCCGGGAATTTAAGAAACGATGAAGGGCTAGATCTGGGGAACGCGAAACAGAAGAGAACAGAGAGGGAGATCCAATCTCGGAGGGGCTCCCGCCCCTCCGCCGCCATGGAGGCCATGGACCAGAGGGGGAACTCTCCTCTCATCTAGTGGGGAGGCCAAGGAAGAAGAAGAAGGAGGGGGCTCTCCCCCCTCTCTCCCGGTGGCTCCGGAGTGCCACCGGGGCAAGGATCGTGACGGCGATCTACATCAACAATCTTGCTACCGTCAACACCAACTTTCTCCCCCTCTATGCAGCGGTGTAACATCCCTTCTCCCCGCTGTAATGTCTACTTAAACATGGTGCTCAACTCCATATATTATTTCCCAATGATCTATGGTTATCCTATGATGTTTGAGTAGATCCGTTTTGTCCTATGGGTTAATCGTGATCTTGGTTGGTATGATTGCATATTTTATTTATGGTGCGGTCCTATAGTGCCCTCCGTCTCGCACAAACATGAGGGATCCCCGCTGACGGGTGTTGCAATATGTTCATGACTCGCTTAAGGTGGGTTGCGAGAGTGATAGAAGCTTAAACCCGAGTAAGTGGGTTGTTGCGTATGGGATAAAGAGGACTTGATACTTAATGCTATGGTTGGGTTTCACGACCTTAATGATCTTTAGTAGTTGCTGATGCTTGCTAGGGGTCCAATCATAAGTGCATATGATCCAAGTAGAGAAAGTATGTCAGCTCATGCCTCTCCCTCATGTAAAATTGCAAGAGTGATTACCGGTACTTGTTATCAATTGCCTAGGGACAAATAACTTTCTTGTTGACAAAAGCTATCCACTTTTATTATCTTGCAATTTATTCGTAGTTTTATTCTCGCAAAGTACTCATAGTTTTATTCTTGCAAAATTGTTTCATACTTGTTTTAGGTAAAGAAACGTCAAGTGTGCGTAGAGTTGTATCGGTGGTCGATAGAACTTGAGGGAATATTTGTTCTGCCATTAGCTCCTCATTGGGTTCGACACTCTTATTTATCGAAGAAGACTACAAACGATCCCCTATACTTGTGGGTTATCAAGACCTTTTTCTGGCGCAATTGCCGGGGAGCAATAGCATGGGGTGAATATTCTCGTGTGTGCTTGTTTGCTTTATCACTAAGTATTTTTTATTTCCTGTCCTATGTTGTTCTCTATCTTTAGTTATGGATATGGAACACGAAACACCAAAAAAATTAGTTGTACTTGCTACTCATGGAGATGGGGAACCTCCTAAAACCCTCGATGACCGTTATGTGAAAAATATTATGCAATACTTTGATAATCCCGAGAAAACCCCATTCAACTTGATAATGAGAGTAACGTTGGATCAACGTGAATACTTTAGGGATTATCGCTTGACACAAAAAGGGAAATTATTATGGGATCAAATTGATAAGTTGCATTGGTATGCTTGGAATCTATGCCAGAGATATGATTATACTTGTTGCTCTAGGGTGAATGCTCCACACCTTCCCTTTACATGCAAATTTAATGATAATGAAACCTTGGCTTCTTATGCCAATGGTAGATATGATTATTATGATGTGGAACAAATAGAAGAATTTGTTGCTTTTAAGGGTGCTTATGAAATTGAATCTTTGTTATTAAAGTATGAAGCTTTTCATGATGATGTTTATAGACCTGAAAATTTTGCCATCCTTAAATATTGCTATGAAAATTGTAAATACTATTCTGATATTGATATATTTATTAAGAAAGTCTCCGCTGTCCAAGAAGAGACTAATATTTTGCAGGAGTCTATGGAAGAAGAAATTGATGAAACTGTGAGCTCATTGGATGAAAAAGATGATGAGGAGAGGGAAGAACAAAAGGAGGAAGAGTGGATTAGCTACCCGTGCCCACCTTATAATGAGAGTAACTCTTCAACTCATACATTATTTAATTTCCCTTCATGCTTACCGAAGGATGAATGCTATGATAATTTCTATTATCCCGTTGATTCTTTTGAAATATCCCTTTTTGATGATGCTTGCTATGCTTGTGGCCAAGATGCCAATATGAATTATGCTTATGGAGATGAACTTGCTATAGTTCCTTATGTTAAGAATGAAATTGTTGCTATTGCACCCACACATGATAGTCCTATTATCTTTTTGAATTCTCCAAACTACACTATATCAGAGAAGTTTGCTCCTATTAAGGATTATATTGATGGGTTGTGTTTTGCTACTACACATGATGATTTTGATGAATATAATATGCATGTGCTTGCTGCTTCTACTTGCAATTATTATGAGAGAGGAACTATATCTCCACCTCTCTATGTTTCCAACACGATAAAATTGCAAGAAACTGCTTATGCTATGTATTGGCCTTTACTTGATGTGCATGAATTCTTCTTGTATGACATGCCGATGCATAGGAAGAGAGTTAGACTTCGTCATTGCATGACATATGTTGCTTTGTTCTCACTACTAAATGCCAAATCATTGCTAATTAAAATTGGCTTTGATATACCTTGGGATCTGGGTGGATCCATTACTTGAGCACTTTATGCCTAGCTTAACGGCTTTAAAGAAAGCGCTGCCAGGGAGACAACCCGAAAGTTTTAGAGAGTCATTTATTTCTGTTGAGTGCTTTTATAAAGTTTAAAAACAAAAAATATAGACGGGAACCTAAAAACCTTTATCAAAAAGAGAAGCGATTGAAAGGTGATGCGTTGGAGAAGTGAGGGTCGACCTTGAACACTTGTGTTCATGCTCATGGAAACAATGTAAATTTTTCATGGAAGTTTCTCACAAAAATAATTATCCCCTTGTACAAATCCATTGTATTATAAAAATAATGTGCCAAGATTTACCTTTAGGATGATTAGATTGTTTGTTAGTATGTGCGGTGCAAAACAGAAACTTTGGCTGTAGTGCGCGATTTTACATTTTTTTACTAGAACGTCGAAAGGTTCTGAAACTTTTTGCACAGTATTGCTATACAAATTTTTTATTTTGTCCTAATTTTTTAGAATTTTTAGAGTTACATAAGTATGGTGAATGTTCAGATCATTACAGACTATCCTGTTTTCATAGATTGCTGTTATAGCTTCATTATTTGCGTATGTTTGAAATCTTGTTGAGCCTCCTTTGACTTGGGGCCATAGAATTGTGATAGCATACAGTGGGTAATGTTTGATTATAATTATACAATAATGTTATATGTCGGGGCCGGATTTCGGGGACACAAAATATCACAGAAATTAACCCCTCGTGTCATCACCAGCCCAGGATTACTGTTACTGGTGGACACGCCCTTGTTACAGATTACCAAGCTATTACAAGAATTGGGTATAAGACCATAAAGGTTTAATGATACAATAGGGATTCCAGTGGTGGATGACGGAAATGACTCGTGGTACTCCAGCGTCGATGGGGCTCCATTCCCACAGGAAAAGCTGACCCGGATAATTCCTATCCGCGTGGCCGCTATCCTAGGCTCCGCACGGACGTCGCTAAGGTACTCCTCGCTGAATTCCTGACCTAGCCACGTAAATAGCCAGGGACAAGCCTGTGAGTACGTTTAATGTACCCGTAAACATCATGAACAAAAGATATACCGAAAGCAGCAGATAAAAATATATGATCATGATGAACCAAACTATATACATATGCCCGTGCTGACTGAAATTTAAATCATGACAATAAAATGATATGAACGTGAACATAGCATGCTAGTCATGATTAAACTTATTAGAAATAAAGCAAATGAATGCCACGGGCAGTCTAGCCAGCCCAAGTGACATTCAGCAAAATAAGAGAAATGCCAATCGGGTGTCCACAAGAGTAGTGGAGGGACCGCCTGTAAACTCGAGAGATGCCACGAGAGGTCTTGAAGAGAAATGCCTGTCGGGTGTCAAGTGACGCCACGGTCGGACTTGAAAAGAAATGCCAATCGGGTGTCCACAAGAGTAGTGGCGGGATAAACCGCCTGTTAACTCGAGAGACGCCACGAGAGGTCTCGAAAATAAAGCTGAGTGCCCGGGGTAGTCTAGCCAGCCCCTGAGACACTCAGGAAATTCAGAATAAGAGAAACGGGTTAGTCCTCAATAATATGCATAAACATAATAACATTTAACATGCATAAAATATTCATGGTAACATCAGGGTGTCAATAATTATCCTGCAAAATAATTCAGGCTCAATTTAATTATTTTCCTCCGAGGACCGACACTAAGACCGACACTTGACCAACCCAGACTGTTGCCCTTAACCACGGACATGGCTATTTGAATAGGTTTAAACTCTGCAGAGGGTGTACTCTTTACCCACAAGTAAAGGATTTCTTTAGTCAGTACTGTGACACTGACTAATTCCCATTACGGTCTTTGGGTTGAAAACACACCTGACCAACACACACCAGATTAACTTTCCGGATGCCAGGAATCACCGAAAGCACCGTTCAAGAAAAACTCTGAGACGGAGAGACCAACGTCCTGCATGGGATCACTATTAATACGCGCAGATTCCAAGGGGTTCCCCCCTCTCAGTCATAACTAGAAACACCCATGCCCCCTAACCCAATGACAGGATTTAGTCCACGGCCGCGGGAAACCCTCATCGTGGCCCTCTGTACGGTGTGTGCATGGAAAGGGGTTAACAACTTACTGAACCATACCCTACTTGTGGCAGGGACCTGTGGCAGCACGAAACAAGTATGGGGGTTACTGGAACAAGACTCGATCTACGGTAGACTCAGGAGGTTAAGTTATTTCCTGCAGTGGTTAGCACAACAAATTATTCCTTCAGTAGCAACACCAAGACAGGGCCACAGCCCTTGCATGCTCCACATGCATAACCAAACAAGGCCTGACCATGCTCCAACATGATCACCCTTCTGCCGGTAATGGTATTTCTTTTATGCCTGCTCCTGCGAGTTGGTCATGACAAGCACACGATGCACGGTACGAAGAAACATGCCAACTCTATATGCATGCAATTTTTTTATTTGAATTCAACAGAAGCATGGTTCAATTATTCCTGCAGCAAAACAACTATGCAATCACCATATCAAGTGTTCAAGATGCTTGCCTTTAGCATGCAGAAATATTGGGTGCACTCCAAAAGTTTGAAAAGTTTCTTCCCTCCATTTTTCCTATTTTCAAAAATATTTGAATTACCACATAATTCAAAAACAGTGCTATAAAGTTGTTTGGAAAATTTTGAAATAAATACTAAAATAAACTAGATGAAAAATTAGAAATACCAGAAAAGGAATCAGCTTATTTGAAGTTCAGATGATTTTACTATGGAATTTCTAAGTTGGAAAATATAAAAGAATTGGACTATTTAATAGATCAGTAAATACCAAACATAAGGAAAATGTTCACCTAGTCTAAATAAATAGAGCATGCTTTTAGAAGTCTGTAGAAATTTGAATCATCCAGTTTGGATTTGAAATGAGTTCTGAGGAAATATTTGAAAAGCACTGGAAAAGAGAAGAAAAAAAATGAGCAGGAGTGCGCCCTGAGCGCTATATAGCTGTACGTGCCACTGGGCCGGTCCCAGCCGTTCGGCCGCGCGGGAGGTCGCCTACGTCAAAAGCGTATCCCACGAAATACGCTTCCAAACAGGGGCGACGTGCTTTTGAAAGGGCGCTACCCCTTAGCCAGCTCGGCGTGACCTTAAGTCACTGACGAGCGGGTCCCGCCTGCAGGGTTTGACAACAGGTCAACTAGCCTTCTCACTCCTCTTCCTTGTCCTAACAGAGACGGCACACCGGCGACGATTGCCGGAGATAGGTGGCACCTCTCGGTGATCTGAGGCCATCCACGTATTCAGGGGATCACGGCGATCTTGTGGAGGTAGGGAATGATCGAGGAGGAGCACGAGGTTGTCGGTGACGAGGTCTTCCCGAGGCCTCCGGCGGAGGCATTTTGGGGGTTTCATCTACGGGCAACCTCCGGCGAAATTGGTGGCGGGGATGGATCTGTGGGGTCGTGTGGAGGTTTTTTTGGAGAAGAAATGGAGGGGGGAAATCCCGTTGGCGTCGAAATGGTGGCGGTGGGTCGGCGATCAGAGAGGTAGGGGAAGACCTACCCGGGGTCGGGGGAATGGCGTAGGGGCGATTAGGAGGGAGGTGAGGTGATGAATGAGGAGGGTGGATCCCTAGAGCTCCTATTTATAGCTAATTGGAAGGGGATCAGTGGCTTGCGGGTGACGCCGGAATAACTCCCGCCGGTGAAGTAGGTTAGGGGTGGCGATGGGGTTCAGTGCGTGATCCAGAGAGTCGATGGAGTCCTCTGGAAGCTTTATCGCGGGAGGGAATCGAGCCCGAGGAGCTTATCCGTGGTGGGTCGCCCGTACGGGTGTGGCGGCGCTGCCTGCTTCCGGTGACTGACAGCGGGCCAGGTGAGGTTCCAGAGGGTGAAGTGGTGAGGCGGGGAGGACGCCCCATGGACGGAAGGTAGGTAGAGGAAGTGCGGCGCAGTGATGGTGGTCGGTGGCTGAGGCGGTGGCGTGTCCGAACTGATGACCACGACGGCGGTGGGGGTCGGTGCTAGCGGACAGGGGAGATGGTCGGCAAGGCCTCGGGGTTGATCTGGTTATCCAGAGGAGTACTAGGACGAGTGTGGGCTGCAGATGAGGCACGACAGGAGCTCGACATCGGCGCGGTCATACGCGTGTTCTGGCCAAGCTCCGGACACGCACTAGAGGTGCTCGACGTTTTGCCAGGGTGACCTAGGGGATTCTTCTGCTAGTGAAATTTGACAGGTTGATGCTCCTGGACATTCTAGAGTTGATGGACATGGTGGTTTAGGCAGGAGAGCAAGTTTCTAATGTAGTTGAGTAAGAGGCCAAATTTCTGCCATGCCCACATAGTGCTTGATAAAATGCTAGGACTAGCTAGGGTGCTTTATTGGGAGTGAGACTTGGCAGGGTTAGGTCTCTTTGGGTGTTAGAGATGATGGTGGGGTTGGTTTGACAAGAGGAGAAACTTGCTAGTGCAAGTTTTACTGATATTCATTTCTGGACAGAAAGTTCAGAGGAATATTTGGTGAACTAAAATGATTCCAATGGAGCTAAAATTTTGGACTTAAGGGTTTGGTTGGAAGGACTATAAGTGGGAAAAATTTCAGGATTTTTGGGGCAAGGAAAATTAGGGATGTAGTAGAAACTCAAATACAGGACAAAATTGAAAAGAGGTTGTTTCACTCAAAATTTTCAAAAGACAAAGTTAGGTTTCTGCATAAAAGTGAACTGTGGACAGCACATGACCTCCCATAATTTTTTCTGGAATTTTAAAAGAATTAATTTAAGTAGTTGTAGTGCAACAGAGGCATTTAAAGAATTGAAAATGCTATTAAAAGAATTATTTAGAGGCAAATTTTATTATGAAAATAATTCCTACTGTTATTAAAGTAGTAATGAAATGGTTTAAGAAAACTCCCAAAGCCACAATATTATCACCAAAAATTTCTATATGGAGGGAAGAATTTTGGAAAACAGAAACAGAAAATGGTTCTGAAAATAATAAAGGACTTAATATAATATCAAAATTTTATTTCTGACCAAATTTTACTTAATAAAAACATGATTAAAATTTGGGGTGTTACAAACTCTACCCCCCTTAAGAAAATCTCATCCTCGAGATTTGTTAGGTGGTCACCAAAATTATACCCACCTTTCGAGGAGATTTTCCTAAGCTATTTAAAATAACCTATTTAGGCACAGTTGACGAGGGCTCCTGATAATTGGTGTAACTACAGTGGGGCACTAGTGCTGTGGTTCTACTGTGACTATTACGACAAATTTGGAAAAAAGTGTAAATTCCAAAATTTGCTTGCCGTACTCCAGTGCACAGTGCTCTCTCCGGCTGACAGGTGGGCCCAGGGCCCACTGTCAGTCTCTTCTTCTTCCTCCGGTTCTCTTCTCCTTATCCCTCTCGCGTGCTTTCTCCACCTGTGGTATCTAGCACGTAGGGTACCTAGGGCCATACTGTGGTAGTGCGCGGCGTGCAAGCTGCCGGTGCAGCGTGCACTCACGTCGCGGGCCAGCACCTTGTCGGCACTACTCGCGATTTTACCTCCGAACACCGATGATCGGGCAACGAGCGGTGCTGGTGGACCTCGTTCACCATGCACCGAGCCCGAGCTATAAAACGAACGCAGTGCTACTCTCTTCTTCATCACACCTTGCCACACTTCTCCTTCCTCCGCTTTTTCTGTTCGCAGGAGCTCGGACGGGGCTCCAATGGAGGATGTGCTTCTGGGGTGGATTATGATTCTCATGTCCGAAGTGGTGGCGGCGTTGCTCGGGTTCTCGCTGCTCCTATGCGCGATGATCCTTGACGATCGCCGGGATGCCGCAGCTCGAGTGGTGGCTCTTCGAGGCGGCGGTGATCATGAGGATTAGGCATCGGTGGTGGTTACGGGTGAGTGTTAGTGCGTTCTGCAGCAGCTCCGTAGAAATAAAAGAAATCCCACAAATTTTTCTTCTGAAAAAAATTTGTGGTGTGATGAGAGTGGTCTGGTGTGTGAGGCGGTTGATTAGGTGCTAAATGTGTGTGTGTGTGGTTCTGCACTTAGTGCATGTAGTGGAGTGAGTGTGACTGTAAGCCGGATGTCGTGGTGGTGCGTGAATTAATTCTGTGTTTGCGAAAATTATTAGTCGTAGCGATCCTTAATAAAACCTCAACCCGAGATTGTTAATGGTGAAAAAAAATCCATTAGAAACTATGGTAACCAAATTACTCATACGCAACTACAACCCAACAATTCACCCACAGGGTAAATCCTAAGATGCAACACAGATATCAAATCACGCAATTTAAACGCTAAACGAATGAACACAACCAAGGTGTCTACGGTACAAAGGTAAAATCGATAGGGTCCTGAGGTAATATCCCCGGCATCGGAACACATTCTTCTTCTCCTGGGGAAAGTGGATGGAGGAGTCGGAGAACGTTCCCTCCTTGTTCTGGCAACAGTGGTCCACCGATGGCGATATGAGGATTCAGAATAGCAAGAGTCTGGAGGAAGTCCATCACTTGCTGGGTCAGACGCTCCTGCGCGATGACATATTGAACAAGGTTGGCTAGCATTGGATCTCTCTCTGATTGTCTGCAGGGAAAAGATGCTTCTTCTCCGGATGCTGCGCGGCTCGGGAAGTAGTAATACCCCCTTTCGCCGGCACGAGGCACTACGAACCGAAGACGGGTAATTGCTTCGTAGGCAGCAACTTCTATTGCCATTTCTGGAGTTGGCATAGATTTCCCGATGAAGACGACACTTGTAGGGCCTTGGTTTGGGTCTACTGGTTGGATGTGTGCAACTGCCCAATATTTCGAGGCGTTGTGGTTGATCCTCGATTTGAACAGTTCGTACTGGGGCGGTTGAGTGGAGCCAAGAGTGTTGCGGGTGAAATCCCACAATATCTTGACAAAACTGCCCGGGGTTGCATCTTTGGTTCTCAGATGAATCCCAAGGTGCGACATGGGGGTAATGGTTATGTTGGCAGTGTACAAAGTGAGGGATGCAAATTGTGGTTGCGTGAGTGGTCTCTTATATAGTGCCTGGCTAGGGAGCATATTTTAGTGTGGGTACGATTTCTGGGTATCGACTCTGCTCTAGAGTGGTCGGGGTCAAAGTCATGGATACAAATCACAAAATGTGACGTATTACTGTGGTAGTCGATTAGGGAGATAGGTTGGGCATCGACTGCTAAAAGGTGTCGGCTGGCCACTGCAGGTTGTTGGATAGGACGGGCCTGACTATGGACAGAACGGTGTGGATGGCATGGAAACCTAGGGATAGTGATCAGGCTAAGATAGGATTAGCCAATGGTCACCCTGGCTCTGATACCAAGACTGTCGGGGCCAGATTTTGGGGACACAAAATATCCCAGAAATTAACCCCTCGTGTCATCACCAGCCCAGGATTACTGTTACTGGTGGACACGCCCTTGTTACGAATTACCAAGCTATTACAAGAATTGGGTACAAGACCATAAAGGTTTAATGATACAATAGGGATTCCAGTGGTGGATGACGGAAATGACTCGTGGTACTCCAGCGTCGATAGGGCTCCATTCCCACAGGAACAGCTTACCCGGATAATTCCTATCCGTGTGGCCACTATCCTAGGCTCCGCACGGACGTCGCTGAGGTACTCCTCACTGAATTCCTGACCTGGCCACGTAAATAGCCAGGGACAAGCCTGTGAGTACGTTTAAATGTACTCGCAAACATCATGAACAAAAGATATACCGAATGAAGCAGATAAAAATATATGATCATGATGAGCCAAACTATATGCATATGCCCATGCTGACTGAAATTTAAATCATGACAATAAAATGATATGAACGTGAACATAGCATGCTAGTCATGATTAAACTTATTAGAAATAAAGCAAATGAATGCCACGGGTAGTCTAGCCAGCCCAAGTGACATTCAGCAAAATATGAGAAGTGCCAATTGGGTGTCCACAAGAGTAGTGGCGGGACCGCTTGTAAACTCGAGAGACGCCACGAGAGGTCTTGAAGAGAAATGCCATTTGGGTGTCAAGTGATGCCACGGTCGGACTTGAAAAGAAATGCCAATCGGGTGTCCACAAGAGTAGTGGCGGGATAAACCACCTGTTAACTCGAGAGACGCCACGAGAGGTCTTGAAAATAAAGCTGAGTGCCCGGGGTAGTCTAGCCAGCCCCTGAGACACTCAAGAAATTCAGAATAAGAGAAACGGGTTAGTCCTCAATAATATGCATAACCATAATAACATTTAACATGCATAAAATATTCATGGTAACATCAGGGTGTCAATAATTATCCTGTAAAATAATTCAGGCTCAATTTAATTATTTTCCTCCGAGGACCGACACTAAGACCGACACTTGACCAACCCAGACTGTTGCCCTTAACCGCGGACACGGCTATTCGAATAGGTTTAAACTCTGCAAAGGGTGTACTCTTTACCCACAAGTAAAGGATTTCTTTAGTCAGTACTGTGGCACTGACTAATTCCCATTACGGTCTTTGGGTTGAAAACACACCTGACCAGCACACACCAGATTAACTTTCTGGATGCCAGGAATCACCCAAAGCATCATTCAAGAAAAACTCTGAGACGGAGAGACCAACGTCCTGCATGGGATCACTATTAATACGCGCAGATTCCAAGGGGTGCCCCCCTCTCAGTCACAACTGGAAACACCCATGCCCCCTGACCCGATGACAGGATTTAGTCCACGGCCGCGGGAAACCCTCATCGTGGCCCTCTGTACGGTGTGTGCATGGAAAGGGGTTAACAACTTACTGAACCATACCCTACCTGTGGCAGCACGAAACAAGTATGGGGGTTACCGGAACAAGACTCGATCTACGGTAGACTCAGGAGGTTAAGTTATTTCCTGCAGTGGTTAGCACAACAAATTATTCCTTCAGTAGCAACACCAAGACAGGGCCATAGCCCTTGCATGCTCCACATGCATAACCAAACAAGGCCTGACCACGCTCCATCGTGATCACCCTTCTGCCGGTAACGGTATTTCTTTTATGCCTGCTCCTGCGAGTTAGTCATGACAGAGCACACGATGCACGGTACGAAGAAACATGCCAAATCTATATGCATGCAATTTTTTTATTTGAATTCTACAGAAGCATGGTTCAATTATTCCTGCAGCCAAACAACTATGCAATCACCATATCAAGTGTTCAAGATGCTTGCCTTTAACATGCAGAAATATTGGGTGCACTCCAAAAGTTTGAAAAGTTTCTTCCCTCCATTTTTCCTATTTTCAAAAATATTTGAATTACCACATAATTCAAAAACAGTGCTATAAAGTTGTTTGGAAAATTTTGAAATAAATACTAAAATAAACTAGATGAAAAATTAGAAATACTAGAAAAAGAATCAGATTATTTGAAGTTCAGATGATTTTACTATGGAATTTCTAAGTTGGAAAATATAAAAGAATTGGACTATTTAATAGATCAGTAAATACCAAACACAAGGAAAATGTTCACCTAGTCTAAATAAATAGATCATGATTTTAGAAGTCTGTAGAAATTTGAATCATCCAGTTTGGATTTGAAATGAGTTCTGAGGAAATATTTGAAAAGCACTGGAAAAGAGAAAAAAATGAGCAGGAGTGCGCCCTGAGCGCTATATAGCTGTACGTGCCACTGGGCCGGGCCCAGCCGTTCGGCCGGGCTGGAGGTCGCCTACGTCGAAAGCGTATCCCATGAATTACGCTTTCCAAACAGGGGCGACGTGCTTTTGAAAGGGCGCTACCCCTTAGCCAGCTCGGCGTGACCTTAAGTCACTGACGAGCGGGTCCCGCCTGTCGGGTTTGACAACGGGTCAACTGGCCTTCTCCCTCCTCTTCCTTGTCCGAACAGAGACGGCACGCCGGCGACGATTGCCGGAGATAGGTGGCACCTCTCGGTGATCTGAGGCCATCCACGTATTCAGGGGATCACGGCGATCTCGTGGAGGTAGGGAATAATCGAGGAGGAGCACGAGGTTGCCTGCGACGAGGTATTCCCCAGGCCTCCGGCGGAGGCGTTTTGGGCGTTTCATCTACGGACAACCTCCGGTGAAATTTGTGGCGCGGATGGATCTGTGGGGTCGTGTGGAGGTTTTTTTGGAGAAGAAATGGAGGATGGGGAAAATCCCGTTGGCGTCGAAATGGTTGCGGCGGGTCGGCGATCAGAGAGGTAGGGGAAGACCTACCCGGGGTCGGGGGAATGGCGTAGGGGCGATTAGGAGGGAGGTGAGGTGATGAATGAGGAGGGTGGATCCCTAGAGCTCCTATTTATAGCTGATTGGAAGGGGGTCAGTGGCTTGCGGGCGACGCCAGAATAACTCCCGCCGGCAAAGTAGGATAGGGGCGGCGGTGGGGTTTAGTGCGTGATCCATAGAGTCGATGGAGTCCTCCGGAAGCTTTATCGCGGGAGGGAATCGAGCCCGAGTAGCTTATCCGTGGTGGGGCGCTCGTACGGGTGTGGCGGCGCTGCCTGCTTCCGGCGACTGACAGCGGGCCAGGTGAGGTTCCAGAGGGTGCAGTGGTGAGGCGGGGAGGACGCCCCGTGGATGAAAGGTAGGTAGAGGAAGTGCGGCGCAGTGATGGTGGTCGGTGGCTGAGGCGGTGGCGTGTCCGAACTGACGACCACGGCGGCGGTGGGGGTCAGTGCTAGTGGACAGGGGAGAAGGTCGGCAAGGCCACGGGGTTGATCTGGTTATCCAGAGGAGTACTAGGACGAGCGTGGGCTGCAGATGAGGCACGGTAGGAGCTTGACATCGGCGCGGTCATACGCGTGTTCTGGCCAAGCTCCGGACACGCACCAGAGGTGCTCGACATTTTGCCAGGGTGACCTAGGGGATTCTTCAGCTAGTGAAATTTGAAAGGTTGATGCTCCTGGACATGCTAGAGTTGATGGACATGCTAGTTTAGGCAGGAGAGCAAGTTTCTAATGTAGTTGAGTAAGAGGCCAAATTTCTGCCATGCCCACAGATTGCTTGATAAAATGCTAGGGCTAGCTAGGGTGCTTTATTGTTAGTGAGACTTGGCAGGGTTAGGTCTCTTTGGGTGTTAGAGATGATGGTGGGGTTTGTTTGACAAGAGGAGAAACTTGCTAGTGCAAGTTTTACTGATATTCATTTCTGGATAGAAAGTTCAGAGGAATATTTGTTGACTTAAAATGATTCCAATGGAGCTAAAATTTTGGACTTAAGGGTTTGGTTGGAAGGACTATAAGTGGGAAAAATTTCAGGATTTTTGCGGCAAGGAAAATTAGGGATGTAGTAGAAACTCAAATACAGGACAGAATTGAAAGGGGTTGTTTCACTCAAAATTTTCAAAAGACAAAGTTAGGTTTCTGCATAAAAGTGAACTGTGGAGATCACATGACATCCCATAATTTTTTGTGGAATTTTAAAAGAATTAATTAAAGTAGTTGTAGTGCAACAGAGGCATTTAAAGAATTGAAAATGCTATTTAAAGAATTATTTAGAGGCAAATTTTATTATAAAAATAATTCCTACTGTTCTTAAAGTAGTAATGAAATGGTTTAAGAAAACTCCCAAAGCCACAATATTACCACCAAAAATTTCTATATGGAGGGAAGAATTTTGGAAAACAGAAACACAAAATGGTTCTGAAAATAATAAAGGACTTAATATGATATCAAAATTTTATTTCTCGCCAAATTTTACTTAATAAAAACATGATTAAAATTTGGGGTGTTACATTATAGCAGTACATGATGGGATTTGACTGCCATATTCACTAACCCCGCCATTAAAGTTCGGTTAAGTTTTGTGTGGATGAAGTGATCAAAGATCGAGGAGGTCTCGATATGCGGAGAAGGAGGAGAGGCAAGAGCTCAAGCTTGGGGATGCCCAAGGCACCCCAAGTAAATATTCAAGGAGACTCAAGCGTCTCAGCTTGGGGATGCCCCGGAAGGCATCCCATCTTTCTTCAACAAGTATCGGTATGTTTTCATCTTCGTTTCGTCCATGTGATATGTGTGAATCTAGTGTTGCTTTTGAAATTAAATTGAAAAGTGCATGTTTACTTGCCACCAAATCTGATATTGATGAGCTAGATTTCAGCAAATCTGTTTGCTATGCTGTTGTGTGCAAAGAGGCATTATTTTCATTCGAGGACGTGCCTTCCTCTTTGCCTCCTGCTGTCACTAACATTTTGCAGGAGTTCGCTGATGTCTTTCCACAAGACGTGCCACCGGGATTACCACCTATTCGCGGGATTGAGCATCAGATTGACTTAATTCCCGGTGCTTCACTGCCAAACCATGCGCCATACCGTACCAATCCAGAGGAGACGAAGGAGATTATGCGTCAAGTACAGGAGCTGCTCGACAAAGGTTATATATGCGAATCTCTTAGTCCTTGTGTTGTTCCTATTATACTAGTGCCAAAAAAGGATGGTACATCACGTATGTGTGTTGATTGTAGAGGCATTAATAATATTACTATTCGCTATCGTCATCCTATTCCTAGGCTAGATGATATGCTTGATGAATTGAGTGGCTCTACAATATTCTCCAAAGTTGATTTGCGTAGTGGATACCATCAAATTCATATGAAATTGGGAGATGAATGAAAAACAGCATTTAAAACTAAGTTTGGTTTATATGAATGGTTAGTCATGCCTTTTGGGTTAACTAATGCACCTAGTACTTTCATGAGATTAATGAACGAAGTTTTACGTGCTTTCATTGGATGATTTGTGGTAGTTTACTTTGATGATATATTGATTTATAGCAGATCTTTGGAGGAACATTTACGTGCTGTTTTTATTGCTCTACGTGATGCACGTTTGTTTGGTAACCTTGGGAAGTGCAGCTTTTGCACCGACCGAGTATCTTTTCTTGGCTATGTTGTTACTCCACAGGGAATTGAAGTTGATAAAGCCAAGATTGAAGCTATTGAGAGTTGGCCGCAGCCCAAAACGGTCACACAAGTGAGGAGTTTCCTTGGGCTCGCTGGTTTCTATAGGCGTTTTGTGAGAGATTTTAGCACCATTCCTGCACCTCTCAATGAGCTTACAAGGAAGGATGTGCCTTTTGTTTGGGGTACCACACAGGAAGAAGCCTTCACGGTATTGAAAGATAAGTTGACACATGCTCCTTTACTCCAACTTCCTGATTTTAATAAGACTTTTGAGCTTGAATGTGATGCTAGTGGAATTGGATTAGGAGGTGTGTTATTACAAGATGGCAAACCTGTTGCATACTTTTATGAAAAATTGAGTGGGCCTAGTCTGAACTATTCTACTTATGATAAAGAATTATATGCTCTTGTTCAGACCTTAGAAACATGGCAACATTATTTATGGCCCAAAGAATTTGTTATACATTCTGATCATGAATCTTTGAAACACATTAAAAGTCAAGCAAAACTGAACCGTAGACATGCTAAATGGGTTGAATTCATTGAGACTTTCCCTTATGTCATTAAACACAAGAAGGGTAAAGAAAATGTTATTGCTGATGCATTGTCTCGTTGTTATACTATGCTTTCACAACTTGACTTTAAAATATTTGGTTTGGAGACCATCAAAGATCAATATGTGCATGATCCTGAATTTAAAGATGTATTGCAGAATTGTAAAGAAGGGAGAACATGGAATAAGTTCGTTGTTAACGATGGATTTATGTTTCGTGCTAACAAGCTATGCATTCCAGCTAGCTCCGTTCGTCTTTTGTTGTTGCAGGAGGCGCATGGAGGAGGATTAATGGGACACTTTGGCGTAAAGAAGACGGAGGATGTACTTGCTACACATTTCTTTTGGCCAAAGATGAGACGGGATGTTGAACGCTTTGTTGCTCGCTGCACTACATGTCAAAAAGCTAAGTCATGACTCAATCCTCATGGTTTATATATGCCTTTGCCTGTACCTAGTGTTCCATGGGAGGATATATCTATGGACTTTGTTTTGGGTTTACCTCGAACAGAGAAGGGGAGGGATAGCATATTTGTTGTCGTGGATAGGTTCTCGAAAATGGCACACTTTATACCATGTCATAAAAGCGATGATGCTGCTAATGTTGCTGATTTGTTCTTTCGTGAAATTATTCGCTTGCATGGTGTGCCAAATACTATTGTTTCAGATCGTGATACCAAATTTCTTAGCCACTTTTGGAGATGTTTATGGGCTAAGTTGGGGACTAAACTGCTTTTTAGTACTACTTGTCACCCCCAATTTGATGGACAAACTGAAGTAGTCAATAGAACTTTGTCTACTATGCTTAGGGCTGTTTTGAAGAATAACAAGAAAATGTGGGAAGAATGCTTGCCTCATATTGAATTTGCTTATAATCGTTCGTTGCATTCTACTACTAAGATGTGCCCTTTTGAGATTGTATATGGTTTCCTACCTCGTGCACCTATTGATTTGTTGCCTCTTCCATCTTCGGAGAAGGTTAATTTTGATGCTAAACAACGTGCTGAATTGATCTTAAAAATGCATGAGTTAACTAAGGAGAACATTGAGCGTATGAATGCTAAATATAAACTTGCTGGAGATAAGGGTAGAAAACATGTTGTGTTTGCACCTGGAGATCTTGTTTGGTTACATTTGCGTAAGGATAGATTTCCTGATTTGCGCAAATCAAAGCTAATGCCACGTGCTGATGGTCCTTTTAAGGTGTTAGAGAAAATAAATGATAATGCATATAAACTTGAGCTGCCTGCAGATTTTGGGGTTAGTCCCACTTTTAACATTGCAGATTTGAAGCCTTATTTGGGTGAGGAAGATGAGCTTCCGTCGAGGACGACTTCATTTCAAGAAGGGGAGGATGATGAGGACATCAATATCATTGTTACACCCACAGCCCCTGCTGCTATACATACTGGACCAATTACTAGAGCTCGCGCACGCCAATTAAATTATCAGGTACTTTCGTTTCTTGGTAATGATTCTAATGTTCATGAGAATATGATGCTGCCTAAATTGGATACATTTGTTTTGCTTACAAATTAAGGGCCTAGCTTGGACAAGAAAGAGGAACCTTGGAGCAAGTTCAAGCATGGAGATGATGGCATGCGCAAGGGGAACAAGAACGGAGTTACAAGTGATGATTTCAGGACTTTGAAGCCACCATAATGAGTGCAGGAAGCCTTGGACGAAATATACAAGATGCCACTTCATAAATTTCGTTCAGAGGCTATTATAGGTGCTGCGTCTCCTTATTAATGGGCCAGGCCCATGTAATTTCGAAATACTTGAGTATAGGCTGTTTTTAGAGTCCGTATGTGTGGGAAAACAAGAGATAGGGTTGGTTTCGGACCCCTCCTTCAAGGGCCACGAAATTCCCCCCCTCTTCCTCCATATATACAACCCTTAGGGCACCGTTTAGACTTTGGGTTTTGTTTAGATTAAAAGTTCGCCATAGCTGCAACTTCGCGTACTTCGTTTGTGTTCAACGACCAGACAAAGGCGTCACAGAACCCCACCTTCATTAATAAAGCTTTCCTCTTATATTCGCAATATCCAGATTGCAATCTCAGTTTCTTGCTTGTTCTTCATTTGCTCGCAGGAAACAGACCCTCGTGGTCAGGTTGATCGTGCTCCAGCATGGTCAATAACCCCTTGGAAGTTGGTTTAGCGATTGCTAAGGCGCGACGTCTCGCACGTTCGTAGTCGGATCGTCAAGGTCGACTCCCACAGAAAATGATAGCCACCATCTCATCGAAACATCGGGACACCTTCGCCTCTATCAAGAAGCGAGGGGAACAGGGCTGGTTCTCGAGCCTGAATAAGTTTCCTATGTTGGTGTGGTGTTTGAGCACAAGCATGGGGCAGGTCAGAGTCAGCCATTGCATCATATCCGACTACACACAAGAGGATGGGCTTGTCCTTGAAGGTTGATGCCTATCCAACACAATCCTCTGCCTTCCCTTTCCTCCAGTGTCCGTCTAACAGTGCGAACTCGCGAGAGCTATATCTCGCTCTTTGCGGGATGATAGCCCGGCTAGCCTTAGACGACCGCTAGGATGGCCCAGCCCAAATTGCTTCGGGGGGGGGGGGGTAAGCTTCCATGTACCACCGGGTTTCAGAACCTTTCATCCAGTTTTTTTTCATTGCTTCTCTGTATTGGTTTTACCGGGTTTTTTTCTTTCATTTATCATTTTTTTTCTATTTTAAAATACATGTAAGATTTTTTTAATACACGTTGAACATTTTTCGTATACACACTGAAACTTTTTTAGATACACGTTAAAATTTCTTCAAATACATGTTAAACATTTATCCGAATACACGTTAAACATTTGTCAAATGCACATTGAACATTCTCTTACATACAAGTTTAACATTTTCCAGATAGAAGTTCAATATCTCCAAATGCACATTGACCTTTTTTTAATACATGTTGAACATTTGTCAAATGCACATTTAACATTTTTTAAATACACGGTGAACATTTTCTATAGACACACTAAACATTTTTCTAAAGAGAGAAGTCAGTATTATCCCCCTAAACTTGTCTCACGGTTCAGTTTACAACCCTTACCTTTGTTTTGGTTCAAATCACACCCCTAAACTATAACCCCCCCCCCCCACCTTCCTTCTCATTTAACCAGTTTGGATGTGTTTTCACTCCGGTTTTTGTCCTAGAGAGCACTGTCATGTCATCATATTTCTTTCTCATCTCTGACACATCACTATTTCTCTCTCCTCTCACAACTAAAACAAAAACAACATGTTTCTCTCAAACCGTATGTTCATTTTAGCTAAAATTTCACAGATTTTTCACTGCATTATTTTTGGTTCACTGGAATTTTTTCTGAATTTTATGTGCGATTTGAATTTTGAGGTTAAATTTTGAACTTAAATCTAACAGTCAGATTTAACTGAAATTTTAGCAAAATGATCACCAAATTATTTATGATTTTCTGGAAAAAAAATAAAAAATCTGTAAATTCAAATTTTGAGCTCAAAATTTGAATTTGAAACTACACAATGATTGTATTTCAAACCGTAAACCAATTTTAGCTGAAATTATACAATATTGGTCACTTAATCATTCTGGATTAACTGGAAATTATTATGATTATCTGTTCAATTTGTGCTTTTTTCACTTTTAATTTGTGAGTATTATGACGGCAAAACGATGTACATGTTGTAGGTGTTTGTGAATTACTTCGACATAACATCAACCATATCAATAAATACATACTAATCACATTCTAACACTACATCCCACAATCTTAACAAAAAGCATGGTCTATAAGGTTCTTAAGGTCTTCATAGTCTCACATAAATTGAAGAAAGCATCAAACACGACACATGTGTGCTCATCTTTGTAAGAAGTTACTTGCTAGCTCTCGAACCTGCTAGTTTTCTTCAACAAGTAAACCAGCATAACCAAGGACACAAAGGCCAACTAAAAACTACCCTTACTCTGTCACCCCCTCATCCTTGAGAAATATGATTTCTTTCTTCTCATTAAGACCATAGTTTATAATGGCTTGCTTGAACTCATGGTTTCCACTAAATTTAATGCCATGCTCAAAATATGGCACTATTGCATTTTCATCAAACTTTGGATACTTCCGGACAAGCTCACCTTAACTATCTTCATCCAAAGATTCATCATCATCACTAGAGTTATCTTCTATCTTCTCTGGCGCGTCATTGAACTTGAGATCACCTTCAATAATAGGAAACATTTCGTAAATTTCATGGAAAGTTAAGGGTTGGAAAATGAACCCTAGGACAAGTACTGAAAAAAATATGCCCTAGAGGCAATAATAAAGTTGTTATTTTATATTTCCTTATTCATGATAAATGTTTACTATTCATGCTAGAATTGTATTGATCAGAAACCTAAATACATGTGTGAATACATAGACAAACACTGTGTCCCTAGTGAGCCTCTACTTGACTAGCTCGTTGATCAAAGATGGTTAAGGTTTCCTGACCACGGACATGAGTTATCATTTGATAACGGGATCACATCATTAGGATAATGATGTGATGGACAAGACCCATCCGTTAGCTTAGCATATTGATCGTTCAGTTTTATTGCTATTGCTTTCTTCATGTCAAATACATATTCCTTCGACTATGAGATTATGCAACTCGCGAATACCGGAGGAATACCTTGTGTGCTATCAAACGTCACAACGTAACTCGGTGATAATAAAGATGCTCTACAGGTATCTTCGAAGGTGTTTGTTGGGTTGGCATAGATCGAGATTAGGATTTGTCACCCCGAGTATCGGAGAGGTGTCTCTGGGCCCTTTCGGTAATGCACATCATAAGAAGCCTTGCAAGCAAAGTGACTAATGAGTTAGTTACAGGATGATGTATTACGAAACGAGTAAAGAGACTTGCCGGTAATGAGATTGAACTAGGTATCTGGATACCGACGATCGAATCTCGGGCAAGTAACATACCGATGGACAAAGGGAATAACGTATGTTGTCATAACAGTTCGACCGATAAAGATCTTCGTAGAATATGTGGGAGCCAATATGAGCATCCAGGTTCCGCTATTGGTTATTGACCGGAGAAGTGTCTCGGTCATGTCTACATAGTTCTCGAACCCGTAGGGTCCGCACGCTTAACGTTCGATGAAGATTTAGTATTGTATGAGTTACATGATTTGGTGACCGAATGTTGTTCGGAGTCCCGGATGAGATCACGGACATGACGAGGAGTCTCAAAATGGTTGAGAGGTAAAGATTGATATATAGGATGATAGTATTCGGACACCGAAAATGTTCCGGATAGTATCGGGTATTTATCGGAGTACCGGGGGGTTACCGGAACCCCCGGGGGAGAGATATGGGCCATATGGGCCATAAGAGGGGAGCACACCAGCCCACAAGGGGTGGCACGCCCCCCCTCATGGAAGGAGGCCGAGTGGGGAAGGGAAAGAGGGGGTTCGCCCCCCCCCCCCCTTTCCTTCTCTCCTTCCTCTTCCCTTTTCCCCCTCCGGCAATTATGGAAGTGGGGAGGCCGAATTAGGGAGGACCCCAAGTAGGATTCCTCCTACTTGGGGCGCACCCTTTCTGCTCCCCTCCCCTCCCACCTATATATATACGTGGGGAGGGGGCGCCTAGAACACACAACATCAACTGTTAGCCGTGTGCGGCACCCCCCCCTCCACAGATTACACCCTCGGTCATAGTTTCGCGGTGCTTGGGCGAAGCCCTGCGAGAATCACTTCACCATCACCGTCACCACGCCGTCGTGCTGACGGAACTCATCCACTACCTCAACACCTTGCTGGATCAAGAAGGCGAGGGACGTCACCGAGCTGAACGTGTGCAGAACTCGAAGGTGCCGTGCGTTCGGTGCTTGATCGGTTGGAGCTAGAAGAAGTTCGACTACATCAACCGCGTTGTCAAATGCTTTCGCTTACGGTCTACGAGGGTACGTAGACACACTCTCCCCCTCGTTGCTATGCATCTCCTAGATAGATCTTGCGTGAGCGTAGGAATTTTTTTTGAAATTGCATGCTACGTTTACCTTCAGTGGTATCCGAGCCATGTCTATGCGTAGATGATATGCACGAGTAGAACACAAAGAGTTGTGGGCGATGATCGTCATACTGCTTACCACCAATGTCTTATTTTGATTCAGCAGTAATGTTGGATGAAGTGGCCCGGACCAACCTTACATGACCACGTTCACAAGACCGGTTCCACCGACAGACATGCAACTAGTTTTGCATAAAGGTGGATGGCAGGTGTCTGTTTCTCCTACTTTAGTTGAATCGAATTTGACTGCGGCCGGTCCTTGTTGAAGGTTAAAACAGCAAACTTCATAAATCATCATTGTGGTTTTGATGCGTAGGTAAGAACGGTTCTTGCTAGAAGCCCGTAGCAGCCACGTAAAACTTGCAACAACAAAGTAGAGGACGTCTAACTTGTTTTTGCAGGGTATGTTGTGATGTGATATGGTCAAGACATGATGTGATATACGTTATTGTATGAGATGATCATGTTTTGTAAGATATCTGGCAACCGGCAGGAGCCGTATGGTTGTCTATTTATTGTATGAAATGCAAATGCCATGTAATTGCTTTACTTTATCACTATGCGTTAGCGATAGTTGTAGAAGCAATAGTTGGCGAGACGACCACGACGCTACGATGGAGATTGATACGTCTTCGTCGTATCTATAATTTTTTATTGTTTCATGCCAATATTATACAACTTTCACATATTTTTGCTAACTTTTTATATAATTTATTGGACTAACCTATTGATCTAGTGCCCAGTGCCAGTTCATATTTGTTGCATGTTTTTTGCTTCACAGAAAATCCATATCAAACGAAATCCAAACGCGATAAAAATTTATGAAGAATTATTTTGTAATTTTTATGATTATTGGGAGGTGGAATCAATGCAAACGGGTGCCCACAGTGACCACAACCCACCAGGGCGCGCCGGGCACCCCCTGGCGCCCCCAGGTATCTTGTGCCCTCCTCGAACATCAGTTGGAGCCCTTCTTATGGTGCAAGAAAGATAATTTATGGAAAAAATTCGTGTAAAAATTTCAGCACAATCGGAGTTACAGATCTCCGGGAATTTAAGAAACGATGAAGGGCCAGATCTGGGGAACGTGAAACAGAAGAGAACAGAGAGGGAGGTCCAATCTCGGAGGGGCTCCCGCCCCTCCGCCGCCATGGAGGCCATGGACCAGAGGGGGAACTCTCCTCCCATCTAGTGGGGAGGCCAAGGAAGAAGAAGAAGGAGGGGGCTCTCCCCCCCTCTCTCCCGGTGGCGCCGGAGTGACGCCGGGGCAAGGATCATGACGGCGATCTACATCAACAATCTTGCTACCGTCAACACCAACTTTCTCCCCCTCTATGCAGCGGTGTAACATCCCTTCTCCCCGCTGTAATGTCTACTTAAACATGGTGCTCAACTCCATATATTATTTCTCAATGATCTATGGTTATCCTATGATGTTTGAGTAGATCCGTTTTGTCCTATGGGTTAATCGTGATCTTGGTTGGTATGATTGCATATTTTATTTATGGTGCTGTCCTATAGTGCCATCCGTCTCGCACAAACATGAGGGATCCCCGCTGACGGGTGTTGCAATATGTTCATGACTCGCTTATGGTGGGTTGCGAGAGTGATAGAAGCTTAAACCCGAGTAAGTGGGTTGTTGCGTATGGGATAAAGAGGACTTGATACTTAATGCTATGGTTGGGTTTCACGACCTTAATGATCTTTAGTAGTTGCTGATGCTTGCTAGGGGTCCAATCATAAGTGCATATGATCCAAGTAGAGAAAGTATGTTAGCTCATGCCTCTCCCTCATGTAAAATTGCAAGAGTGATTACCGGTACTTGTTATCAATTGCCTAGGGACAAATGACTTTCTTGTTGACAAAAGCTATCCACTTTTATTATCTTGCAATTTATTCGTAGTTTTATTCTCGCAAAGTACTCATAGTTTTATTCTTGCAAAATTGTTTCATACTTGTTTTAGGTAAAGCAAACGTCAAGTGTGCGTAGAGTTGTATCGGTGGTCGATAGAACTTGAGGGAATATTTGTTCTGCCATTAGCTCCTCATTGGGTTCGACACTCTTATTTATCGAAGAAGACTACAAACGATCCCCTATACTTTTGGGTTATCAAGACCTTTTTCTTGCGCCATTGCCGGGGAGCAATAGCATGGGGTGAATATTCTCGTGTGTGCTTGTTTGCTTTATCACTAAGTAGTTTTTATTTCCTGTCCTAAGTTGTTCTCTATCTTTAGTTATGGATATGGAACATGAAACACCAAAAAAATTAGTTGTACTTGCTACTCATGGAGATGGGGAACCTCCTAAAACCCTCGATGATCGTTATGTGAAAAATATTATGCACTACTTTGATAATCCCGAGAAAACCCCATTCAACTTGATAATGAGAGTAACGTTGGATCAACGTGAATACTTTAGGGATTATCGCTTGACACAAAAAGGGAAATTATTATGGGATCAAATTGATAAGTTGCATTGGTATGCTTGGAATCTATGCCAGAGATATGATTATACTTGTTGCTCTAGGGTGAATGCTCCACACCTTCCCTTTACATGCAAATTTAATGATAATGAAACCTTGGCTTCTTATGCCAATGGTAGATATGATTATTATGATGTGGAACGAATAGAAGAATTTGTTGCTTTTAAGGGTGCTTATGAAATTGAATCTTTGTTATTAAAGTATGAAGCTTTTCATGATGATGTTTATAGACCTGAAAATTTTGCCATCCTTAAATATTGCTATGAAAATTGTAAATACTATTCCGATATTGATATATTTATTAAGAAAGTCTCCGCTGTCCAAGAAGAGACTAATATTTTGCAGGAGTCTATGGAAGAAGAAATTGATGAAACTGTGAGCTCATTGGATGAAAAAGATGATGAGGAGAGCGAAGAACAAAAGGAGGAAGAGCAGATTAGCTACCCGTGCCCACCTTATAATGAGAGTAACTCTTCAACTCATACATTATTTAATTTCCCTTCATGCTTACCGAAGGATGAATGCTATGATAATTTCTATTATCCCGTTGATTCTTTCGAAATATCCCTTTTTGATGATGCTTGCTATGCTTGTGGCCAAGATGCCAATATGAATTATGCTTATGGAGATGAACTTGCTATAGTTCCTTATGTTAAGAATGAAATTGTTGCTATTGCACCCACACATGATAGTCCTATTATCTTTTTGAATTCTCCAAACTACTCTATATCGGAGAAGTTTGCTCCTATTAAGGATTATATTGATGGGTTGCGTTTTGCTACTACACATGATGATTTTGATGAATATAATATGCATGTGCTTGCTGCTTCTACTTGCAATTATTATGAGAGAGGAACTATATCTCCACCTCTCTATGTTTCCAACACGATAAAATTGCAAGAAACTGCTTATGCTATGTATTGGCCTTTACTTGATGTGCATGAATTGTTCTTGTATGACATGCCGATGCATAGGAAGAGAGTTAGACTTCGTCATTGCATGATATATGTTGCTTTGTGCTCACTACTAAATGCCAAATCATTGCTAATTAAAATTGGCTTTGATATACCTTGGGATCCGGGTGGATCCATTACTTGAGCACTTTATGCCTAGCTTAACGGCTTTAAAGAAAGCGCTGCCAGGGAGACAACCCGAAAGTTTTAGAGAGTCATTTATTTCTGTTGAGTGCTTTTATAAAGGTTAAAAACAAAAAATATAGACGGGAACCTAAAAACCTTTATCAAAAAGAGAAGCGATTGAAAGGTGATGCGTTGGAAAAGTAAGGGTCGACCTTGAACACTTGTGTTCATGCTCATGGAAACAATGTAAATTTTTCATGGAAGTTTCTCACAAAAATAATTATCCCCTTGTACAAATCCATTGTATTATAAAAATAATGTGCCAAGATTTACCTTTAGGATGATTAGATTGTTTGTTAGTATGTGCGGTGCAAAACAGAAACTTTGGCTGTAGTGCGCGATTTTACATTTTTTTACTAGAACGTCGAAAGGTTCTGAAACTTTTTGCACAGTATTGCTATACAAATTTTTTATTTTGTCCTAATTTTTTAGAATTTTTAGAGTTACATAAGTATGGTGAATGTTCAGATCATTACAGACTATCCTGTTTTCACAGATTGCTGTTATAGCTTCATTATTTGCGTATGTTTGAAATCTTGTTGAGCCTCCTTTGACTTGGGGCCATAGAATTGTGATAGCATACATTGGGTAATGTTTGATTATAATTATACAATAATGTTATATGTCGGGGCCGGATATCGGGGACACAAAATATCCCAGAAATTAACCCCTCGTGTCATCACCAGCCCAGGATTACTGTTACTGGTGGACACGCCCTTGTTACAGATTACCAAGCTATTACAAGAATTGGGTATAAGACCATAAAGGTTTAATGATACAATAGGGATTCCAGTGGTGGATGACGGAAATGACTCGTGGTACTCCAGCGTCGATGGGGCTCCATTCCCACAGGAAAAGCTGACCCAGATAACTCCTATCCGCGTGGCCGCTATCCTAGGCTCTGCACGGACGTCGCTAAGGTACTCCTCGCTGAATTCCTGACCTGGCCATGTAAATAGCCAGGGACAAGCCTGTGAGTATGTTTAATGTACCCGTAAACATCATGAACAAAAGATATACCGAAAGCAGCAGATAAAAATATATGATCATGATGAACCAAACTATATACATATGCCCATGCTGACTGAAATTTAAATCATGACAATAAAATGATATGAACGTGAACATAGCATGCTAGTCATGATTAAACTTATTAGAAATAAAGCAAATGAATGCCAGGGGCAGTCTAGCCAGCCCAAGTGACATTCAGCAAAATAAGAGAAATGCCAATCGGGTGTCCACAAGAGTAGTGGAGGGACCGCCTGTAAACTCGAGAGATGCCACGAGAGGTCTTGAAGAGAAATGCCAGTCGGGTGTCAAGTGACGCCACGGTCGGACTTGAAAAGAAATGCCAATCGGGTGTCCACAAGAGTAGTGGCGGGATAAACCGCCTGTTAACTCGAGAGACGCCACGAGAGGTCTCGAAAATAAAGCTGAGTGCCCGGGGTAGTCTAGCCAGCCCCTGAGACACTCAGGAAATTCAGAATAAGAGAAACGGGTTAGTCCTCAATAATAAGCATAACCATAATAACATTTAACATGCATAAAATATTCATGGTAACATCAGGGTGTCAATAATTATCCTGCAAAATAATTCAGGCTCAATTTAATTATTTTCCTCCGAGGACCGACACTAAGACTGACACTTGACCAACCCAGACTGTTGCCCTTAACCGCGGACATGGCTATTTGAATAGGTTTAAACTCTGCAGAGGGTGTACTCTTTACCCACAAGTAAAGGATTTCTTTAGTCAGTACTGTGACACTGACTAATTCCCATTACGGTCTTTGGGTTGAAAACACACCTGACCAACACACACCAGATTAACTTTCCGGATGCCAGGAATCACCCAAAGCACCGTTCAAGAAAAACTCTGAGACGGAGAGACCAACGTCCTGCATGGGATCACTATTAATACGCGCGGATTCCAAGGGGTGCCCCCCTCTCAGTCACAACTGGAAACACCCATGCCCCCTGACCCAATGACATGATTTAGTCCACGGCCGCGGGAAACCCTCATCGTGGCCCTCTGTACGGTGTGTGCATGGAAAGGGGTTAACAACTTACTGAACCATACCATACCTGTGGCAGGGACCTGTGGCAGCACGAAACAAGTATGGGGGTTACTGGAACAAGACTCGATCTACGGTAGACTCAGGAGGTTAAGTTATTTCCTGCAGTGGTTAGCACAACAAATTATTCCTTAAGTAGCAACACCAAGACAGGGCCACAGCCCTTGCATGCTCCACATGCATAACCAAACAAGGCCTGACCACGCTCCAACGTGATCACCCTTCTGCCGGTAATGGTATTTCTTTTATGCCTGCTCCTGCGAGCTGGTCATGACAAGCACACGATGCACGGTACGAAGAAACATGCCAACTCTATATGCATGCAATTTTTTTATTTAAATTCAACAGAAGCATGATTCAATTATTCCTGCAGCCAAACAACTATGCAATCACCATATCAAGTGTTCAAGATGCTTGCCTTTAGCATGCAGAAATATTGGGTGCACTCCAGAAGTTTGAAAAGTTTCTTCCCTCCATTTTTCCTATTTTCAAAAATATTTGAATTACCACATAATTCAAAAACAGTTCTATAAAGTTGTTTGGAAAATTTTGAAATAAATACTAAAATAAACTAGATGAAAAATTAGAAATACCAGAAAAAGAATCAAATTATTTGAAGTTCAGATGATTTTACTATGGAATTTCTAAGTTGGAAAATATAAAAGAATTGGACTATTTAATAGATCAGTAAATACCAAACATAAGGAAAATGTTCACCTAGTCTAAATAAATAGAGCATGCTTTTAGAAGTCTGTAGAAATTTGAATCATCCAGTTTGGATTTGAAATGAGTTCTGAGGAAATATTTGAATAGCACTGGAAAAGAGAAAAAAAAATGAGCAGGAGTGCGCCCTGAGCGCTATATAGCTGTACGTGCCACTGGGCTGGTCCCAGCCGTTCGGTCGCACGGGAGGTCGCCTACATCGAAAGCGTATCCCACGAAATACGCTTCCAAACAGGGGCGACGTGCTTTTGAAAGGGCGCTACCCCTTAGCCAGCTCGGCGTGACCTTAAGTCACTGACGAGCGGGTCCCACCTGTCGGGTTTGACAACGGGTCAACTAGCCTTCTCCCTCCTCTTCCTTGTCCTAACAGAGACGGCACACCGGCGACGATTGCCGGAGATAGGTGGCACCTCTCGGTGATCTGAGGCCATCCACGTATTCAGGGGATCACGGCGATCTCGTGGATGTAGGGAATGATCGAGGAGGAGCACGAGGTTGCCGGTGACGAGGTCTTCCCGAGGCCTCCGGCGGAGGCATTTTGGGCGTTTCATCTACGGGCAACCTCCGGCGAAATTGGTGGCGGGGATGGATCTGTGGGGTCGTGTGGAGGTTTTTTTGGAGAAGAAATGGAGGAGGGGGGAAATCCCGTTGGCGTCGAAAAGGTGGCGGCGGGTCGGCGATCAGAGAGGTAGGGGAAGACCTACCCGGGGTCGGGGGAATGGCGTAGGGGCGATTAGGAGGGAGGTGAGGTGATGAATGAGGAGGGTGGATCCCTAGAGCTCCTATTTATAGCTGATTGGAAGGGGGTCAGTGGCTTGTGGGCGATGCCGGAATAACTCCCGCCGGCGAAGTAGGTTAGGGGTGGCGGTGGGGTTCAGTGCGTGATCCAGAGAGTCGATGGAGTCCTCCGGAAGCTTTATCGCGGGAGGGAATCGAGCCCGAGGAGCTTATCCGTGGTGGGTCGCCCGTACGGGTGTGGCGGCGCTGCCTGCTTCCGGTGACTGACAGCGGGCCAGGTGAGGTTCCAGAGGATGAAGTGGTGAGGCGGGGAGGACGCCCCGTGGACGGAAGGTAGGTAGAGGAAGTGCGGCGCAGTGATGGTGGTCGGTGGCTGAGGCGGTGCCGTGTCCGAACTGACGACCACGGCGGCGGTGGGGGTCGGTGCTAGCGGACAGGGGAGAAGGTCGGCAAGGCCTCGGGGTTGATCTGGTTATCCAGAGGAGTACAAGGATGAGTGTGGGCTGCAGATGAGGCACGACAGGAGCTCGACATCGGCGCGGTCATACGCGTGTTCTGGCCAAGCTCCGGACACGCACCAGAGATGCTCGATGTTTTGCCAGGGTGACCTAGGGGATTCTTCTGCTAGTGAAATTTGACAGGTTGATGCTCCTGGACATGCTAGAGTTGATGGACATGGTGGTTTAGGCAGGAGAGCAAGTTTCTAATGTAGTTGAGTATGAGGCCAAATTTCTGCCATGCCCACAGAGTGCTTGATAAAATGCTAGGACTAGCTAGGGTGCTTTATTGGGAGTGAGACTTGGCAGGGTTAGGTCTCTTTGGGTGTTAGAGATGATGGTGGGGTTGGTTTGACAAGAGGAGAAACTTGCTAGTGCAAGTTTTACTAATATTCATTTCTGGACAGAAAGTTCAGAGGAATATTTGGTGAACTAAAATGATTCCAATGGAGCTAAAATTTTGGACTTAAGGGTTTGGTTGGAAGGACTATAAGTGGGAAAAAATTTAGGATTTTTGGGGCAAGGAAAATTAGGGATGTAGTAGAAACTCAAATACAGGACAGAATTGAAAAGAGGTTGTTTCACTCAAAATTTTCAAAAGACAAAGTTAGGTTTCTGCATAAAAGTGAACTGTGGACAGCACATGTCCTCCCATAATTTTTTCTGGAATTTTAAAAGAATTAATTAAAGTAGTTGTAGTGCAACAGAGGCATTTAAAGAATTGAAAATGCTATTAAAAGAATTATTTAGAGGCAAATTTTATTATGAAAATAACTCCTACTGTTATTAAAGTAGTAATGAAATGGTTTAAGAAAACTCCCAAAGCCACAATATTATCACCAAAAATTTCTATATGGAGGGAAGAATTTTGGAAAACAGAAACAGAAAATGGTTCTGAAAATAATAAAGGACTTAATATAATATCAAAATTTTATTTCTGGCCAAATTTTACTTAATAAAAACATGATTAAAATTTGGGGTGTTACAAACGCTACCCCCCTTAAGAAAATCTCGTCCTCGAGATTTGTTAGGTGGTCACCAAAATTATACCCACCTTTCGAGGAGATTTTCCTAGGCTATTTAAAATAACCTATTTAGGCACAGTTGACGAGGGCTCCTGATAATTGGTGTAACTACAGTGGGGCACTAGTGCTGTGGTTGTACTGTGACTATTACGACAAATTTGGAAAAAAGTGTAAATTCCAAAATTTGCTTGCCGTACTCCAGTGCACAGTGCTCTCTCCGGCTGACAGGTGGACCCAGGGCCCACTGTCAGTCTCTTCTTCTTCCTCCGGTTCTCTTCTCCTTCTCCCTCTCGCGTGCTTTCTCCACCTGTGGTATCTAGCACGTAGGGTACCTAGGGCCGTACTGTGGTAGTGCGCGGTGTGCAAGCTGCCGGTGCAGCGTGCACTCACGTCGCGGCCCAGCACCTTGTCGGCACTGCTCGCGATTTTACCTCCGAACACCGATGATCGGGCAACGAGCGGTGCTGGTGGACCTCGTTCACCATGCACCGAGCCCGAGCTATAAAACGAACGCAGTGCTACTCTCTTCTTCATCACACCTTGCCTCACTTCTCCTTCCTCCTCTTTTTCTATTTGCAGGAGCTCGGACGGGGCTCCAATGGAGGATGTGCTTCTGGGGTGGTTTATGATTCTCATGTCCGAAGTGGTGGCGGCGTTGCTCGGGTTCTCGCTGCTCCTATGCGCGATGATCCTTGACGATCGCTGGGATGCTGCAGCTCGAGTGGTGACTCTTCGAGGCGGCGGTGATCGTGAGGATTAGGCATCGGTGGTGGTTACGGGTGAGTGTTAGTGCGTTCTGCAGCAGCTCCGTAGAAATAAAAGAAATCCCACAAAATTTTCTTCTGAAAAAAATTTGTGGTGTGATGAGAGTGGTCTGGTGTGTGAGGCGGTTGATTAGGTGCTAAATGTGTGTGTGTGTGGTTCTGCACTTAGTGCATGTAGTGGAGTGAGTGTGACTGTAAGCCGGGTGTCGTGGTGGTGCGTGAATTAATTCTGTGTTTGCGAAAATTATTAGTCGTAGCGATCCTTAATAAAACCTCAACCCGAGATTGTTAAGGGTGAAAAAAAATCCATTAGAAACTATGGTAACCAAATTACTCATACGCAACTGCAACCCAACAATTCACCCATAGGGTAAATCCTAAGATGCAACACAGATATCAAATCACGCAATTTAAACGCTAAACGAATGAACACAACCAAGGTGTCTATGGTACAAAGGTAAAATCGATAGGGTCCTGAGGTAATATCCCCGGCATCGGAACACATTCTTCTTCTCCTGGGGAAAGTGGATGGAGGAGTCGAAGAACGTTCCCTCCTTGTTCTGGCAACAGTGGTCCACCGATGGCGATATGAGGATTCAGAATAGCAAGAGTCTGGAGGAAGTCCATCACTTGCTGGGTCAGACGCTCCTGCGCGATGACATATTGAACAAGGTTGGCTAGCATTGGATCTCTCTCTGATTGTCTGCAGGGAAAAGATGCTTCTTCTCCGGATGCTGCGCGGCTCGGGAAGTAGTAATACCCCCTTTTGCCGGCACGAGGCACTGCGAACCGAAGACGGGTAATTGCTTCGTAGGCAGCAACTTCTATTGCCATTTCTGGAGTTGGCATAGATTTCCCGATGAAGACTACACTTGTAGGGCCTTGGTTTGGGTCTACTGGTGGGATGTGTGCAACTGCCCAATATTTCGAGGCGTTGTGGTTGATCCTCAATTTGAACAGTTCGTACTGGGGCGGTTGAGTGGAGCCAAGAGTGTTGCGGGTGAAATCCCACAATATCTTGACAAAACTGCTCGGGGTTGCATCTTGGGTTCTCAGATGAATCCCAAGGTGCGACATGGAGGTAATGGTTATGTTGGCAGTGTACAAAGTGAGGGATGCAAATTGTGGTTGCGTGAGTGGTCTCTTATATAGTGCCTGGCTAGGGAGCATATTTTAGTGTGGGTACGATTTCTGGGTATCGACTCTGCTCTAGAGTGGTCGGGGTCAAAGTCACGGATACAAATCACAAAATGTGACGTATTACTGTGGTAGTCGGTTAGGGAGATAGGTTGGGCACCGACTGCTAAAAGGTGTCGGCTGGCCACTGCAGGTTGTTGGATAGGACGGGCCTGACTATGGATAGAAGGGTGTGGACGGCATGGAAACCTAGGGATAGTGATCAGGCTAAGATAGGATTAGCCAATGGTCAGCCTGGCTCTGATACCAAGACTGTCGGGGCCGGATTTTGGGGACACAAAATATCCCAAAAATTAACCCCTCGTGTCATCACCAGCCCAGGATTACTGTTACTGGTGGACACGCCCTTGTTACGGATTACCAAGCTATTACAAGAATTGGGTACAAGACCATAAAGGTTTAATGATACAATAGGGATTCCAGTGGTGGATGACGGAAATGACTCGTGGTACTCCAGCGTTGATAGGGCTCCATTCCCACAGGAACAGCTTACCCGGATAATTCCTATCTGCGTGGCCGCTATCCTAGGCTCCGCACGGACGTCGCTGAGGTACTCCTCACTGAATTCCTGACCTGGCCATGTAAATAGCCAGGGACAAGCCTGTGAGTACGTTTGAATGTACTCGCAAACATCATGAACAAAAGATATACCGAATGAAGCAGATAAAAATATATGATCATGATGAGCCAAACTATATGCATATGCCCATGCTGACTGAAATTTAAATCATGACAAGAAAATGATATGAACGTGAACATAGCATGCTAGTCATGATTAAACTTTTAGAAATAAAGCAAATGAATGCCACGGGTAGTCTAGCCAGCCCAAGTGACATTCAGCAAAATAAGAGAAGTGCCAATTGGGTGTCCACAAGAGTAGTGGCGGGACCGCCTGTAAATTCGAGAGACGCCACGAGAGGTCTTGAAGAGAAATGCCATTTGGGTGTCAAGTGACGCCACGGTTGGACTTGAAAATAAATGCCAATCGGGTGTCCACAAGAGTAGTGGCGGGATAAACCACCTGTTAACTCGAGAGACGCCACGAGAGGTCTTGAAAATAAAGCTGAGTGCCCGGGGTAGTCTAGCCAGCCCCTGAGACACTCAGGAAATTCAGAATAAGAGAAACGGGTTAGTCCTCAATAATATGCATAACCATAATAACATTTAACATGCATAAAATATTCATGGTAACATCAGGGTGTCAATAATTATCCTGCAAAATAATTCAGGCTCAATTTAATTATTTTCCTCCAAGGACCGACACTAAGACCGACACTTGACCAACCCAGACTGTTGCCCTTAACCGCGGACACGGCTATTCGAATAGGTTTAAACTCTGCAAAGGGTGTACTCTTTACCCACAAGTAAAGGATTTCTTTAGTCAGTACTATGACACTGACTAATTCCCATTACGGTCTTTGGGTTGAAAACACACCTGACCAGCACACACCAGATTAACTTTCTGGATGCCAGGAATCACCCAAAGCATCGTTCAAGAAAAACTCTGAGACGGAGAGACCAACGTCCTGCATGGGATCACTATTAATACGCGCGGATTCCAAGGGGTGCCCCCTCTCAGTCACAACTGGAAACACCCATGCCCCCTGACCCGATGACAGGATTTAGTCCACGGCCGCGGGAAACCCTCATCGTGGCCCTCTGTACGGTGTGTGCATGGAAAGGGGTTAACAACTTACTGAACCATACCCTACCTGTGGCAGGGACCTGTGGCAGCACAAACAAGTATGGGGGTTACCGGAACAAGACTCGATCTACGGTAGACTCAGGAGGTTAAGTTATTTCCTGCAGTGGTTAGCACAACAAATTATTCCTTCAGTAGCAACACCAAGACAGGGCCACAGCCCTTGCATGGTCCACATGCATAACCAAACAAGGCCTGACCACGCTCCAACGTGATCACCCTTCTGCCGGTAACGGTATTTCTTTTATGCCTGCTCCTGCGAGTTAGTCATGACAAGCACACGATGCACGGTACGAAGAAACATGCCAACTCTATATGAATGCAATTTTTTTATTTGAATTCTATAGAAGCATGGTTCAATTATTCCTGCAGCCAAACAACTATGCAATCACCATATCAAGTGTTCAAGATGCTTGCCTTTAGCATGCAGAAATATTGGGTGCACTCCAAAAGTTTGAAAAGTTTCTTCCCTCCATTTCTCCTATTTTCAAAAATATTTGAATTACCACATAATTCAAAAACAATGATACAAAGTTGTTTGGAAAATTTTGAAATAAATACTAAAATAAACTAGATGAAAAATTAGAAATACCAGAAAAAGAATCAGATTATTTGAAGTTCAGATGATTTTACTATGGAATTTCTAAGTTGGAAAATATAAAAGAATTGGACTATTTAATAGATCAGTAAATACCAAACACAAGGAAAATGTTCACCTAGTCTAAATAAATAGAGCATGCTTTTACAAGTCTGTAGAAATTTGAATCATCCAGTTTGGATTTGAAATGAGTTCTGAGGAAATATTTGAAAAGCACTGGAAAAGAGAAAAAAAATGAGCAGGAGTGCGCCCTGAGCACTATATAGCTGTACGTGCCACTAGGCCGGGCCCAGCCGTTCGGCCGGGCGGGAGGTCGCCTACGTCGAAAGCGTATCCCACGAAATACGCTTTCCAAACAGGGGCGACATGCTTTTGAAAGGGCGCTACCCCTTAGCCAGCTCGGCGTGACCTTAAGTCACTGACGAGCGGGTCCCGCCTGTCGGGTTTGACAACGGGTCAACTGGCCTTCTCCCTCCTCTTCCTTGTCCGAACAGAGACGGCACGCCGGCGACGATTGCCGGAGATAGGTGGCACCTCTCGGTGATCTGAGGCCATCCACGTATTCAGGGGATCACGGCGATCTCGTGGAGGTAGGGAATGATCGAGGAGGAGCACGAGGTTGCCTGCGACGAGGTCTTCCCCAGGCCTCCGGCGGAGGCGTTTTGGGTGTTTCATCTACGGGCAACCTCCGGTGAAATTGGTGGCGGGGATGGATCTGTGGGGTCGTGTGGAGGTTTTTTTGGAGAAGAAATGGAGGATGGGGAAAATCCCGTTGGCGTCGAAATGGTGGCGGCGGGTCGGCGATCAGAGAGGTAGGGGAAGACCTACCCGGGGTCGGGGGAATGGCGTAGCGGCGATTAGGAGGGAGGTGAGGTGATGAATGAGGAGGGTGGATCCCTAGAGCTCCTATTTATAGCTGATTGGAAGGGGGTCAGTGGCTTGCGGGCGACGCCAGAATAACTCCCGCCGGCGAAGTAGGATAGGGGCGGCAGTGGGGTTTAGTGCGTGATCCATAGAGTCGATGGAATCCTCCGGAAGCTTTATCGCGGGAGGGAATCGAGCCCGAGGAGCTTATCCGTGGTGGGGTGCTCGTATGGGTGTGGCGGCGCTGCCTGCTTCCGGCGACTGACAGCGGGCCAGGTGAGGTTCCAGAGGGTGCAGTGGTGAGGCGGGGAGGACGCCCCGTGGACGGAAGGTAGGTAGAGGAAGTGCGGCGCAGTGATGGTGGTCGGTGGCTGAGGCGGTGGCGTGTCCGAACTGACGACCACGGCGGCGGTGGGGGTTGGTGCTAGTGGACAGGGGAGAAGGTCGGCAAGGCCACGGGGTTGATCTGGTTATCTAGAGGAGTACTAGGACGAGCGTGGGCTGCAGATGAGGCACGGTAGGAGCTCGATATCGGCGCGGTCATACGCGTGTTCTGGCCAAGCTCCGGACACGCACCAGAGGTGCTCGACGTTTTGCCAGGGTGACCTAGGGGATTCTTCAGCTAGTGAAATTTGACAGGTTGATGCTCCGGGACATGCTAGAGTTGATGGACATGCTAGTTTAGGCAGGAGAGCAAGTTTCTAATGTAGTTGAGTAAGAGGCCAAATTTCTGCCGTGCCCACAGAGTGCTTGATAAAATGCTAGGACTAGCTAGGGTGCTTTATTGGGAGTGAGACTTGGCAGGGTTAGGTCTCTTTGGGTGTTAGAGATGATGGTGGGGTTGGTTTGACAAGAGGAGAAACTTGCTAGTGCAAGTTTTACTGATATTCATTTCTGGATAGAAAGTTCAGAGGAATATTTGGTGAACTAAAATGATTCCAATGGAGCTAAAATTTTGGACTTAAGGGTTTGGTTGGAAGGGCTATAAGTGGGAAAAATTTCAGGATTTTTGGGGCAAGGAAAATTAGGGATGTAGTAGAAACTCAAATACTGGACAGAATTGAAAAGAGGTTGTTTCACTCAAAATTTTCAAAAGACAAAGTTAGGTTTCTGCATAAAAGTGAACTGTGGAGATCACATGACATCCCATAATTTTTTGTGGAATTTTAAAAGAATTAATTAAAGTAGTTGTAGTGCAACAGAGGCATTTAAAGAATTGAAAATGCTATTAAAAGAATTATTTAGAGGCAAATTTTATTATAAAAATAATTCCTACTGTTATTAAAGTAGTAATGAAATGGTTTAAGAAAACTCCCAAAGCCACAATATTATCACCAAAAATTTCTATATGGAGGGAAGAATTTTGGAATACAGAAACAGAAAATGGTTCTGAAAATAATAAAGGACTTAATATAATATCAAAATTTTATTTCTGGCCAAATTTTACTTAATAAAAACATGATTAAAATTTGGGGTGTTACATTATAGCAGTACATGATGGGATTTGACTGCCATATTCACTAACCCCGCCATTAAAGTTCGGTTAAGTTTTGTGTGGATGATGTGATCAAAGATCGAGGAGGTCTCGATATGTGGAGAAGGAGGAGAGGCAAGAGCTCAAGCTTGGGGATGCCCAAGGCACCCCAAGTAAATATTCAAGGAGACTCAAGCGTCTCAGCTTGGGGATGCCCCGGAAGGCATCCCATCTTTCTTCAACAAGTATCGGTATGTTTTCATCTTCGTTTCGTCCATGTGATATGTGTGAATCTTGGAGCGTCTTTTGTGTTTAGTTTTTATTTTATTTTTATGCACCATGCTGGTATGAGATAGTCCATGGTTGATTTATAGAATGCTCATTGCACTTCACTTATATCTTTTGAGTGTGGCTTTATAGAATGCTTCATGTGCTTCACTTATATCATTTGAAGTTTGGATTGCCTATTTCTCTTCACATAGAAAACCGTTATTTGTAGAATGCTCTTTTGCTTCACTTATATTTGTTAGAGCATGGTCTTTTGTAGAAAGAACTAAACTCTCATGCTTCACTTATATCTATTTAGAGAGTCAACAGGAATTGGTCAATTGCATGGTTAGTCATAAAATCCTACATAAAACTTATGGATCACTGAATATGATATGTTTGATTCCTTGCAATAGTTTTGTGATATAGAGATGGTAATATGTGGGAGGTACTAGTAAACGGTTGTGGTTAGTAAGAATATTGGTGTTAAGGTTTGTGATTCCCGAAGCATGCACATATAGTCTCTCGTTATGCTATGAAGTTGGAGCATGATTTATTATTGATTGTCTTCCTTATGAGTGTCGGTCGGGGACGAGCGATGGTCTTTTCCTACCAATCTATCCCCCTAGGGGCATGCGTAGTAGTACTTTGCTTCAAGGGCTAATAAACTTTTGCAATAAGTATATGAGTTCTTTATGACTAATGTGAGTCCATGGATTATACTCACTCTTACATTTTCGCAATTTGCTAGCCTCTACGGTACCGTGCATTGCCCTTTCTCACCTCGAGATGTGGTGCAAACTTCGCAGGTGCATACAAACCCCGTGATATGATACGCTCTATCACACATGAGCCTTATTATATCTTCCTCAAAATAGCCACCATACCTACTTATTATGGCCTTTCCATAGCCATTCCAAGATATATTGCCATGCAACTTCCACCGCTTCCGTTTTGATGACTTGAGCATTCATTGTCATATTGCTTTGCATGATCGTAAGATAGCTAGCATGATATTTCCATGGCTTGTCCGTTTTTTTATATCGTTGTTATGCTAGATCATTGCACATCCTGGTACACTGCCAGAGGCATTCATATAGAGTCATACTTTGTTCTAGGTATCGAGTTGTAATTTTTATTTCTTTTGAGTTATAAGTAAATAGAAGTGTGATGATCATCATTATTCATTATTAGAGCATGTCCCAGTGAGGAAAGGATGATGGAGACTATGATTCCCCCACAAGTCGGGATGAGACTCCGGACAATGAGAGAAAAAAAAAGGAAAAAAAAGAAAAAAGAAAGAAGGGGCACTGCTACTATCTTTTACCACACTTGTGCTTCAAAGTAGCACCATGTTTTTCATATAGAGAGTCTCCTATGTAGTCACTTTCATATACTAGTGGGAATTTTTCATTATAGAACTTGGCTTGTATATTCCGATGATGGGCTTCCTCAAATGCCCGAGGTCTTCATGAGCAAGCAAGTTGGATGCACACCAACTTAGTTTGCATATTGAGCTTTCATACACTTAAAGCTCTTAGTGCATCCGTTGCATGGCATTCCCTACTCCTCGCATTGATATCAATTGATGGGCATCTTCGTAGCCCGTTGGTTAGCCGCGTCGATGTGAGACTTTCTTACTTTTTTGTCTTCTCAATATTTACCCCTCTCATCATACTCTATTCCACCTATAGTGCTATATCCATGGCTTGCGCTCATGTATTATGTGAGGGTTAAAAAAGCTAAAGTGCGTTAAAAAGTATGAACCAATTGCTCGGCTTGTCATCGGGGTTGTGCATGATAAATACTTTGTGTTAAGAAGACAGAGCATGACAAGACTATATGATTTTGTAGGGATAGCTTTCTTTAGCGTTGATATTTTGAAAGACATGATAGTTTGTTGGGATGCCTGAGTATTGATGTCTTTATGTCAAATTATAGACTATTGCTTTGAATCACTCGTGTCTTAATATTCATGCCATGACTAGACATATGATCAAGTTTATGTTAGGTAGTATTCCACATCAAAAATTATCTTTTTTTTATCATTTACCTACTCGAGGACGAGCAGGAATTAAGCTTGGGGATGCTGATACGTCTCCGTCGTATCTATAATTTTTGATTGTTTCATGCCAATATTATACAACTTTCACATATTTTTGGCAACTTTTTATATGATTTATTGGACTAACCTATTGATCTAGTGCCCAGTGCCAGTTCCTGCTTGTTGCATGTTTTTTGTTTCATAGAAAATCCATATCAAACGAAGTCCAAACGCAATAAAAATTTACGGAGAATTATTTTGTAATATTTATGATTTTTGGGAGGTGGAATCAACGCAAACGGGGGCCCACAGTGACCACAACCCACCAGGGCGCGCCGGGCACCCCCTGGCGCGCCCAGGTATCTTGTGCCCTCCTCGAACGTCGGTTGGAGCCCTTGTTCTGGCGCAAGAAAGATAATTTATGGAAAAAATTCATGTAAAAATTTCAGCACAATCAGAGTTACGGATCTTCGGGAATTTAAGAAATGTTGAAGGGCCAGATCTAGGGAACGCGAAACAGAAGAGAACAGAGAAGGAGATTCAATCTCGGAGGGGCTCCCGCCCCTCCGCCGCCATGGAGGCCATGGACCAGAGGGGGAACTCTCCTCCCATCTAGGGGGTAGGCCAAGGAAGAAGAAGAAGGGGGGCTCTCTCCCCCTCTCTCCCGGTGGCACCAGAGTGCCGCCGGGACAAGGATCGTGACGGCGATCTACATCAACAATCTTGCTACCGTCAACACCAACTTTCTCCCCCTCTATGCAGTGGTGTAACATCCCTTCTCCCCGCTGTAATCTCTACTTAAACATGGTGCTTAACTCCATATATTATTTCCCAATGATCTATGGTTATCCTATGATGTTTGAGTAGATCCATTTTGTCCTATGGGTTAATCGTGATCTTGGTTGGTATGATTGCATATTTTATTTATGGTGTTGTCCTACAGTGCGCTCCATCTCGCGCAAACGTGAGGGATCCCCGCTGACGGGTGTTGCAACATGTTCATGATTCGCTTATGGTGGGTTGCGAGAGTGACAGAAGCTTAAACCCGAGTAAGTGGGTTGTTGCGTATGGGATAAAGAGGACTTGATACTTAATGCTATGGTTGGGTTTCATGACCTTAATGATCTTTAGTAGTTGCGGATGCTTGCTAGGGGTCCAATCATAAGTGCATATGATCTAAGTAGAGAAAGTATGTTAGCTCATGCCTCTCCCTCATGTAAAATTGCAAGAATGATTACCGGTACTTGTTATCGATTGCCTAGGGACAAATGACTTTCTTGTTGACAAAAGCTATCCACTTTTACTATCTTGCAATTTATTCGTAGTTTTATTCTCGCAAAGTACTCATAGTTTTATTCTTGCAAAATAGTTTCATACTTGTTTTAGGTAAAGCAAACGTCAAGTGTGCGTAGAGTTGTATCGGTGGTCGGTAGAACTTGAGGGAATATTTGTTCTGCCTTTAGCTCCTCGTTGGGTTCGACACTCTTATTTATCGAAGAAGGCTACAAACGATCCCATATACTTGTGGGTTATCAGAGATCAAGGTGTCGAGCCGGTGACGATGGAGATCATGAGGATGCTTTGGAGATGGAGATCAAAAGCACAAGATGATGATGGCCATATCATGTCACATATTTTGATTGCATGTGATGTTTATCTTTTATGCATCTTATTTTGTTTAGTACGGCGGTAGCATTATAAGATGATCCCTTCACTAAATTTCAAGGTATAAGTGTTCTCCCTGAGTATGCACCGTTGCGGCAGTTCGTCGTGTTGAGACACCATGTGATGATCGGGTGTGATAGACTCTACGTTCAAATACAACGGGTGCAAGACAGTTTTGCACATGCGGAATACTCGGGTTAAACTTGATGAGCCTGGCATGTACAGACATGGCCTCAGAACACTGGAGAACGAAAGGTCGAACGTGAATCATATAGTAGATATGATCAACATAGAGATGTTCACCATTGATGACTACTCCATTTCACGTGATGATCGGACATGGTTTAGTTGATTTGGATCACGTATCATATAGATGACTTGAGGGATGTCTATCTAAGTGGGAGTTCTTAAGTAATTTGATTAATTGAACTTAATTTATCATGAAACATAGTCCTGATAGTTTTTGCATATCTATGTTGTAGATCAATGGCCCGTGCTACCGTTCCCTTGAATTTTAATGCGTTCCTAGAGAAAGCTAAGTTGAAAGATGATGGTAGCAACTACACGGACTGGGTCCGTAACTTAAGGATTATCCTCATTGTTGCACAGAAGAATTATGTCCTTGATGCACCACTAGGTGAAAGGCCTGCAGCAGGAGCAGATGCTGATGTTATGAACATCAGGCAAGCTCGATCTGATGACTACTCAATAGTTCAGTGTGCCATGCTTTATGGCTTAGAATCGGGACTTCAAAGACGTTTTGAACGTCATGGAGCATATGAGATGTTTCAGGAGTTGAAGTTAATATTTCAAGCAAATGCCCGAGTTGAGACATATGAAGTCTCCAACAAGTTCTATAGCTGCAAGATGGAGGAGAACAGTTCTGTCAGTGAACACATACTCAAAATGTCTGGGTATCATAATCACTTGACTCAGCTGGGAGTTAATCTTCCAGATGATAGTGTTATTGATAGAGTTCTCCAATCACTGCCACCAAGCTACAAAGGCTTCGTGATGAACTATAATATGCAAGGGATGGAGAAGAAAATTCCCAAGCTCTTCGCAATGCTCAAAGATGCGGAGGTAGAAATCAAGAAGGGGCATCAAGTGTTGATGGTTAACAAGACCACTAGTTTCAAGAAAAAGGGCAAGGGAAAGAAGGGGAACTTGAAGAAGAATGGCAAGCAAGTTGCCACTCCCGGGAAGAAGCCCAAAGCTAGACCCAAGCCTGAAACTGAGTGCTTCTACTGCAAAGGGACTGGTCACTGGAAGCGGAACTGCCCCAAGTATTTGGTGGATAAGAAGGATGGCAAAGTGAACAAAGGTATATTTGATATACATGTTATTGATGTTTACCTTACTAATGCTCATAGTAGCGCCTGGGTATTTGATACTGGTTCGGTTGCTCATATTTGTAACTCGAAACAGGGGCTACGGATTAAACGAAGATTGGCTAAGGACGAGGTGACGATGCGCGTCGGGAATGGTTCCAAGGTCGATGTGATCGCCGTCGGCACGCTACCTCTACATCTACCTTTGGGATTAGTTTTAGACCTGAATAATTGTTATTTGGTGCCAGCGTTGAGCATGAACATTATATCTGGATCTTGTTTAGTGCGAGACGGTAATTTATTTAAATCATAGAATAATGGTTGTTCTATTTATATGAGTAATATCTTTTATGGTCATGCACCCTTAAAGAGTGGTCTATTTTTGTTGAATCTCGATTGTGGTGATACACATATTCATAATATTGATGCCAAAAGATGCAAAGTTGATAATGATAGTGCAACATATTTGTGGCACTGCCGTTTAGGTCATATTGGTGTAAAGCGCATGAAGAAACTCCATGCAGATGGACTTTTGGAATCACTTGATTATGAATCATTTGATACTTGTAAACCATGCCTCATGGGCAAGATGACTAAAACTCCGTTCTCCAGAACAATGGAGCGAGCTAATGACTTATTGGAAATAATACATACCGATGTATGCGGTCCGATGAGTGTTGAAGCTCGCGGCGGGTATCATTATTTTCTAACCTTCACAGATGATTTGAGCAGATATGGGTATATCTACTTGATGAAACACAAGTCTGAAACATTTGAAAAGTTCAAAGAATTTCAGAGTGAAGTGGAGAATCATCGTAACAAGAAAATAAAGTTTCTACGATCTGATCGCGGAGGCGAATATTTGAGTTACGATTTTGGCCTTCATTTAAAACAATGTGGAATAGTTTCACAACACACGCCACCTAGAATACCACAGCGTAATGGTGTGTCCAAACGTCGTAACCGTACTTTATTAGATATGGTGCGATCTATGATGTCTCTTACTGATTTACCACTATCGTTTTGGGGTTATGCATTAGAGACAGCTGCATTCACGTTAAATAGGGCATCGTCTAAATCCGTTGAGACGACACTGTATGAACTGTGGTTTGGCAAGAAATCTAAGCTGTTGTTTCTTAAAGTTTGGGGTTGCGACACTTATGTCAAAAGGCTTCAGCCTGATAAGCTCGAACCCAAATCGGAGAAGTGTGTCTTCATAGAATACCCTAAGGAAACAATTGGGTACACCTTCTACCACAGATCCGAAAGGCAAGATCTTTGTTGCCAAGAATGGAACCTTTCTAGAGAAGGAGTTTCTCTCAAAACAAGTGAGTGGGAGGAAAGTAGAACTTGATGAGGTAATTGTACGTTCTCTCAAATTGGAAAGTAGCTCATCACAGAAAACCGTTCCCGTGATGCCTACACCAACTAGAGAGGAAGCTAATGATGATGATCATGAAACTTCAGATCAAGTTACTACCGAACCTCGTAGATCAACCAGAGCACGATCCGCATCAGAGTGGTACGGTAATCCTGTTCTGGAAGTCATGTTACTAGACCATGGTGAACCTACGAACTATGAAGAAGCTATGATAAGCCCAGATTCCGAAAAATGGCTTGAGGCCATGAAATCTGAGATAGGATCCATGTATGAGAACAAAGTGTGGACTTTGGTGGATTTGCCCGATGATCGGCGAGCCATAGAAAATAAATGGATCTTCAAGAAGACTGACGCTGATGGTAATGTTACTGTCTACAAAGCTCGACTTGTCGCAAAAGGTTTTCGACAAGTTCAAGGAGTTGGCTACGATGAGACTTTCTCACCCGTAGCAATGCTTAAGTCTGTCCGAATCATGTTAGCAATTGCCGCATTTTATGATTATGAAATCTGGCAAATGGACGTCAAAACTGCATTCCTTAATGGATTTCTTAAAGAAGAGTTGTATATGATGCAACCAGAAGGTTTTGTCGATCTTAAAGGTGCTAACAAAGTGTGCAAGCTCCAGCAATCCATCTATGGACTGATGCAAGCATCTCGGAGTTGGAATATACGCTTTGATGAGGTGATCAAAGCATATGGATTTATACGACTTTCGGAGAAGCCTGTATTTACAAGAAAGTGAGTGGGAGATCTATAGCATTTCTAATATTATATGTAGATGACATATTGTTGATTGGAAATGATGTAGAACTTCTGGATAGCATAAAAGGATACTTGAATAAAAAAAATTCAATGAAAGACCTCGGTGAAGCTGCTTATATATTGGGCATCAAGATCTATAGAGATAGTTCAAGACGCTTAATAGGACTTTCACAAAGCACATACCTTGACAAAGTTTTGAAGAAGTTCAAAATGGATCAGTCAAAGAAAGGGTTCTTGCGTGTGTTACAAGGTGTGAAGTTGAGTCAGACTCAATGTCCGACCACTGCAGAAGATAGAGAGAAAATGAAAGTTATTCCCTATGCCTCAGCCATAGGTTCTATCATGTATGCTATGCTGTGTACCAAACCTGATGTGTGCCTTGCTATAAGTTTGGCAGGGAGGTACCAAAGTAATCCAGGAGTGGATCACTGGACAGCGGTCAAGAACATCCTGAAGTACCTGAAAAGGACTAAGGATATGTTTCTCGTTTATGGAGGTGACAAAGAGCTCGTCGTAGATGGTTACATCGATGCTAGCTTTGACACTGATCCGGATGACTCTAAGTCACAGACTGGATACGTATTTATATTGAATGGTGGAGCTGTCAGTTGGTGAAGTTCCAAGTAAAGCGTCGTGGCGGGATCTACGTGTGAAGCGGAGTACATAGCTGCTTCGGAAGCAGCAAATGAAGGATTCTGGATGAAGGAGTTCATATCCGATCTAGGTGTAATACCTAGTGCATCGGGTCCAATGAAAATCTTTTGTGACAATACTGGAGCAATTGCCTTAGCGAAGGAATCCAGGTTTCACAAAAGAACCAAACACATCAAGAGACGCTTCAACTCCATCCGTGATCAAGTCAAGGAGGGAGACATAGAGATTTGCAAAATACATACGGATCTGAATGTAGCAGACCCGTTGACTAAGCCTCTTCCACGAGCAAAACATGATCAGCACCAAGACTCCATGGGTGTTAGAATCATTACAATGTAATCTAGATTATTGACTCTAGTGCAAGTGGGAGACTGAAGGAAATATGCCCTAGAGGCAATAATAAAGTTGTTATTTTATATTTTCTTATTCATGATAAATGTTTATTATTCATGCTAGAATTGTATTGATCGGAAACCTAAATACATGTGTGAATACATAGACAAACACTGTGTCCCTAGTGAGCCTCTACTTGACTAGCTCGTTGATCAAAGATGGTTAAGGTTTCCTGACCATGGACATGAGTTGTCATTTGATAACGGGATCACATCATTAGGAGAATGATGTGATGGACAAGACCCATCCATTAGCTTAGCATATTGATCGTTCAGTTTTATTGCTATTGCTTTCTTCATGTCAAATACATATTCCTTCGACTATGAGATTATGCAACTCCCGAATACCGGAGTAATACCTTGTGTGCTATCAAACGTCACAACGTAACTGGGTGATCATAAAGATGCTCCACAGGTATCTCCGAAGGTGTTTGTTGGGTTGGCATAGATCGAGATTAGGATTTGTCACTCCGGGTATCGGAGAGGTATCTCTGGGCCCTCTCGGTAATGCACATCATAAGAAGCCTTGCAAGCAAAGTGACTAATGAGTTAGTTACAGGATGATGTATTACGGAACGTGTAAAGAGACTTGCCTGTAATGAGATTGAACAAGGTATGTGGATATCGACGATCGAATCTCGGGCAAGTAGCATACTGATGGACAAAGGGAATAACGTATGTTGTCATAACGGTTCGACCGATAAAGATCTTCATAGAATATGTGGGAGCCAATATGAGCATCCAGGTTCCGCTATTGGTTATTGACCGGAGAAGTGTCTCGGTCAAGTCTACATAGTTCTCGAACCCGTAGAGTCCGCACGCTTAACGTTCGATGACGATTTAGTATTATATGAGTTATGTGATTTGGTGACCGAATGTTGTTCGGAGTCCCGGATGAGATCACAGACATGATGAGGAGTCTCGAAATGGTCGAGAGGTAAAGATTGATATATAGGATGATAGTATTCGGACACCGGAAGTGTTCCGGATAGTATCGGGTATTTATCGGAGTACCGGGGGGGGGGGTTACCGGAACCCCCGGGGGAGAGATATGGGCCATATGGGCCATAAGAGGGGAGCACACCAGCCCACATGGGGTGGCGCACCCCCCTCATGGAAGGAGGCCGAGTGGGGAAGGGAAAGAGGGGGTTCGGCCCCCCCTTTCCTTCTCTCCTTCCTCTTCCCTTTTCCCCCTCCGGCAATTATGGAAGGGGGGAGGCCGAATTGGGGAGGACCCCAAGTAGGATTCCTCCTACTTGGGGCGCACCCTTGCTGCTCCCCTCCCCCTCCCACCTATATATATACGTGGGGAGGGGGCGCCTAGAATACACAACATCAACTGTTGGCCGTGTGCGGTGCCCCCCCTCCACAGATTACACCCTCGGTCATAGTTTCGCGGTGCTTGGGCGAAGCCCTGCGAGAATCACTTCACCATCACCGTCACCACGCCGTCGTGCTGACGGAACTCATCCACTACCTCGACACCTTGCTGGATCAAGAAGGCGAGGGACGTCACCGAGCTGAACGTGTGCAGAACTCGGAGGTGCCGTGCGTTCGGTGCTTGATCGGTCAGAGCTAGAAGAAATTCGACTACATCAACCGCGTTGTCAAACGCTTCCGCTTACGGTCTACGAGGGTACGTAGACACACTCTCCCCCTCGTTGTTATGCATCTCCTAGATAGATCTTGCATGAGCGTAGGAATTTTTTTTGAAATTGCATGCTACGTTTACCTTCAAGTACAAGGGGGTAATACGGACTTCTCTCTTTCATAAATATCATGAACATTTTTTCTAAAACATGCAAACACATCTTAGGTGTTTATGAACTTTTAAAACTGGTGCAAACATTTTTTTATATGTTTTTACCATTTCTTAAAAAATATGTATTTTTTTACATTGTATGAACATTTTCAGAAAAAAAAGTAATCAACATATATTTAAAATGAGTGAACATTATTTTAATGTGATAAAAATTTAATGATGTAAACTTAATAAAAAATTAATGATGTAAACTTTATATATATATATATATATATATATGTGTGTGTGTGTGTGTGTGTGTGTGTGTGTATGTATGTATATGTATGTATGTATGTATTTCATGAAAAAAAAATCTTGACATATTTTTAAGCATGTCAACATTTTTTAGGTTACATGGATATTGTTTGAATGGTACGAATATTTTCAAAAATTGCAGAAACAAAATTTTACATCACATGAACATTGTTTAATGACCAATGTACTTTTTAAAAACTTAAGTAAGGTAATTTTTTAATTCAATTTGTTTATTTATGAATTATATATACACAGAAATACATGTTTTTTGTAAGATAAACAAAAGTAAAAGAAAGAAAAGAAAGAGGGAAAACGAACAAAGAATGTTTTTTAGAATAACAAAGAAAATTAACTAACTACTACTAATGTGACATTACGGGCCGGTTCACTAAACACCCTACTTCAGGCGAGATGGTACTCGGTCCGCTAGAACCAATGTAGAATAGGGGCGAGTATATACCTCGCTTATAACGAGTTGAAAGATGCCCTCGCCTGCAGCACTCGTACAAGGGCCAGACGGCCCAACTATCGTGATTAGTAGCAAGCCTCATCTCGGGTGGGCGCATATTAGTTATATGTTATTTTTGTTCGTATTTTGAAACATAAAATTACTTTAAACAACACGAATTAAAAAGATTGTTTAACACATGTTCGCAAAAAATTTCAAAATATATATCTGAAAAAAAGTAATCATGCATTTGAAAAATGTTGAGCATGTACAGAAAAATGTTTCTGGTGTATACGAAATATGTACCACGTGTATGGAAAAAGTAGACATAATATATTTGAAAACATAATTTTTTTTTAAATAATCAGGTATTTGAAAACATGTAAATTATGCATAAAAATGTTCCCGATGTATATAAATAAGGTACACATGTGTGGGGGAAAACCCCAAAGAAAACAGTAAAGAAACAAAAAAATCAAGAAAAAAAACCCGACGTGAAAAATTGAAAACCAAAGAAAACAGATGAAACCCTAAAGGAAAACACGGAAAAAAGAAAGAAAGAAAAAACTAATAACCGGGAAAGTTCAGCCGTGGTACAGAAAAAGGAAAAAGAAAAACCCCAAAACTGGATATAAAGCGACTGAACGCAGCGAGCGAGAACACGTTTATGGGTCGGCACATATTCACGGGGGCTGCGGGCGAGCGAAGCTACCATCTCGCTTTAAGCAACATACACTCCAGCGGTAGTGTATAGTCGCGCCATGTCAATTACCCATCATCAGACATGTATTTGTGTGTGTTTTTTTAGGGGCATGTATTTGTGTGTGTTAGGAAAATCATTCATGACCTTTTTTTAGGGGAAAATAATTCATGACCTTGTTTCAGATGATTAGCAGTTATTTCGGGCCACTCGTCCAACAAACCCCTAGCCCATCACAGAGATTCGTCATTGGAATGGACTTGCCACCGTCTCGCCTTTCTGACCAGGACACAAATCCTAACAAAATTTTAAAAAAAAATCTAAAAACGGAACCCTCCCACCGGAAGGATCAGGATCCACTCCATCCCCTTGGTCCTAAGGCCACTGGAGACGAGGCGGACCGACGGAGGCGCCGGCGGGAGGCAGGGAAACCCTAGCTCTTTTGGAGGTTGCGGTTGTGACCAAGAACGATGTGATGCGTAACTAGATTGCTTTGTTTACATGTGAATACTAGTCTAGGCTCTGTTCGGTTGGGAGGAAGAAGAAATGTAGGAATAAATAACTGCACAGGAATAGAGTTCAGGGTGAAGAGCAAACCAATGGAGTATTCTGGCCTGTTCGGTTGGCAGGAAAAGGCACCCTTGGCCGTCTGGGCACCCTTGGGATGATTAGAATTTTTTATTGTCTTAGAAGCGGTGACCTCTCCAAAGTCTCATGCAGCTGCATTGTTTATTCGGCTGGACCACCCTGAGCCAGCGTTTAACCTCGACGTCCGCCAGAACATGAGGTTTCACTGGATTTTCGATTTCCTCTGAAAAATACAGGTTTGCATGACTTTCCGGTGGAACGGGCCACCGTGATTCCTCCAAAACGAACGCCCTGCAGGTAGAACTTCCTAGGGAGACCAATCCTCCAAAAATTCCTGCGAAATTCCTGTATACCGAACGGAGCCTAGTCTCTTAAAAATACATGAGGTTGCACTGAAGTTGTGCATAGAAGTACATAGCTGGAGATAGACTTGATGTTTGAGATGGTTTGAACTGGTTAAAATTGCCAAAAACATGTTCTCAAGATGCATTTGGGCGGTGGCAACCAACAGTAGCAGTCTAGCATATATGATTATCTGCCTAAATAACCATCTCAAATATGTGCAACTTCATGTGTATTGGCTCTATATGGGAGCTGGAATTTGCAAGGTTCCCTATGGCTGGAGCAAAAACTGTCACGGTCGGCCATGCAGATAATGCACGGATGTAAATTGAGCCATGGGTGTATCAACGGCATGAAAGATTTAGTATGTGAAGATGAACTTCATCGGTGTTAGTGTTTAACCTTGTTGTCTACCATGTCCTATTTTATTTTCTATCACGTTAGCTTTTGTTTCCTCTTTTCTGTTTAGCAAATATAAGGAAGCAATCTCGTGTGAGATATGTCACTTACGAAGATTGCATAGGCCAGAAGTGTGTTGCGTTCACACTGTAGCCTAGTCTAGTCCTTGATGTGTTTATTCCGCATCACCACGTCCCAACGCTCGTGGGATGCCACGCGCAAAGTTTGGATGGTGGCGATCTCGTAGCTACAAGTTGGTTAGTCAAAGGAATAAAAGGAATGAAGCAGAAAAGATGCAAAAGATTAGTGCGTCGCAAAAACTTCTATCTCTCTGTAGCTGCGTGGTCTCTCTGTGTGCCTTCGTCTCCCTCTGGATGTGGGTTCGTGAGAAAGATTCAGAGAAAGAGAGTGTCCAGATCACAGCTCGAAACTAACAATTGGTATTCAGAGCTTTTGGGTTAGGACCTTGGGTGTTTGGCGGCGGTGATTGGAGGTGTTTTGGTGGCGGCGATGGGGGATACGTCTCCCAAGAAAGTTGACAAGAAGAGCAGCGGCGGCAGAAAGTACACGCCACTTGCAGCAATAAAGCCCAGCGCAGGCGATGAACTGCCGTGGTGCTGGCTGCGTCATCGAAAGCTAGTGTTGATGAAAGTGTTGATGAAGGTGCTCCACATCTGGTCGGTGATTGATGACTCCGGCGAGTACGACCAGGTGGCGGACGAGGGAGCGTTTGCGGCGCTCTCGCGGTCCGTCCCAGATCATGTCATGTTGCAGGTTGCGGACTGCGACACCGCGTAGGAGGCGTGGGAGATGATCCGATGAACGCGGGTCGGTGAAGATCGTGTGAAGAAGGCACACGTGTGACAACTGAAGAGGCAGTTTGATCGCCTCGACATGGGCAACGGGGAGACGATCCCGGAGTTCGCCAGGAAACTCACCACACTTGTGAGCGAGATTCGCTCCCTCAGAGTCACTCTTGAGTCAAGATGGCAATGGGGCCCCGAAACCCATGTCCCCGCGGGTTTTTACCCTATTAGGGGACGGGGATGGGCGTCTTTTCATCCCCGCAAGGCTGTTGTTGGGCACATTATACAACCCGACATGTTTCGTGGGTTTACACCCGTTTCAGTAATCCCCGAACCCAAAACCCGACAGTACCCGGCCAAGATATGCACATTGTTGGAGGAGTACAATCTTGAGAGTGATGATGATCATGGACAGCCATCTTCCTCATTGTTGAACCATGTATGGCTGAAATACGCCCCTGTTTGTTGCTGAAATATGCTTATCTTTGTTGCTGAAATGGAGTATTGTATTGTGCTGAAAAATGCTCCTTGTAGCTGCTGTTATTGCTCTTTTTGCTCAAGTTATGCTGCCAAAATATGCCCCTTGTAGCTCCTGAACCATGTACTATTGTATTGTGCTGAAATTTGCTCAAGTTATGCTGCTGAAGTATGCTCTTTTTACTGCTGAAAAGCTATTTTTTGTTGCTACTATGTTTGCTTAAATATGCCGATTTCCCCGTGGGTTCCCCGTGGGTTTAGAAAACCCGACGGGTTTAGGGGACAGGCAAAAAGCTAGCCCCGCGCATGGTGACGGGGACGGGGATGGGTTTGCGATTTTCTCGTGGGAATGGGTTTGGTCAGCCAAAACCCGGTGGTTTTCATCCCCATTGCCATCTTGACTCTTGAGGAGGAGGCTGTGGTGGAGCGACTCTTCAGCACCGTGCCAGATCGCTTCACTAACGTCATCAACAGTTCAAGGAGAACCAGCGTGCGGTGACATCTCGAGATGACAGTGCAGGAGGCCATCAGATGCCCCATGACATTCGAGGAAAACCAGCGTGGGCGTCGCCAAAGCCGCGGCGAGAGCAACGAGCAGCTCATGCTTGTCACGCGGGTGTTGGAGCCCCTGATGAAGGGGGAGAAGATCATCTATGGGAGCAGCGGTTCCGGTTCCTGTACAAAGAAGGGAGGCGGCTAGAACAGCGGCTCTGAGAAAGGTCGTGGTGATCATGTCTAAAACAATGCCAAAGAAAAGCCAAAGAAGCATCGTAAGTTTGATAATTAAATCAAAGATAAAGTGTTTCAACTGTAATGTTAATGGTCATTTTGCCTTTGAGTGTACGGAGCCGAAGTGAGAAAGGGCTAATCTGGTGCAGGATAATCACGTTAATGACCCCACGATGCTCATGGCCGAGGTCTGCAAAGTGGTGCACACTGCTGAAGTTAAGACTGAGAGGGTTATGCTGCAAGAGGACAGAGTTCTCCCAAAGCTGGCCGGTGACACAAACACGTCCTGGTACCTTGATACCGGGGCGAGCAATCACATGATAGGTTGCAGGGACAAGTTTGCAGAGCTAGCACGAGTGTGAAAAGAACTGTGAGATTTGGAGATGGTTCACTTGTGGAAATTGAAGGCCGTGGGTTTGTGTTGTTTATTGCACACACGAGCGAGTATCGAGTTCTGACCGAGGTGTATTACATTCCCAGACTCAAGAGCAACATTATTAGTTTGGGACAGCTAGATGAAAACGGTTGTAAGTACTCTGTTGATAATGGTGTACTAGTTGTGTTTGAATGAGAAAGAAAGCTGCTTGCAAAAGTGTCAAGGTCTAGAAACTGGCTGTATGTGATTGATCTTGAGCACACAAGTCCAGTGTGTTGGCTTGCAAAGTCTAGTGAGGATCAGTGGCTCTAGCATGCTTGGTATGGACACATCAGTTTCCATGCCCTACGTGCACTAGCACAAAACGGAACGGTATCAAGTTTACCAAGAATCGAGCATGCAGAACGAGTGTGTGACAATTGTCTGGTCAGCAAACAAAGGCGCAACCCATTCTCGACTGAGGCTAGCTACCATGCAAATGAGGCTCTACAGCTGCTACATGGTGACATGTGTGGCCCAATTTTGCCTGCTACCTTTGTAGAAAAGAAGTATTATCTGTTGCTCGTAGATGACCACACTCGCCACATGTGGACAGTGCTAATCAGAAGAAAAGATGAAGCACTTGATGCAATCAAGAAAATACGAGCAGTAGTACAAACAAAGCTAGCTAAATCTCAAGGTCAGGGCGCTCCGAACGGATGGGGGTGAATTCACCTCAAAGCAGTTTGTGCAATTTTGTTAGAATCTGGGCATCAAACACTATCTCACGGTGTCGTACAGTCCACAGCAGAACGGAGTGGTCAAGAGGGGAAACCAAACCATTGTGGGCATGGCTAGGTGTTTGCTCAAGGCCAAAGGGTTGTTGGGTGTATTTTGGGGAGAGGCCGTTGCCACTGGGTCTATCTCTTGAATCATGCCCCGAGAAAAAGTGTGCATGGCATGACTCCCTATGAAGCTTTGTACAAGAAGAAGCCCGCAATCAGTCACCTGTGCACGTTTGGGTGCGTTAGAGATGTGAATAAGGTTGGTGGACATCTTACTAAGCTAGCAGACAGAAGCTCAGCAATGGTCTTTGTTGGATATAAAGCTGAAAGTAAAGCATACAAAATGTATGATCCGTTGGCCAAGAAGCTACACATATCACGTGATGTTGTGTTTGAGAAGGAGCGCAGCTAGAACTGGACCACTCATGCATCAAGAGAAGGAATGGAGGGCTTTGCTATTGGGTAGACAGCAAACCTAGATGAGTTGTGCCCCTCCACTCACCTGCAGTCTTGGCAGCACAAAGCACCAGAAAATGGCATCATGGGAGCAAGTGGGTCGACTGGGATGTCAGTAACAGCAGCAAACCAGCTCACTCCATCAGAGATCTCAGCTGGGCTCCGTCCAGAAGATTTTGTCCCTCCTATTCGAGAAGAAGGACCATCTGGGCCTCAGTTTGTGTCACCCCCAACAAACGCCTCCACATCGTCGAGCATGGAAGGGCCACCCAAGTATTATCTTGTTGAGGATCTGCTAGAGAAGGCACCTGAATATGAGTTAATTGAATCATGCATGCTGGGGATGGAAGAACCAGAGAGTTTTCTTGAAGCAAAAGAAGACAAGAACTGGAGAGATGCAATGCAGCCAGAGATTAACTCAATCGAGAGCAACAAAACATGGGCCCTGTCAAATTTGTCGTCGGGTAAGAAGGCAATTAGACTCAAGTGGGTGTTTAAGCTGAAAAAAGACCCAACTGAAATCGTGATCAAGCACAAAGCAAGACTGGTGGCAAAGGGGTATGTGCAATAACGGGGAATTGATTTTGAGGAGGTGTTCACCCCTGTTGCATGCCTTGCGACAATCCGGCTCCTAATTGCAATAGCATCGCAAGAGGGGTGGAAATTACATCATATGTATGTTAAGTCGGCCTTCTTAAATGAAGATCTGAGCGAAGAAGTTTATGTATCCCAACCACCAGGTTTTGTCATCGAGGGGCAAGAGGAGAAAGTACTCAGAGTGCACAAGGCCCTCTATGGTTTGAAACAAGCGCCAAGAGCGTAGAATTCCAAGCTTGATGACAAAGTGAATTCTTTGGGTTTTGCAAAATGCCCTTTGAAGCATGTTGTGTACAGGAGATCCCAGCTGTTAGTTGGAGTTTATGTTGATGATCTAATCATCACAGGACCTTGTGCGCATGAAATTGAGAAGTTCAATGATCAGATGAAGCAACATTTTAGTATGAGCGACCTGGGTCATTTGAGTTACTACTTGGGTATTGAGGTAAATAAAACAAGTGAAGGAATTTATCTGAATCAATCTTCTTATGCTCAAAAGGTTCTGCAGAAGAGTAGATTAGAGGGTTGCAACTCAACTCAAACACCTATGGAAGTTCCTCTGCACATGAGAAAGAACAGTACTGAGAAGCCGGTAGATGCAACGATGTATCGCAGCCTAGTCGACAGTCTCAGGTATTTAGTGCACACAAGGCCAGACATTTGTTTCTTAGTTGGTATTGTAAGTAGGTACATGGAGAAGCCCACCATGGAACATCTTGCGGAAGTAAAGCACATTCTGCGATATGTTCGCAGAACACTTGCGTATGGATGTTTCTATCCAAATGAAGGAAGTGGAAACCGCAAGTTGACAGGTTACAGCGATAGTGATCTGGTTGGAGACTTGGATGATCGGAGGAGCACTAGTAGGATGATATTTTACCTTGGGTCAAGTCTGATCAGTTGGTTCTCTCAGAAACAAAAGGTGCTGGCAATGTCATCGTGTGAATCTGAATACATGGCGGGTGCATCAGCATCATGTCAAGGTGTATGGCTCGCAAGGCTACTTGCAAATCTGATGGGAGAAGAAGTCCAGCCAGTACTGCTGAGAATTGATAACCAGTCAGCTATTTCTCGCTCCAAGAACCATGTCCATCATGAAAGAAGTAAGCACATTGATCTCCGATATCATTTTATTCGTGAGTGTGTTGAGAATGGACAGATCAAGGTGGAACATGTTCGTACGAATGATCAGTTTGTTGACATTCTTACAAAACTACTTGGAAGGGTGAAGTTCTTGGAGATGCGTGGCAGAACCGGCATGTGTTTGAGGGCTTGCCCGAGGGGCCCACAAGCCCGACGGGCATGCCCCCTACCCTGGGCGCGCCAGGAAGGCTTGTGGGGCCCCTGTAAGGCGGTTGGTGCCCTTCTTTCGCCGCAAGAAAGATAATTTCCGGATAAATTTTTTGTTAAAATTTCAGTCCAATCGAAGTTACGGATCTCCGGGATTTAAGAAACGGTGACGGGCTAGAAAACAGGAACGTGAAACAGAAGAGAACAGAGAGAGGGGTCCAATCTCGGAGGGGCTCTCGCCCCTCCGGGTACCATGGAGGCCAAGGACCATAGGGAGAACCTCTCTCCATCTAGGGGGGAGGCCATGGAGGAGCAAGCCAGAGGGGGAGCCTCTCTTCCCCTATCTCTCGGTGGCGCCGAAGTGCCGCCGGGGGAACCATCCCCCGTGGTGATCATCTTCATCAACATCACCGTCTTCATCACCTCCCTCATCTCTCTTTAGCGGTCCACTCTCCCGCACCCCGCCGTAATCCCCTACTTGAACATTGTGCTTTATGCCACATATTATTATCCAATGATGTGTTGCCATCCTATGATGTTTGAGTAGATTTTTTTTGTCCTTTGGGTTGATTGATGATCTTGATTTATTTGAGTTGTATGTTTTATTTTGGTGTTGTCCTATGGTGCCTTCTGTGCCACGCACACGTGAAGGATTCCCGCTGTAGGGTGTTGTAATACGTTCATGATTCGCTTATAGTGGTTGGCTAAAGTGACATAAGCTTACACCCGAGTAAGGGGTTGTTGCGTATGAGAGTAAAGGGGACTTGATACTTAATGATATGGTTGGGTTTATCTTAATGATTTCTAGTAGTTGCGGATGCTTGCTAGAGGTCCAATCATAAGTTTATATGATCCAAGTACGGAAAGTATGTTAGCTCATGCCTCTCCCTCATATAAAATTACAATAATGATTACTGATCTTGTTAACAATTGCCTAGGACAATTTTGCACACCGATCCATCATTATTCCACACTCGCTATTTGTAATATATTCTAACTTTATGTTGACAACACCTATTTTTATATTTTTAGCTCTCCGATATCATGCAAAGCTATCCTCTTTATACCCACAACGTAGTTTTATTTCTCATTTCTAGATGAAAGCAAACGCTCAGTCTACGTAGAGTCGTATCAGTGGCAGATAGGACTTGAGAGAATATTGATCTTACCTTTAGCTTCTTGTGGGTTTGACACTCCATACTTATCACTTCCATATTTGGAAATTGCTACGATGATTCCTTGCACTTGGGGATTATTACCTGCCACCACCGTGGATGTTCTTGATTTCCTACTACTGTATCTAAATTTGTATGCAGAAGTGGTTCGAGATAAACAATAGAAATAAGCCATGCCACACGGAGCACATGAGTAGTAATATACTGATCCCTACTGGCTTGTGGTTCTATTGTTTTACTCTTTAGTAGCATCTGTCTCTGGCTTAGGATCATCTAAAGATGGTTTGTGATGTAGCTGATAGGAAAACATAAAACACCGGTACTGATTAAGAAACAAAAAAGGATTCAGGAGGACTAAATAATCTGCAGGTGGCCTATATATATAAGCAATAGGAAATCAAGACGAGTCATCTTCTTTACTTACCTGTTAACCGTAGCACAAAATTATTTGGCATGCACATTATTACTGCATAAACCAGTGTCGTCGCCGCCAACATGGACACACGTGCCAGATGATACTTGGGCATTATCCATTATTTTGACGATTAACTTACTGTTTGTTGATTAAAGCCTATTTTTGCATTGTTTATGATTTTAGGGACTTTTCTAAAAAAATATGAAAAAACAGGAAGGAATTTCAAGGAAGATCATGAAACCAAACCATAGGGTAACCCTAGGAGGCACCCATGGGGTGTGCAGGCCCTCCTAAGATTCCAACCACCCTTCGATCGCAGCCATTCTATATACACGAACAAGAACAAAAATGTAAGAAAAAGTTGAAATAAAAACTTAAACAATAACTCTAATGCAATGAATAATGACACGATGACTCCCTAACAACAGCATCAGAAAAGGTGGTTGATGCCCTTTGAGATCCAGTTTGGATAGCAGAAGGCCTCCTAACCTTTTCCCCAAGTAGTGGCCATCGGTATCGAACCCATGAGTGAATGTGCACTACGAGAAAGAGTCAAATAAGTTATTGTTCTCGAATTAAATTCCAGTTTTTTAACCGGACATTTAAAAAAATTGGTTCTACACAATTATATGAAAATAGCCATGGGTATGAGGTCTTACTCTCAGAATCTTGTACTTGTGAGTGGGATCTCATCTTGATAATAAATATAGTCCTCGAAGACAACTATTATGATGTGCTCAGAATGCGTTGAAGTGGGGGACTTTTCCAAAGTACATCACGACCTACATCGAGAGTTAGTTGTCCATCGTGCGGGGTTATCTCGGTTATTAAGAATTACTTCAGACAAAAGCATTGGGTGTTTAGTGACTACACCTCATTGTCCCCAAAGAATTGTTTTCCGTTGTTGTACTAATCCTTTCTATCACTGGTGTTCAAAATACCATTCTATGCAGACTCGCTTTTTACCTCCTCCTTGATTGATCAATGAGATCCCGGGTACATGTAGGGCCTTAGGACGAGAAGAAGAGAAAAGAAAACTCCATTGCAAAGCCCACATACAAATAATGTCAATCAAGCAAATTCATTCCAACAATCCCGTGCACAAATACATAGGGTTGCAAGGCCTTGCCTCAACCCATTGCCTTAATAAATTACTCACACATGGCGATCAGATCGCAAGAAAAAATCATTGAAGATGGCATGAAGATGAATGATTGATTGATAAATAGTCTTACAATGTTGTCGATTGCAATACACCAGTTAAAAGTATGACTAATTTGGAGAGGGATTGCTGTGGTGATGGATATGGAGATGAGATGGGAAATGGCGGTGGCTAGGGTTGCAAGATGGCTTCTGGTTCTCTGTTTCACGAATGGTGGATCTCTTGTTGAGATTCTGGCTTCGCCTTTTTATGAAGTCCGTTCAACTGGACGCCATGGTGTCGACGGAAGGGAGTACGGCCGCTGGTATAAGCGGGCATGCTCATACCATGTATCTCCTTTTGCTCTGGAAATCTCCTAGTGCTCATGCTGACTTGCCTTGTTCTCCATGCTTCGTATTTCCTTCTATGTGATGATATTCTTTCATGTTTGGGTCCATTTCATGTGGAAACACATTAAACTAAGGATTGTGGCATTCATTAGTCATTAGTAGCATCATTGGAGTGATCTGGTCAAAAATTGGGATTATCCGATTTTAAACAACGGTGTGATGAACGTAAAAATATCACTCATCACTAGTGAAGGCGACGACTCCATTTCAAAGCAGGGAAAGTTGTGAACGGTAATCTTGGAAGCTGAAATCGGCGATGATGGTGCTGCAAACATGAGGTTGGTGCCACTGTGAGGGTGCGACGGTGACAACCAGCCTCTGCAAGTGGAGGAAGGCGGCGATCAACATAGGGGGAAGTGTGCCGAGAGATACAAGGATTTTTTTTCTCATAGTTGGGCGTGGCTTTGTGTAGGGATGTGTGGGCAAGAGAAACGACCCAATCATAGCTGATCCTGGACAAGCGCTTGCTGTGATCCGACGACTCGAGCAACGATCGATCGATGGCTCCCATCGGTCGGCCGATCCCTAGCATCGATGATTTCTAATGCTTTAATAAGTCGAGGGAGAACTTGGTGAGCACAAGATTACAAAACCATATTTGGCACCTTAAACGCCGGTTACAGCTGATTCCGTAGACAGCGCACATCCTTTCATACGTGTATGATAAATGGGTCAGCCTGTATCATATAGAGCTACTTCCAATCGATGGTTTTTTAGAAGACTTCAACCATTTTTTCGTTTTCTGTTTTATTCTTTTTTAAACTCATAATTTTTCAAAAATCATGTTTTTAAAACACAATTATTGTTAGCAAATTCATGAATTATTTTTTAAATTCAGCAACTATTTAAAATTCATGATTTTTTTCCAATTTATGAATATTTTTAAATTAACAAACCTTTATAATTTATGAACATTTAACAAATTCATGATTTGAAAAATCATCAACCTTCTTTAAATTCATAATTTCCTCAAATTCACGAACAATTTTCAAGAATTTTGAAATTTCAAAAATCTGCGTTTTTTGGATCAAACACAAAAATTGGACATGTCTTTTCTCTAAAATATTAAAGAAGCATCAATAGTAAAAAGCAGACCAGAAAAACAAATGAAGGCCAACGAGCGAATGGGCCGTGACCCTCATACGACGCGTGCGAGCGCCTGATTTTTTCAATGGATGGATTATCTTATCAAGGCTATATATCGACAATGGACCTCCTATTTGGCGCAGTATGTGCCGGGAAACCAGCCACGCGTGCCCCCTCCCCCTCCCGACCCCCTGCGCGTCCTTCTGAGCCGGCCCATGTGCGGGCCAGGATGTCCCCAGTTTATTCTGTTTTTTTCTTTTATTTTTCCTTTTTTTCATAATTAGGGATATCAAAAGGTTCTAAATTTAAAAAATGTAAATTTTATGAAAATGTGCATGAATTTAAAACATGTTCTCGATTACAAAAAAAATACAAATTCAAAAATGTCCATGGTTTAAGAGAATGTTCACGAATTTCTAAAAAATATTTTCATGAATTAAAAAAATGTTCATGATTTCAAAAAATGTTAGTGAATTTGAATTTTTTTTCCAGGATTTGAGTGAGTTCTCATGAATTTTTAAAAATATTTATGATTTCAGAAAATCATTCATAAACTTTAAAAATGTTCACAAATTCAAAAAATTTCTCGGTTTAAGAGAATGTTCAGGAATTTGTAGAACATGTTTGCGTATTTAAAAAAATTATGATTTCAAAAAATTATTCATGAATTTAAAAAATGAGCATGATTTCAAAAAATATTTATGATTTATCAAAAAATCACGATTTAAGACAATATTCACGAATTTATAAAAAATTGTTCACAATTTCAAAAGAATGTTGATAAATTTTAAAAATGCTTATGATTTCGAAAAATATTCAAGATTTACAAAAATGTTCACTAATTAAAAATATTGTCGCAAATTGTAAAACCATTAATAAAAATGAAAAATGTATAAACAGGAATGAAATTAAAAATTGAAAACGAAAACAGAAAAAGAAACGTAAAATTAAAAGGGCAAACAAAAAAAGAATAAAATACCGGTTGAAACCCAGAAATGGTCCGGCCCATACATAAACTCGCACCTGAGGGTGGTACGCGCGCGGTCGTTAACCGGCGACACGCGCGCTAAATAGGATTCCCCATGTCAGCTATTTCAACCATAAGCTCCCCGAGTGGACAAAATCAATATTTTAACCCCTTTATGAAAGTTTAGCTTGATTTGACCCATGTTTATAGTTTTTTTTTTATCTGGCTCTTTTGCTACCGCCATAGAGGTTGGCAACAGAAATATATGGGCTACCGCCATGGTCAACGGCGGTAGACTTCTGGTCAATGCTTGCTAGCACAGATGACATGGCAAGTGGCTACTGCCACAGCCATCGGCGGTAGACCTCCACGCTATAAATTACGCGTCTTGCCTTCTACTCCCTCCGTAAAAAAATATAAGAGCGTTTAGATCACTAAAATAGTGATCTAAACACTCTTATATTTGTTTACAGAGGGAGTACTATTGAAGCACACTGGTGGATGGTTGGCTAGTGCATGTGAGTTTGTGTTAGTCGGTCTTGAGTTTGAATCTTACCAAACACAAGTATTTATGTTTACTATTTTTTTGCTGAATAAAATGAACAATTTGTCCTGTTAATGTTAGGACCAGAATTATTGACAATTTTTTTTACTTATCCGTAACTATTTTATAAATTTTCGAAAAAGATATAGACATATATGATGGGATATTTCACATTTGGCTACATGTATTTGCGCTTGGCAGACAGCGCACGAGTAGTAATCATATATGATAGGATCAGCCCCAAAATTTTATTTAGATAATCCGAACAATTCTGAAAACAAAATTACAACATACCTGCAGGGTATGTCTATCACTCCAAAAAAATCAGCTCAAAACTCTATCTACATTTAGAGCTTCAAAAAAGACAAGTTCGACTATGATTAGTGCCTTTTTTTGCGGGCATAAACTTGTATTACTCAACCATACAATCCACCTTACAAAGATCAACTACTTCTGGGGGGGCGGAGCCCAGCCAGACTACAGTTCTATGTTCACTACTAGCAAATTTAGCTATATGACTACGCTTGACATGAGCAATACAAGTCATACGAAGAGATCGCAAGTGTTTAATCTCCACCGGTCTGTCTCTCTTCCATTCACCATGTTCACCGCTGAAAGCGAGTCCATCTCCAAACATATAGGTAGATCCGTCCTTTGGATAGCAAGTGAAAGCCCCTCCTTACAAGCACACAATTCAGCTTCGAGCGCGTCACGGCATCTGAATAATTCTCTACAGGAAGAGTAGATAATATTTCCCAGGGTATCCCTCAGTACCATACCTGCACCTGCTGTTCCTTCCTCCGTCCATGAATCATCCGTGTTCAGCTTTGTCGACTATGATTTAGTGTCAGCATTGGGCGAATAGCATTTGACACTATTCACATTCGATTTTCTCTTTTTTGGTTCTCTAAGTGTAGTTCTAATTAGGAGCAAAAAAAAAATTTGAGGTTGTACATCAAACATGGATGTGTGTCTGCAAATAATTTCAGAATTTTTCAACATGTTTTGTATCTTCAAAAGGATTAATCTCATTGATCTACCCTAAGGGCAGATCTATACTAGTCTCCCCCCTCAAATACAGGTTGAAACATTTTTATGAATGATAAGAAACAATTTTCTAAAAATGACACGAACATATTTTTTTAGCTGCAGGAATATTATTGAAATTGTATTAACTTAATGTTTTTTGAATGGTATGGAACAGTTTCTTTAAATTGCATAAACAATTTTGTACACTGTATAAACATTTTCCAAACGTTATGTACATTTTTTTAAATGTGTGAACATTTATTAAAGTCACATTTATTAATGCTATCAGTAAAAAAAAGTCACGCTAAAAAAATTACAATGTGTTACATTTTTAAAATTTATGTTTTTAATTTCCAAAATTAATTTAGTTTCGGGACCATTTTCAAAAAAAGAAGTAAAAAGGTTTTAAAAAACGTTGATACGCTGTGTTGTAGTGTGGCGTTGTATGCAATCGGCCAGGGGGGAGTTTAGGGTTGAAGTATCATCTGTAAAAATGGCACGCCTAGAGAGTAGGGAAAGGCACATCGATTACTAGGCAGTTACACCTAACAAGCACTAAATTGAAAAAAAAAATCTAAACATACACATGCAGGATCTAATTTCGAAGAGAACACCGCAAGAATTTAATGGTGAAAACGAATCTTAATAATGATGTTCGACTCAAAAGTTATGGCTTTTTAAAAATAGTAAAATTTTGAATTTAATGTGTTTGCATCATATGGGTACTTTACAATCCTTTCTGAAACACGTTTTGAATCGAGCTGCTCTTTGGGTTTTCTTTCCTAACCAAGAGAAGACCAATACGTTTTTTTTTTTTTTTTGCATTTCCTCTAGTCTATTGATAAGCCAACGACCACTATCTAGACGCGTCCTATTTTATGAGAACGATCTCAGCCAACACTCTTTTTCACCAAAGTTTTTTTTTAGAAAAGGAGGATTACTCTCGGCTTCTGCATCAGAATGATGCATGCAGCCCCTTTATCACCAAAGAAAAATGGAAAAAGAAAACAGCATTCTCGTAAAACGAATGCTCAAGGACCATTGGATTGTGCCCAATATTCATTAACAAATCTCAGGGATGCAAATTTGTGATGTTTAGAGTACTCGGACCCTCCTTAGTTCAACGAAATGAACTAGTACTACTTAGCTCGAGAGCTTTATTTACAAGGCCAGTCAGAAATGCAAATACGTTACGAACTATTCTTGTGAAAGATTCTCTGGCCTGCTCCTCCTCCAACCACCAGGCTGACTTCAGATGATCCGCAATTATTGGTGGGGCTCAGAAAAAGGGATAAGGAAAACCCAATGGAAATCTTGGGAGGAGATTACTAAACCGAAGTGTATGGGTGGTATTGGTTTTCCGGATTTCAGGTTGTTTAACCAAGCCTTACTTGCACGGCAAGCTTGGCGTCTCCTGACAATCCCGGACAGTCTTTGTGCACGTGTCCTACGTGCCAAATACTACCCTAATGGTAGGCTCGAGGACACTGTTTTTGCTGGTAACCCGTCATCATCATGGCAAGGAGTAGCTCATGGTCTTGAGCTTTTGATAAAAAGGGCTAATATGGAGGATTGGGAATGGCACCCAAGTGCGAATATGGAGAGATAGATGGATCCCTCGAAAACCCCCCTTCCAAATAATCTCTGCCAATGGGCGTTGCAGGTTGAAGTGGGTGTCCGAACTCTTGGATATCAATGGCAATTGGGACGTTGCTGCAGTCCGTCAATGGTTTGCGCTTGATGCTGATATAATCTTGAAGATCAAGAATTCCGTGCGCAACGAGGACGATTTTATTGCTTGGGCTGGAGAGAAGACGGGCATCTTCTCGGTTCGTAGCGCATATAGGATTGCCTTTGAAGAAATGAACCAGACGAATCAATCTTCTTCCAGTAACTCTCCTGATGGAGAACGAAGAGCTTGGTCAGCTATTTGGTCTTGTAATGCTCCACCAAAGACCCGCATTTTTGTTTGGCGTGCTGCAAACAACTCACTTCCGACTTGGGATTTGAAGCATGCTAGGAAGCTGGAGGTTGTTGATTTATGTCCAGTTTGTGGCACTGAAAAAGAAGACACGTTTCGTGCTTTGTGTCGATGTCCCAATGCCAGGAATCTTTGGCTTGCAATGGCTGATATTTGGCCTATCCCCGATCTTAAAAACATGATGAACACAGGCCCGGAATGGCTTCTCCATGCCCTGTGCAAATTGCCTGATGAGCAGCGCCTGCACCTGGTTATGCTCTTATGGAGAATTTGGTACGTTCGGAATGAGGTAGTACATGATAAACCAGCACCGCCAGTTCAGGTTTCTGTACGCTTTCTTACAAGCTATGTTCAGTCCATTTTGACAATCGCCAAAGAGCCAGAGAAAGACCCCTTGAAGGGGAAATCTGCTATGCTGGATTGTGCTTTTTCTGCTGCACCTGCGGCTACGTCTGAACTGGTAAATCCACCAGCTGTGTGGCTGAGACCTGAAGAAGGACGAATGAAACTCAATACAGATGGCTCCTTCGTTTCGGCGGATGGTACTGCTGGCAGCGGCATGATCTTGCGTGATCACAACGGTAATATAGTCTTCAGTGTTTGTCGTCATCTGTACCATTGCCACAATGCTTTAGAGTCTGAACTTGCGGCCATCAGAGAGGGTCTGTCACTTTACAATGGAGTGAGCTACCTATAGACATTGAGTCTGATTGCCTGACACTAGTTTACTCATCCAGTGCTGAGACACCCATGTGTTGTTTGGTTCCTAGCCATACCTTGTCACACTTTGCCACACCTCATCTTAGGCAAGTTTGATCTAGTTAGGTGGGTGTTTGGTTTTAGCCACACCTAAGATAAAAAAAAAATTATAAGCATTGAGCCCCACATGTCATAGACAAAAAAAAGTATGGCAAGATTCCCTTAGGCAAGCCAAAGTGTGGCTAACAATTTGAGCAACTCAACCAAGACAAGTGCAAAGATAGTCACAATCCAAACAGCCTCTGAGTCCGAGCGCATCAGGGCCGTGTTGACTGCCGCGTCCGTCCATGATCCATGTGAGATCCTGCAGGCGTTCGCTACAACTTAGCCATTGGCGATGGCAAATAAAGCTGTGACAATCATGCAAGTAAAGTTGGACTTTGGAGTTGGACATGGACCCGAGGAACGAGATGGGAGAATCTCATCCTGCCTGCCCCCCTCCCCTTTTCTATCCGCGCCTGTCTGCGGGTGCACGATGGATGGTTAGGTGCCACCGTACACCACCACCGCGCGCAAGCTTAAAATTAGCTCATCCGTTATGCTAATAGGGCGGGTCAGCTTCGGAGCTCGTGTTAGGTGCCTCTGCCCCGCTGGCTTCATGTCGCCCAGCCATCAGCCATGGATCGCACACGCTTTCAGACAGAGGTGTTCAGTCCATCACATGAACGATTCAGTCTTCAGTAATAATGCCATCTCTGTATTAAAATATAAGACATTTTTTGATACTATGACTGTCAAAAAAAAGTTTATATTTTTTTCACCTCGCAAAAAAAAAAGTTTTATATTTTGATACGGAAGGAATACTTCGGTTTCTTCACATGCATCTTGATATTTGCTGGAGTGCACACATTTTTCTTCACATGTACGAGTGGTTCATTATTTGTTTGTTTATTGTCAGTGGTGCTAGTTGTATTGTTCGTGCACACACTAATTACGCATGTTTAGGCTCCTGTCATTGTATGTACAGTGTTGGTTGGTGTTTTCCTTGGACTGCATTGCACCTGCTGTCATGAAATCTCGCAAGATGCGGGCAGATAATCCAGCAATTAGGCACAAAAAACAGCCGGGGAATTGTACGGGCTGCTCCTTGTTTATGATTAGTAGCAGCACCGGTGTTGCTCATACACACCATTCACATGTGTTAGGTTCTCCGTCAGTTGTCACTCAAGACTAAAACGTACTCCGCCGAAAGGCCTTTGTGGGCACCGACTTGTTTAATCAGTCTCCGTCGGAGACATGGATCCAATATGGATGGATTATCTCTTCCTTTTCCCTCTCGTAAGAGCATCTACAGCACTCGGCAAATCCGGCCCCTCAAACGCCCGCGGACGCGCCCGGGCGTGTCCGCTGGCACTGACCGGGCACTCCTCAAAAAATGCAATCCACATCCGGATATCTCAAATCAATACAAATTCATGCAACTACGTCGACGCACACGCATCGTCCGGCTGCTCCATCACACTACACTAAATATGTCATCGGACTACCAAAATTTGGCATGTTTGGCTATGGTGGAGTTCATCCATGGTTGCCCTTACCCTTCCCGGCGCCCTTGCCGTACTTCTCGCGGAAGTACCATCGAAGACGCAGTATGGATCGAGCCGGATCTGCTCGTCGCCGGAGCTGTCCTCGCCGTCACTGTCCTCATTCTCCTCCTTCGGTGGCACTCCGGCCATGGCACGGACCGCCCGATTCTGCTCTCGGGCGATGGCGCGCGTGTTCCTCCGCTACCGTTTCTTCACAATGCGGGTGCGGATGGCTTCCTCCTCTACGGCCGCCCGCGCCGCCGCCATTTCCGCCGGGATACGGGCCTCGGCGGCCCTTATCCTCTCCTTCCCATGGCAGGTCGCCCGTTCCCGGTGGGACTCATACTCTGCCCGACCGATGATGGGAAAGGAGAGGTGTTCCGGCTGCCGGGACCACGAGGATCCAGCACCAGAGGACCCGGGCGCCAGGTGAGCCGACGCTATGGCGTCACGGCGGACGAATCCGTCCGTAGGTCGGGCGCTGTCCTCCCGGGAACGGCGGAGTGCAATGCGAACTGCCATTGCCACCTCCAACCCACGGGATGACACCCCAGTCGACGGATTCGGACTGGTCAGAGTCCGATCCGCTGCCCGCCATGCTGAAGACGGTCGGAAGGCGTCGGAGACGAGTTTGGGTGGCGGAGGGGAGGGGAGTGGAGTGAAGTGGCTAGGGTTTGCTCCGTCTAGAGGATGGGGACGAATTTAAGTGGGGTCGGGTGGGCCAGCATGGGTCGGGTCCGACGTGGCGGGCGCGCCCGGGCGCCCCCATACCCGCCCCATATTTGAGCTGGATATGGGGGGTGCCAGTCAGCCCGGGTGTTTGAGGCCCGTTTGAGGCATCCGTCTGGATCGAAAAAATGTTACCGGTCAGTGGCCGGGCGGCCCGCCCGGGCGTATGAGGCGGGTTTGAGAGGTCTGTTGGGGAATGTTGTATGGGAAACAAAAATTTCCTACGCTCACCAAGAACAATCTAGGAGATGCACATCTACGAGAGGAGAGATTGAATCTACATACCCTTGTAGATCGCTAAGCGGAAGCGTTAAGAAACGCGGTTGATGTAGTTGAACGTCTTCGCGATCCAATCACCATCCGTCCACGAACTCTCGATCAAGTGTCGAACGAACGGCACCTCCGATTTTAGCACACGTGCGGTCGGCGGAGTCCTCTCCTTGATCCAGCAAGCGAGAGAGAGGGGGTAGATGAGATCGGGACCAACACAATGGTATGGTGGTGGTGGTGACAGCGGAATTCCGGCAGGGCTTCGCCAAGCGCGTACCGGTGAAACGTGGGAGGAGTTGGGAGAGGTAACGGGCAAGGGTTGAAGGGTTGCTGCCCCCAACGCCTCCCCACCTTTATATAGGCGTGGAGGGGGCTGGTGGCTTGCCCTCCAAGGCCCTAGGGTCGTTGGCCAAAGGGGGAGGAAGGAAATCCCACCTTTCCTTACCCACTAATCGCTATCCCCTTTTTTAGGGATCCTGATCTTATCCCCTTGGATATGATACTATTCCTTTTAAGGGAGGATCTTGGTGCGCCTAGACCAGGGTTGTGGGAACTTTCCCCACTACCCACATTCATCTGGGTCCCCCATGCAGGTGGGCCCCACTCCGGAACCTTCTAGAACCTTCCCGGTACAATACCGAAAAAACTCGAACTTTTTTCGGAACCCAGATAACAACTTTCCATATATGAATCTTTACCTCCGGACTATTCCAGAGCTCCTTGTGATGTCCCGGATCCCATCTGAGACTCCGAACAACCTTCGGACTTTCCACTATTAATATCTCAATACTACCCTAGCGCTACCGAACGTTAAGCGTGCGACCCTACGGGTTCGAGAATCATGTCGACATGACCGAGACTCCTCTCCGGTCGATAACCAATAGCGGGAATTGGATGCCCATGTTGATTCTTACAAATTCCACGAAGATCTTTATCGGTTGAACCACGATGTCAAGGATTGAGTTAATCCCATATACAATTCCCTTTGTCCGGCGATATGTTACTTGCCCGAGATTCGATCGTCGGTATCTCCATACCTAGTTCAATCTCGTTACTGACAAGTCTCTTAACTCGTTCCGTAATACAAGATCCTGTGACCAAACTCATTAGTCACATGCTTGTAAGCTTCTTGTGATGTTGTATTACCGAGAGGGCCCCGAGATACCTCTCCGTCATACGGAGTGACAAATCCCAGTCTTGATCCATGCCAACTCAATAGACACCCTCGGAGATACCTGTAGAGCATCTTTATAGTCACCCAGTTACGTTGCGACGTTTGATACACACAAGGTACTCCTCCGGTGTCAGTGAGTTGCATGATCTCATGCTCATAAGAACAGATACTTGACATGCAGAAAACAATAGCAATAAACTTGATATGATCATATGCTACGTTTATAGTTTGGGTCTTGTCCATCACATCATTCTCCTAGTGATGTGATCCCATTATCAAATGACGACTCATGTCTATGACTAGGAAACCATAGCCATCTTTGATCAACGAGCTAGCCCGGTAGAGGCTCACTAGGGACATGTTGTTGTCTATGCATCCACACATGTATTTGAGTTTCCAATCAATACAATTATAGCATGGATAATAAACGATTATCATGAACAAGGAAATATAATAATAACCACTTTATTATTGCCTCTAAGGCATATTTCCAACAGTCTCCCACTTGCACTAGAGTCAATAATCTAACATTACATGGTAATGAATCTAACACCCATAGAGTCCTGGTGTTGATCATGTTTTGCCCGTGGAAGAGGTTTAGTCAACGGATCTGCAACATTCAGATCCGTATGTACTTTGCAAATGTTTATGTCCTCCTCCTTGATCGCATCGCGGATGGAATTGAAGCGTCGCTTTATGTGTCTGGTCCTCTTGTGAAACCTTGGTTCTTTGGCTAGAGCAATGGCACCAATGTTGTCACAGAACAGAGTCATTGGGTCCAGTGCACTGGGCACAACTCCAAGATCTGTCATGAACTGCTTCATCCAGACACCTTCCTTCGCTGCCTCCGAGGCAGCTATGTACTCTGACTCGCATGTAGAATTAGCTACCACGCTTTGCTTGGATCTGCACCAGCTTACCGCTCCCCCATTTAGAATATATACGTATCTGGTTTATGACTTAGAGTCATCCGGATCAGTGTCAAAGCATGCATCGACGTAACCCTTTACGACGAGCTCTCGATCACCTCCATAAACGAGAAACATTTCCGTAGTCCTTTTCAGGTACTTAAGGATATTCTTGACCGTTGTCTAGTGTTCCACTCCTGGATCACTTTGAAACCTTCCGGCCATACTTATGGCAAGGCTGACATCTGGTCTTGTGCACAACATCGCATACATGATAGACCCTATGGCAGAAGCATAGGGGATGACACTCATCTTTTCTCTATCCTCTGTAGTCGTTGGGAATTGAGTCTTACTCAACTTCACACCTTGCAAAACAGGCAAGAACCCCTTCTTGGACTGATCCATTTTGAACTTCTTCAAAACCTTATCAAGGTATGTGCTTTTTGAAAGTCCTATCAAGCATCTTGATCTATCTCTATAGATCTTGATTCCTAATATGAAAGCAGCTTCTCCTAGGTCCTTCATTGAAAAACTCTTGTTCAAATATTCTTTCACGTTTTCCAAAAGTTCTATATTGTTTCCAATCAGCAATATGCCATCCACATATAATAATTTAGAAACACTATAGAGCTCCCACTCACTTTCTTGTAAATACAAGCTTCTCCATAAACTTGTATAAACCCAAACGCATTAATCACCTCATCAAAGCTAAGATTCCAACTCTGAGATGCCTGCACCAGTCCATAAATGGATCGCTGGAGCTTGCACACTAGCATTCTCTGGATCGACAAAACCTTCCGGTTGCATCATATACAACTCTTCCTTAAGGAAACCGTTAAGGAACGCTGTTTTGACATCCATCTGCCAGATTTCATAATCGAAAAATGCAGTTATTGCCAACATGATTCTGACGGACTTAAGCATCGCTACGGGTGAGAAAGTCTCATCATAGTCAACTCCTTGAACTTGTGAAAACCCCTTTGCCACAAGTCGAGCTTTATAGACGGTGACATTACCGTCCGCGTCCGTCTTCTTCTTGAAGATCCATTTATTCTGAATGGCCCTTCGCCCTTCAGGTAATACTTCCAAAGTCCATACTTTGTTTTCATACATGGATCCCATCACAGATTTCATGTCCTCTAACCATTTGTCAGAATCCGGGCCCACCATCGCTTCTCCATAGCTCGTAGGTTCATCGTTATCCAACAACATGACCTCTAAGACAGGGTTACCGTACCACTCAGGAGTAGTACGTATCCTGGTCGACCTACGAGGTTCGATAGTAACTTGATCTGAAACTTCATGATCACTATCATTAGCTTCCTCTTCAACTAACGTAGGTGCCACAGAAACATCTTTCTGTGCTGCGCTACTCTCTGGTTGAAGTGAAGGTTCAACAACCTCATCAAGTTCTATCTTCCTCCCACTCAATTCTTTCGAGAGAAACTCTTTCTCGAGAAAGGACCGTTCTTAGCGACAAACACTTTGCCCTCGGATCTGAGATAGAAGGTATACCCAATTGTCTCCTTTGGGTATCCTATGAAGAGGCATTTGTCCGCTTTGGGTTCGAGCTTTTCTGGCTGAAGCCTTTTGACATAAGCATCGCAGCCCCAAACCTTAAGAAATGACAGCTTAGGTTTCTTGCCAAACCATAGTTCATACGGTGTCGTATCTACGGACTTAGATGGTGCCCTATTTAAAGTGAATGCAGTTGTCTCTAATGCATAACCCCAAAACGATAGTGGCAGATCGGCAAGAGACATCATAGAACGCACCATATCCAATAAGGTACGATGACGACGTTCGGACACACCATTACGTTGTGGTGTTCCAGGTGGCGTTAGTTGTGAAACAATTCCACATTCTCTTAAGTGATTGCCAAACTCATAACTCAGATATTCTCCCCTTGATCGGATCGAAGGAATTTAATCTTCTTGTTACGATGATTCTCAACTTCACTCTGAAATTGCTTGAACTTTTCAAACGTTTCAGATTTATGCTTCATTAAGTAAATATACCCATATCTACTCAAATAATCGGTGAAGGTGAGAAAGTAATGATATCCACCGCACGCGTCAACGCTCATCGGACCACACACATTAGTATGTATGATTTCCAATAAGTCACTTGCAAGTTCCATTGTTCCGGAAAACAGGGTTTTAGTCATCTTGCCCATGAGGCATGGTTCGCATGTGTCAAGTGATTCAAAATCAAGTGACTCCAAAAGTCCATCAGCATGGAGTTTCTTCATGCACTTTACACCAATATGACCTAAGCGGCAGTGCCACAAGAAAGTGGTTGATACGTCTCCAACGTATCTATAATTTTTGCTTGTTCCATGCTATTATATTATCATTCTTGGATGTTTTACAATCATTTTATAGCTACTTTATATCATTTTTTGGGACTAACCTATTGACATAGTGCCCGGTCCCAGTTGCTGTTTTTTGCTTGTTTTTTACTTCGCAGAATATCAGTACCAAACTGAGTCCAAAAACAGCGAAAATTTTTGGAGATTTTTTTTGGACCAGAAGACACCACATGCCAAAGAAGTACCAGAGGGGAGGCCCGAGGTGGGCACAACCCACCAGGGCGCACCCAGGAGCCCAGGCGCGCCCAGGGGTTGTGCCCCCCTCGGTGGCCTCCCACACCGCCTCTTCGCCCTATAGATTCCCAAATATTCCAGAAACCATAGGGGAGTCGATGAAACACAATTCCAGCCGCCGCAAGTTTCAGAACCACGAGATCCAATCTAGACACCATCATGGAGGGGTTCATCATCCTCATTGGTGCCTCTGCGATGATGCGTGAGTAGTTCATCATAGACCTATGGGTCCGTAGGCAGTAGCTAGATGGCTTCCTCTCTCTCTTTTAATTCTCAATACAATGGTCTCTTGGAGATCTATTTGATGTAACTTTTTTTGCGGTGTGTTTGTTGGTATCCGATGAACTTTGAGTTTATGATCAGATCTATATCCATGAATATTATTTGAGTCTTCTTTTGATCCCATATATTCATGATTATTTATAGCCTCATATTTCTTCTTCGAATCTTTGGTTTAGTTAGGCCAACTAGATCGATTTTTCTTGCCATGGGAAGAGGTGCTTTGTGATGGGTTCAATCGTGCGGTGTTCTTTCCTAGTGACAGAAGGGGCAGCAAGACACACATGTATCATTGCTATTAAGGATAACAATATGGGGGCTATTCCTACATGAATAGATCTCGTCTACATCATGTCATCGTTCTTATTGCATTACTCCGTTTCTCCATGAACTTAATGAAGGAAATATGCCCTAGAGGCAATAATAAAGTTGTTATTTTATATTTCCTTATTCATGATAAAGGTTTATTATTCATGCTAGAATTGTATTGACCGGAAACTTAAATACATGTGTGAATACATAAACAAATACCGTGTCCCTAGTAAGGCTCTACTAGACTAGCTCGTTGATCAAAGATGGTTAAGGTTTCCTAACCATTGACATGTGTTGTCATTTCATAATGGGATCACATCATTAGGAGAATGATGTGATGGACAAGACCCATCTGTTAGCTTAGCATAATGATCGTTCAGTTTATTGCTATTGCTTTCTTCATGTCAAATACATATTCCTTCGACTATGAGATTATGCAACTCCCGGATACCGGAGGAATACCTTGTGTGCTATCGAACGTCACAACGTAAATCGGTGATCATAAAGATGCTCTACAGGTATCTACGAAGGTGTTTGTTGAGTTGGCATCGATCGAGATTAGGATTTGTCACTCCGAGTATCGGAGAGGTATCTCTAGGCCCTCTCGGTAATACACATCATAAGAAGCCTTGCAAGAAAAATGACTAATGAGTTAGTTACAGGATGATGTATTACGGAACAAGTAAAGAGACTTGTCGGTAACGATATTGAACTAGGTATGAAGATACCAACGATCGAATCTCGGGCAAGTAACATACCGATGGACAAAGGGAATTGCGTATGTTGTCATAACGATTCGACCGATAACGATCTTCGTAGAATATGTAGGAGCCAATATGGGCATCCAGTTTCCGCTATTGGTTATTGACCAGAGAGGTGTCTCAGTCATGTCTACATAGTTCTTGAACCCGTAGGGTCCGCACACTTAACGTTCGTTGACGATATAGTGTTATATGAGTTATATGATTTGATGACCGAACGTTGTTCGGAGTCCCGGATGAGATCACGGACATGACGAGGAGTCTCGAAATGGTCGAGAGGTAAAGATTGATATATAGTACGATGGTATTCGGACACCGGAAGGGTTTCGGGATGCACCGGGTAGCCATCGAGTCATCGGAAGGGGTTCCGGACACCCCCGGTAGGTGTTATGGGCTTAATGGGCCAAGGGAGGGACAGACCAGCCCACAGGGGGCTGGTGCGCTTCTCTCCCTGGCCGGCCAGCCCTAGGGAAGGAAAGGGGGAAGGGCTAACCCCTCCTGCCTTCCCCTCTCATGGGAGAAAGGAAAGGGGGGGGGGGCGCCACCTTCCCCTGCCTTTCCCCAGCACCTATATAAGGCATTGGGGCGTGGCTTGGGAGAGACCCCAAGTAGGATTCCTCCTACTTGGGTGCCCCCTTTGGCTGCTCCTCCCTCCCTCCCACCTATATATATGTGGGAGGGGCGCCTAGCACACAACAGACAATTACCTAGCCGTGTGCGGCGCCCCCCTCCACCGTTTACACCCCCGGTCATATTTTCGTAGTGCTTAGACGAAGCCCTGCGGAGATAGCTTCACCATCACCGTCACCACACCGTCGTGCTGCCGGAACTCATCCACTACCTCGCCGTCTTGCTGGATCAAGAAGGCGGAGGACGTCATCGAGTTGAACATGTGCTAAACGCGGAGGTGCCGTACGTTCGGTGCTCGATCGGTTGGAACGTAAAGAAGTTTGACTACATCAACCGTGTTGTCAAATGCTTCTACTTATGGTCTACGAGGGTACGTAGACACACTCTCCCCTCTCGTTGCTATGCATCTCCTTGATAGATCTTGCGTGTGTGTAGAATTTTTTTTGTTTTCCATGCAACGTTTCCCAACAGTGGCATCCGAGCCAAGTCTATGCATAGATGAGATGCACGAGTAGAACACAAAGAGTTGTGAGCGGTGATAGTCATACTGCTTACCACCAATGTCTTATTTTGATTTGGCGGTATTGTGGGATGAGCGGCCCGGACCAACCTTACATGTCCACGCACATGAGACCGGTTCCACCGACTGACATGCAACTAGTTTTGCATAAAAGGTGGCTGGCGGGTGTCTGTTTCTCCTACTTTAGTTGAATCGAATTTGACTACGGCCGGTCCTTGAAGAAGGATAAAACAGCAAACTTGATGAATCACCGTTGTGGTTTTTGCCGTAGGTAAGAACGGTTCTTGCTAGAAGCCCGTAGCAGCCACGTAAAACTTGCAACAACAAAGTAGAGGACGTCTAACTTGTTTTTGCAAGGCATGTTGTGATGTGATATGGTCAAGACATGATGTGATACACGTTATTGTATGAGATGATCATGTTTTGTAAATTATCGGCAACCGGCAGGAGCCTTATGGTTGTCTCTTTATTGTATGAAATGTAAACGCCATGTAATTACTTTACTTTATCGCTATGCGTTAGCAATAGTTGTAGAAGCAATAGTTGGCGAGACAACCACGACGCAATGATGGAGATCAAGGTGTCGAGCCGGTGACGATGGAGATCATGACAATGCTTTGGAGATGGAGATCAAAAGCACAAGATGATGATGGCCATATCATGTCACATATTTTGATTGCATGTGATGTTTATCCTTAATGCATCTTATTTTGCTTAGAACGGCGGTAGCATTATAAGATGACCCCTTCACTAAATTTCAAGATAAAAGTGTTCTCCCCGAGTATGCACCATTGCCAAAGTTCGTCGTTTCGAAGCACCACGTGATGATCAGGTGTGATAGACTCTACGTTCACATACAATGGGTGTAAGATAGTTTTGCACATGCAGAATACTTGGGTTAAACTTGACGAGCCTAGCATGTACAGACATGGTATCGGAACACTGGAGACCGAAAGGTCAAACATGAGTCATATAGTAGATATGATCAACATAGAGATGTTCACCATTGATGACTACCCAATCTCGTGTGATGATCGGACATGGGTTAGTTGATTTGGATCACGTATCACTTAGATGACTTGAGGGATGTCTATTTAAGTGGGAGTTCATTAGTAATTTGATTAATCGAACTTAATTTATCATGAACTTAGTCTTATAGTTTTGCATATCTATGTTGTAGATCAATGGCCCGAGCTACCGTTCCCTTGAATTTTAATGTGTTCCTAGAGAAAGCTAAGTTGAAATATGATGGTAGCAACTACATGGACTGGGTCCGTAACTTGAGGATTATCCCCATTGCTGCACAGAAGAATTATGTCCTTGATGCACCGCTAGGTGAAAGGCCTGCTGTAGGAGCTGAAGCTGATGTTATGAACGTCTGGCAAGCTCGATCTGATGACTACTCAATAGTTCAGTGTGCCATGCTTTACGGCTTAGAACCGGGACTTCAAAGACGTTTTGAACGTCATGGAGCATATGAGATGTTCCAGGAGTTGAAGTTAATATTTCAAGCAAATGCCCGGGTTGAGAGATATGAAGTCTCCAACAAGTTCTATAACTACAAGATGGAGGAGAACAGTTCTGTCAGTGAACACATACTCAAAATGTCTGGGTATTATAATCACTAGACTTAGCTGGGAGTTGATCTTCCAGTTGATTGTGTTATTGACAGAGTTCTTCAATCACTGCCACCAAGCTACAAAGGCTTCATGATGAACTATAATATGCAAGGGATGAACAAAACAATTTCCGAGCTCTTCGCAATGCTCAAGGCTGCGGAGGTAGAAATCAAGAAGGAGCATCAAGTGTTGATGGTTAACAAGACCACTAGTTTCAAGAAAAAGGGCAAGGGAAAGAAAGGGAACTTCAAGAAGAATGGCAAGCAAGTTTCCACTCCCGGGAAGATGCCCAAAGCTGGACCCAAGCCTGAAACTGAGTGCTTCTACTGCAAAGGGACTGGTCACTGGAAGCGGAACTGCCCCAAATACTTGGCGGATAAGAAGGATGGCAAAGTGAACAAAGGTATATTTGATATACATGTTATTGATGTGTACCTTACTAATGCTCGTAGCAGCGCCTGGGTATTTGATACTGGTTCGGTTGTTCATATTTGTAACTCGAAACAGGAGCTGCGGAATAAACGAAGATTAGCTAAGGACGAGGTGACGATGCGCGTCGGAAATGGTTCCAAGGTCGATGTGATCGACGTCGGCACGCTACCTCTACATCTACCTTCGGGATTAGTTTTAGACCTAAATAATTGTTATTTGGTGCCCGCGTTGAGCATGAACATTATATCTGGATCTTGTTTATTGCGAGACGGTTATTCATTTAAGTCAAAGAATAATGGTTGTTCTATTTATATGAATAATATCTTTTATGGTCATGCACCCTTGAAGAGTGGTCTATTCTTGTTGAATCTCGATAGTAGTGATACACATATTCATAAAATTGATGCCAAAAGATGCAAAGTTGATAATGATAGTGCAACATACTTGTGGCACTAGCGTTTAGGTCATATTGGTGTAAAACGCATGAAGAAACTCCATGCAGATGGACTTTGGAATCATTTGATACTTGCAAACCATGCCTCATGGGCAAGATGACTAAAACTCCATTCTCCGGAACAATGAAGCGAGCTAATGACTTATTGGAAATAATACATACTGATGTATGCGGTCCGATGAGTGTTGAAGCACGCGACGGGTATCATTATTTTCTGACCTTCACAGGTATCGGTATATCTACTTAATGAAACACAAGTTTGAAACATTTGAAAAGTTCAATGAATTTCAGAGTGAAGTGGAGAATCATCGTAACAAGAAAATAAAGTTTCTACGATCTAATCGCGGAGGCGAATATTTGAGTTACGAGTTTGGCCTTCATTTAAAACAATGTGGAATAGTTCACAACTCACGCCAACTGGAACACCACAGCGTAATGGTGTGTCCGAACGTCGTAACTGTACTTTATTAGATATGGTGCGATCTATGATGTCTCTTACCGATTTACCACTATCGTTTTGGGGTTATGCATTAGAGACAACCGCATTCACGTTAAATAGGGCACCGTCTAAATCCGTTGAGACGACACCGTATGAACTGTGGTTTGGCAAGAAGCCTAAGCTGTCGTTTCTTAAAGTTTGGGGTTGCGACACTTATGTCAAAAGGCTTCAGCCTGATAAGCTCAAACCCAAATCGGAGAAGTGCGTCTTCATAGGATACCTAAGGAAACAATTGGGTACACCTTCTACCACAAATCTGAAGGCAAGATCTTTGTTGCCAAGAATGGAACCTTTCTAGAGAAGGAGTTTCTCTCGAAAGAAGTGAGTGGGAGGAAAGTAGAACTTGATGAGGTAATTGTACCTTCTCTCGAATTAGAGAGTAGTACATCACAGAAAACTGTTCCGGTGATGCCTACACCAACTAGAGAGGAAGCAAATGATAATGATCATGAAACTTCAGATCAAGTTGCTACTGAACCTTGTAGGTCAACCAGAGCACGATCCGCACCAGAGTGGTATGGTAATCCTGTTCTGGAAGTCATGTTACTAGACCAAGGCGAACCTACGAACTATGAGGAAGCTATGATGAGCCCAGATTTCGATAAATGGCTTGAGGCCATGAAATCTGAGATAGGATCCATATATGAGAACAAAGTGTGGCCTTTGGTGGACTTGCCCGATGATCGGCAAGCCATTGAGAATAAATGGATCTTCAAGAAGAAGACTGACGCTGATGGTAATGTTACTGTCTACAAAGCTCGACTTGTCGCAAAAGGTTTTCGACAAGTTCAAGGAGTTGACTACGATGAGACTTTCTCACCTGTAGCAATGCTTAAGTCTGTCCGAATCATGTTAGCAATTGCCGCATTTTATAATTATGAAATCTGGCAAATGGACGTCAAAACTGCATTCATTAATGGATTTCTTAAAGAAGAGTTGTATATGATGCAACCAGAAGGTTTTGTCGATCCTAAAGGTGCCAACAAAGTGTGCAAGCTCCAGCGATCCATCTATGGACTGGTGCAAGCATCTTGGAGTTGGAATATACGCTTTGATGAGGTGATCAAAGCATATGGTTTTATACAGACTTACGGTGAAGCCTGTATTTACAAGAAAGTGAGTGGGAGCTCTGTAGCATTTCTGATATTATATGTGGATGACATATTGTTGATTGGAAATGATATAGAATTTATGGATAGCATAAAAGGATACTTGAATAATAATTTTTCAATGAAAGACCTCGGTGAAGCTGCTTATATATTGGGCATCAAGATCTATAGAGATAGATCAAGACGCTTAATAGGACTTTCACAAAGCACACACCTTGATAAAGTTTTGAAGAAGTTCAAAATGGATCAGTCAAAGAAAGGGTTCTTGCTTGTGTTACAAGGTGTGAAGTTGAGTCAGACTCAAAGCCCGACCACTTCAGAAGATAGAAAGAAAATGAAAGTCATTCCCTATGCCTCAGCCATAGGTTCTATCATGTATGCTATGTTGTGTACCAGACCTGATGTGTGCCTTGCCATAAGTCTGGCAGGGAGGTACCAAAGTAATCCAGGAGTGGATCACTGGACAGCGGTCAAGAACATCCTGAAGTACCTGAAAAGGACCAAGGATATGTTTCTTGTTTATGGAGGTGACGAAGAGCTCGTCATAAATGGTTACATCGATGCTAGCTTCGACACTGATCCGGATGACTCTAAGTCACAAACCAAATACATATTTATATTGAATGGTGGAGCTGTCAGTTGGTGCAGTTCCAAGCAGATCGTCATGGCAGGATCTACGTGTGAAGTGGAGTACATAGCTTCTTCGGAAGCAGCACATGAAGGAGTCTAGATGAAGGAGTTCATATCCGATCTAGGTGTAATACCTAGTGCATCGGGTCCAATGAAAATCTTTTGTGACAACACTAGAGCAATTGCCTTGGCGAAGGAATACAGGTTTCACAAGAGAACCAAACACATCAAGAGACTCTTCAACTCCATTCGTGAAAAGGTCAAGGATGGAGACATAGAAATTTGCAAAGTACATACGGATCTGAATGTGGCAGACCCGTTGACTAAACCTCTTCCGCGAGCAAAACATGATCAGCACCAAGACTCCATGGGTGTTAGATTCATTACAATGTAATCTAGATTATTGACTCTAGTGCAAGTGGGAGACTGAAGGAAATATGCCCTAGAGGCAATAATAAAGTTGTTATTTTATATTTCCTTATTCATGATAAAGGTTTATTATTCATGCTAGAATTGTATTGATCGAAAACTTAAATACATGTGTGAATACATAAACAAATACCGTGTCCCTAGTAAGCCTCTACTAGACTAGCTTGTTGACCAAAGATGGTTAAGGTTTCCTAACCATTGACATGTGTTGTCATTTGATAACGGGATCACATCATTAGGACAATGATGTGCTGGACAAGACCCATCCGTTAGCTTAGCATAATGATTGTTCAGTTTATTGCTATTGCTTTCTTCATGTCAAATACATATTCCTTCGACTATGAGATTATGCAACTCCCGGATACTGGAGGAATACCTTGTGTGCTATCAAACATCACAACGTAACAGGGTGATCATAAAGATGCTCTACAGGTATCTCCGAAGGTGTCTGTTGAGTTGGCATAGGTCGAGGTTAGGATTTGTCACTCCGAGTATCGGAGAGGTATCTCTGGGCCCTCTTGGTAGTACACATCATAAGAAGCCTTGCAAGCAAAATGACTAATGAGTTAGTTACAGGATGATGTATTACAGAACGAGTAAAGAGACTTGCCAGTAACGAGATTGAACTAGGTATGAAGATACCGATGATCAAATCTCGGGCAAGTAACATACTGATGGACAAAGGGAATTGCGTATGTTGTCACACTAGTAGAAAAAGGGCCTAATGTTCAGCTCAATAGTCCTGGTTTGTAAATGAACCGGCACTAATGGTACCATTAGTCCTAGTTCGAACGGCTATGCATTAGTCCCGGTTCATTTGTGACCTATAGTCCCGGTTTGTGTCACAAACCGGGACTAAAGGGGTGGTGGCAGGCTGGCGTCAGGCCGGGGCCCCACGAGCCCCTTTAGTCCCGGTTTGTGACACAAACCGGGACTATAGGTCTACCCTTTAGTGCCGGTTTGTGTCACAAACCGGGACTAAAGGGGTCTAACCTTTAGTCCCGGTTGGAGACACAAACCGGGACTAAAGGGCAATTTTCAAACTCTACCCCCCCCCCCCCTATCGCCTTTTCAGTTTTGAAAAAAACCCAAAAGAAAATGATAAAAACTTCAAAAATTAAAATTCTTTGAGATGTAGTTATGTTACTACATCTACTAGTTAGGTAAATTTAAAAACATAAATTTCGACATGTTTTGCAAAAAAGTGTTATGAAAAAGTAAAATGACTATATCTTTTGCATACGATGTCGGAAAAAACGTATAAAATATCAAAATGTTCAGCACGAAAATGCGCATCCGATTTTGAACGCCATAGGCCGTTTTGCAAATTTTTAGAATCCTCAAATTCCAAAAGGAAAAAAACTTATGCTTAAATTTAAGTTTTTTTGAATTTTGGTTAAATCTGGTCAAACTACTTATTCAAGAAATATTAGTGTTACTAAATAATTATTCAAGAATATTAGCGTTACTAAATAATTATTTCATTTTTTTGAAATTTGGTCAAATCTGGTCAAACTATGGTCAAACTACTTATTCAAGAAATATTACTGTTACTTAATAATTATTGTTTTTTAGAATAATAGTTTCAAACTCAAATGGTGAAATGTGCGACTTCATGCTCAAGCTAAACTCGTGAGGGTTAATAGGATTGACAGCTTATTATTGTCAGGAAAACAACAAGTGCAGACTTGGAAACTAGGGGGAATAGAACTCGGAAGTTAAGCGTGCTCAGGCTGGAGTAGTAAGAGTATGGGTGACCGGCCGGGAAGTTAGATGATTTGGAATGAGTGCTCCACACTTGAGCAGTGATGAGGGGTGATTAGAGATTAAATCGTCAAATAATTCAGAAATTTGAAAATCGAAAAGAAAAAAATTTCAAAAAAAATCAATTTTTTTTTTCAAATTAAAACCTTTAGTACCGGTCTCCCAGCCCACGGCGCTGGCTCGTGCCACGTGGTGGCCCTTTAGTGGCAGTTCGTGTTGAACCGGTACTAAAGGGGGGGGGGGCCCTTTAGTCTCCACCCTTTAGTGCTGGTTACAGAACCGGCACTAAAGGGCCTTACGAACCGATGCTAAAGCCCCTTTCTGCACTAGTGTCATAACGGTTTAACCGATAAAGATCTTCGTAGAATATGTAGGAGCCAATATGGGCATCCAGGTTCCGCTATTGGTTATTGACCAGAGAGGTGTCTCGGTCATGTCTACATAGTTCTCGAACTCGTAGGGTCCGCACGCTTAACGTTCGTTGACGATATAGTGTTATATGAGGTATATGATTTGGTGACCAAACGTTGTTCGGAGTCCTGGATGAGATCACGGACATGACGACGAGTCTCGAAATGGTCAAGAGGTAAAGATTGATATATAGGACGATGGTATTCGGACACCGGAAGGGTTTCGGGATGCACCGGGTAGCCATCAGGTCACCGGAAGGGGTTCCGGACACCCCCGGTAGGTGTTATGGGCTTAATGGGCCAAGGGAGGGACAGACCAGCACACAGGGGGCCGGTGCGCCCCTCTCCCTGGCCGGCCAGCCCTAGGGAAGGAAAGGGGGAAGGGGTAAACGCTCCTGCCTTTCCCTCTCATGGGAGAAAGGAAAGGGGGGGGGGGCGCCACCCTCCCCTACCTTTCCCCAGCACCTATATAAGGCAGGGGGCGCGGCCTGGGAGAGACCCCAAGTAGGATTCCTCCTACTTGGGCGCCCCCTTTGGCTGCTCCTCCGTCCCTCCCAGCTATATATATGTGGGAGGGGGGCGCCTAGCACACAACAGACAATTACCTAGCCGTGTGCGGTGCCCCCCTCCACCGTTTACACCCCCGGTCATATTTTCGTAGTGCTTAGACGAAGCCCTGCGGAGATAGTTTCACCATCACCGTCACCACGCCGTCGTGCTGCCGAAACTCATCCACTACCGCGCCGTCTTGCTGGATCGAGAAGGCGGAGGACGTCATCGAGCTGAACGTGTGCTGAACACGGAGGTGCCGTACGTTCGGTGCCCGATCGGTCGGAACGCGAAGAAGTTCGACTACATCAACCGCGTTGTCAAACGCTTCCGCTTATGGTCTACGAGGGTACGTAGACACACTCTCCCCTCTCGTTGCTACGCATCTCCTTGATAGATCTTGCGTGTGCGTAGAATTTTTTTTGTTTTCCATGCAACGTTTCCCAACACTTAATACACTAGATGCATGCTGGATAGCGGTCGATGTGTGGAGTAATAGTAGTAGATGCAGGCAGGAGTCGGTCTACTAATCTTGGACGTGATGCCTATATATTGATCATTGCATTGGATATCATCATAATTATTCGATCTTCTATCAATTGCCCAACAATAATTTGTTTACCCACCGTGTGCTATTTTCTTGAGAGAAGCCACTAGTGAAATCTACGGCCCCTGGGTCTATTCTTTATCATATTTTATTTGAGATCTATTTTTATTTGCTTTTATTTTCAGATCTATTATTCCAAAAATCCAAAAATACCTTGCTGCACTTTTTTATTACTTATTTTATTTCGTGTTTTATCAAGATCTATTTATCCAATCTACACAGATTTTATCCCGTCAACTTGACAATTTATGGCGCCGTTACCCGTAGAGGGATTGACAACCTCTCATAAGCATCGGGTTGCAAGTATTTTTTCTTTGTGTGCAGGTACCGTTTACATAGTGTTGCTTGGTTCTCCAACTAGATTAATACATTGGTTTCGTAACTGAGGAAAATACCTACCGTAGCTGTGCTGCATCATCCCTTCCTCTTTGGGGAAATACCGACGTAGTTCAAGCGACATCAAAAGGAATTTCTGGCGCCGTTGCTGGGGAGACATCATCAACATCTATCAGGTTCCTAATCACAAATCTCATCTCCTTGCAATTTACATTATTTGCCATTTGCCTCTCGTTTTCATCTCCCCCACTTCACAAAAATTTGCCGTTTTATTCACCCTCTTTTTCGTTCGCTTTTTCTCGTCAGATCTATCTTTTTGTGTGTGATTTTGTTTGCCTACTTTGTCACTATGGCTAGCAGGACTACTCCTCCTTTGTCACCAGATTTTGAAGTTTTATACTTCAAGCAGAAATAAGGAGAAATTTTGAAAGATGCTTGGTATAGGCTAATGGAATCCTATCGCATTAGCAATCTAAAAGGGGATGCAAATATTTTGCTTCGAAATTTTTACATAGGATTAGCTTTGCATCATAGACAACCTTTGGATTTTGCCGCTAAAGAGAACTTTATTGAGCTTGATACTAATACTGCTTATGAGATCTTAGAGGGAATTTTGGGAATTCCACCAACCAAAAAGGGGGTTTCTTTTACTCAAGAAGGGACTCAAATTTTAGAAAAGTTAAGTGATTTGCATAAACATTTGGTTGAGTTGCAAAAATATAACGAACCTCTTAAACATATCAGTGGAAACCTCAATCGCATGAATACTTTGATTACTCTTTGTAATAAACATTTGGATATTTTAGATCTCAAGATGGTCTCTTTTCCCGAAAATCTTGGAAAGCGTAAAGAGCCTCCCGGGTTTGAAAAGGCCCTTACAAAGTTGCAAAAACTAAAAGATGACAATACTTGAATCTATGCATTATGCCTAGCTAGGGGCATAAAACGATAGCGCTTGTTGGGAGGCAACCCAATGAATAAAATTTATTTTTGCATTTTTCTTTCTGTTCTTGAGTGTTTGCATAATTATGCCTCTGTTATGATTGTTTTTCTTTATGTTTTAATTAGTATTTGTGCCAAGTAAAGCCTTTGGGATAACTTTGGTGATAGTTGATTTGATCCTGTTGGGAGCCAAAATTATGCTATGATTTGTTAGAATTGCTCTATATGCTTCACTGAAATTTTTTAAGCTATGGAATTGCTCTAGTGCTTCACTTATATCTTTTTGAGCACGGTGTGCTTTAATATTTTTGAAGAAATGCACTCATGCATCACTTAGATTAATTTGCGAGTTAGTAAATTTTTGAAGAAATTCTCTCATGCTTCACTTATATTATTTTGAGAGACAAAAATTTTTATGCTCATGTTCTTCACTTAGATTCGTTTGAGCTTGTCAAAAGCAATTGCAATATATGAAACTAGACCCAAAGTGATAGATATTCAAGAGGGATATAATAAAAACTTTCATGAAGATCATTGGACAAAATAAACTTGATTCTTTGTAATAGTTTTGAGATATGATGATAGTGATATGTGAGTCATGTTGGTGAGTAATTATGCTTTAGTAAGAATATTGGTGTTAAGGTTTGTGATTCCCTATGCAAGCATGAAAGTCAATAGTTACGCAATGAAATTACATCCTACTTGTGGTGCATTATTCGGTGTTAGTTATGCTTAATGCTCGCTTATGTGATTTTTGTTTCTTGGTTGGTTGCTTCTCAATCTTTTTGCTAGCCTCCACTTGTACTAAGTAGAAATACTACTTGTGCATCCGAATTCTTTAAACCCAGTTTTGCCATATGAGTCCACCATACCTACCTATATGCGGTATTTCTGTGCCGTCCTAAGCAAATTTGTATGTGCCATCTCTAATTTTCAAAATAAATTTCCTTTTTGTGTGCTCGTACCGCTCATGAAGCGGCAGGGGGTGGCCAATATTTTCCATGCTAGATGTGTTATTCTCAAGATGAGTGTTTATTCACTTGTCATTGCACGAGAGTACGGCGGTAATAGGGATGCCCAGTCTCGAAATGAAAAAGAAAATTACTTTATGTTGTCAAATAATAAATTCCTTGGAAAGTGTTGGTATGGACGGTACCCGTGGATACGGCCAGCCATGGAATGTGAAAGAATGGTGGAAAAGGGAATAAACTTTATTTTCTTTTTGGGAACCGCTTATGATATATCTAGCATGGAAAGTGTTGGGAATTACTCAGTCGTTTTCGTTGACAGGAAAAGTATACCTCTAAAAAGAATTTATCTCTCAATTTAAGCTTTGAGCTCTAGCACCTCTACAAATCCCTACTTTCCTCTGCGAAGGGCCTATCTATTTACTTTATGCAATTTTTATTTCTTTTGAATCTCCATCTTCTCTTATAAAGCACCAACTAAGGGGCACCATGATCATACTTGAGCATTGGATGTAGCTAATATGCGAGTGTGTTTCATGAATGGATCAATGATTGAGCATGATGGGCTAGGGATAACTTTCTTTAGTGTTGATATTTTGAAAGACATGGTTGCTTGTTGATATGCTTGAGTATTGAAATCTTCATGTCAAAAATAGACTATACTTTGAACCATATAAAAGTCCAAATGTCCATGCTACAAAAGAAAAGAATATGTGATGAACATGTTAGGCAGCATTCCACATCAAAAATTCTGTTTTATCATTTACCTACTCGAGAACGAGTAGGAATTAAGCTTGGGGATGTTGATACATCTCCAACGTATCAATAATTTTTGCTTGTTCCATGCTGTTATATTATCAATCTTGAATGTTTTACAATCATTTTATAGCAACTTTATATCATTTTTGGGACTAACCTATTGACATAGTGCCCAGTGCCAGTTGCTGTTTTTTGCTTGTTTTTTAGTTTGCAGAATATCAGTACCAAACGGAGTCCAAACGCAGTGAAACTTTTTGGAGATTTTTTTTGGACCAGAAGACACCACATGGGCCAAAGAAGTACCGGAGGGGAGGCCCGAGGTGAGCACAACCCACCAGGGCGCGCCCAGGGGGGTTGTGCCCCCCTCGGTGGCCTCCCACACCGCCTCTACGCCCTATAAATTCGCAAATATTCCAGAAACCCTAGGGGAGTCGACGAAACACAATTCCAGCCGCCGCAAGTTACAGAACCACGAGATCCAATCTAGACACCATCACGGAGGGGTTCATCATCCTCATTGGTGCCTCTGCGATGATGCGTGAGTAGTTCATCATAGACCTACGAGTCTGTAGGCAGTGGCTAGATGGATTCCTCTCTCTCTCACTTTTGATTCTCAATACAATGGTCTCTTGGAGATCTATTTGATGTAACTTTTTTTTTGCGGTGTGTTTGTTGGTATCCGATGAACTTTGAGTTTATGATCAGATCTATATCCATGAATATTATTTGAGTCTTCTTTTGCTCTCTTATATGCATGATTATTTATAGTCTCGTATTTCTTCTTCGAATCTTTGGTTTAGTTAGGCCAACTAGATCGATTTTTATTGCCATGGGAAGAGGTGCTTTGTGATGGGTTTGATCGTGCGGTGTTCTTTTCCAGTGACAGAAGGGGCAGCAAGACATGCATATATCGTTGCTATTAAGGATAACAAGATGGGGGTTATTCCTGCATGAATAGATCTCGTCTACATCATGCCATCGTTCTTATTGCATTACTCCGTTTCTCCATGAACTTAATACACTAGATGCATGCTGGATAGCGGTCGATGTGTGGAGTAATAGTAGTAGATGCAGGCAGGAGTCGGTCTACTAATCTTGGACGTGATGCCTATATATTGATCATTGCCTTGTATATCGTCATAATTATTCGATCTTCTATCAATTGCCCAATTGTAATTTGTTTACCCACCGTGTGCTATTTTCTTGAGAGAAGCCACTAGTGAAATCTACGGCCCCCGGGTCTATTCTTTATCATATTTGCTTTGAGATCTATTTTTATTCGCTTTTATTTTTAGATATATTATTCCAAAAACCCAAAAATACATTGCTGCACTTTTTTATTACTTATTTTATTTCTCGTTTTATCGAGATCTATTTATCCAATCTACATATATTTTATCCCGTCAACTTGACAATTTCTGGCACCGTTACCCATAGAGGGATTGACAACCCTTCATAAGCGTCGGGTTGGAAGTATTTGTTCTTTGTGTGCAGGTACCGTTTACATAGTGTTGCTTGGTTCTCCTACTGGATTGATACCTTGATTTCATAACTGAGGGAAATACCTACCGTAGTTGGGTTGCATCATCCCTTCCTCTTTGGGGAAATGCCGACGTAGTTCAAGCGACATCAGTGGTATTATCATTATCAACTCTACATCTTTTGGCATCAATGTTATGAACATGTGTATCATCACTATCGAGATTCAATAAGAATAAACCCCTCACAATGGGTGCATGACCATAAAAGATATTACCCATATAAATGGAACAACCATTATTCTCTTATTTAAATGAGTAACCATCTCGCATTAAACAAGATCCAGATATAATGTTCATGCTCAACGCATGCACTAAATAACAATTATTATGGTTTATCACTAATCCTGATGGTAATCGAAGAGCGAGCGTGCCGACGGCGATCACATCAACCTTGGAACCATTTCCCACGCGCATAGTCACTTCGCCCTTCGCCAGCCTTCGTTTATTCCGTAGTTCCTGTTAAGAGTTGCAAATGTGAGCAACCATACCGGTATCAAATACCCAGGCACTACAACGAGAGCTGGTAAGGTACACATCAATAACATGTATATCATATATACCTTTGTTGACGTTGGCCCCATTCTTGTCGGCCAAATACTTGGGGCAATTCCGCTTCAAGTGGCCAGTTCCCTTGCAATAGAAGCACTCAGTTTCAGGCTTGGGTCCAGCCTTGGGTTTCTTCATGGGAGGAGCAACTGCTTTGCCACTCTTCTTGAAGTTTCCCTTCTTTCTCTTGCTCTTCTTGAAACTACTGGTTTTATTGATCATCAACACTTGATGCTCCTTCTGGATGTCTGACTCAGCGACTTTCAGCATCGCAAACAGCTCGGAGACTGACTTGTTCATCCCTTGCATGTTATAGTTCAACACAAAGCTCTTGTAACAAGGTGGTAGCGATTAAAGAACTCTGTCAGTGACAGCCTCAGGCGGGAGCTCAACTCCCAACTCAGCCAGATGGTTGTAATACCCATACATTCTGAGTATGTGCTCACTGACGGAGCTGTTCTCCTCCATTTTGCAGGCATAGAACTTATTGAAGGTCTCATACCTCTCGATCCGGGCATTCTTCTCAAAAATAAACTTCAACTCCTGGAACATCTCATATGCTCCATGACATTCAAAATGCCTTTGAAGTCCCGGTTCTAAGCCATACAACATGGCACACTGAACTATTGAGTAGTCATCAACACGCGATTGCGAGGCGTTCACAACGTCCACAGTCGCTGGAGGGGGTGGTGCACCAAGCGGTGCATCAAGGACATAAGACTTTTGGGCAGCCGTGAGGATAATCCTCAGATTACGGGCACAGTCCACAAAGTTGCTTCCATCATCTTTCAGCTTAGCTTTCTCTAGAACGCATTGATATTCAGGGGAGCTACTACGCGAGCCATTGATCTACAACATAATTTGCAAAGACAACTTAGACTATTGTTCAAGATAATGAGTTCAATTAATCATATTACCTAAGAACTCCCACTCAAATCAACATCCCTTCGGTTGTCCGAGTGTAACATGATCCAAATACACCAACCCAAGTCCAATCATCACGTGAGATGAGGTGGTTTCAATGGTGAACATCTCCATGTTGATCATATCTACTATATGATTCATGTTCGACATTTCGGTCTCTTGTGTTCCGAGGCCATGTCTGTACGTGCTAGGCTCGTCAAGTTTAACCCAAGTGTTCCGCATGTGTAAAATTGGCTTGCACCCGTTGGATGCAAACGTAGAGTCTATCACACCCGATCATCACGTGGTGCTTCGAAACGACGAACTTTCACAACGGTGCACACTTGGGGAGAACACAATTTTATCTTGAAATTTTAGTGAGGGATCACCTTATAACGCTACTGTCGTCCTAAGCAAAATAAGATGCATAAAAGGATTAACATCACATGCAAATCATAAGTGACATGATATGGCCATCATCTTGTGCTTTTGATCTCCATCTTCAAAGCACCGGCATGATCTCCATCGTCACCGGCATGACACCATGATCTCCATCATCGTGTCGCCATCGGGGTTGTCACGCCAACCATGCTTCTACAACTATTGCTACCGCTTAGCGATAAAGTAAAGCATTACATAGCGCTTAATGATTGACACGCAGTTCATACAATAATTAAAGACAACCCTATGGCTCCTGCTGGTTGCCCTATTCATCGACATGCAAGTCGTGATAATCTATACAAAACATGATCATCTCATACATAAAATATATCTCATCATGTCTTTGGCCATATCATTGTTGGGGAACGTAGTATTTCAAAAAATTTCCTACGATCACGCAAGATCTATCTAGGAGAAGCATAGCAACGAGCGGGGAGAGTGTGTCCATGTACCCTCATAGACCGAAAGCGGAAGCGTTTAGTAACGCGGTTGATGTAGTCGAACGTCTTCACGATCCAACCGATCCAAGTACCGAACGCACGGCACCTCCGCGATCTGCACACGTTCAGCTCGGTGACGTCCCTCGTACTCTTGATCCAGCTGAGGCCGAGGGAGAGTTTCGTCAGCATGATGGTGTGGTGACGGTGATGATGAAGTTACCGACGCAGGGCTTCGCCTAAGCACTACGACAATATGACCGAGGTGGAAATCTGTGGAGGGGGGCACCACACACGGTTAAACAATCAACTTGTGTGTCTATGGGGTGCCCCCTTCCTCCGTATATAAAGGAGTGGAGGAGGGAAGGGCCGGCCCTCTCATGGCGCGCCCAAGGGGGGAGTCCTACTCCCGGTGGGAGTAGGATTCCCCCTTCCCTACTTGGAGTAGGAGAGGAAGGAAGGAGGAGAGAGGGAGAAGGAAAGGGGGGGCGGCCCCCCACCCCAATTCGGATTGGGCTTGGGGGGGGGGCGTGCCCCCACCTTGGCTGCCTCCTCCTCTCTCCCACTAAGGCCCAATAAGGCCCATAGAGTCCCCGGGGGGTTCTGGTAACCCTCCGGTACTCCGGTAAATGCCCGAACTCACCCGGAACCATTCCGATGTCCAAACATTGTCGTCCAATATATCAATCTTTATGTCTCGACCATTTTGAGACTCCTCGTCATGTCCGTGATCTCATCCGGGACTCCGAACTACCTTCGGTACATCAAAACACATAAACTCCTAATACCGATCGTCATCGAACGTTAAGCGTGCGGACCCTACGGGTTCGAGAACTATGTAGACATGACCGAGACTCATCTCCGGTCAATAACCAATAGCAGAACCTGGATGCTCATATTGGTTCCCACATATTCTACGAAGATCTTTATCGGTCAAACCGCATAACAACATACGTTGTTCCCTTTGTTATCGGTATGTTACTTGCCCGAGATTCGATCATCGGTATCATCATACCTAGTTCAATCTCGTTACCGGCAAGTCTCTTTACTCGTTCCGTAATGCATCATCTCGTAACTAACTCATTAGTCACATTGCTTGCAAGGCTTCATATGATGTGCATTACCGAGAGGGCCCAGAGATACCTCTCCGACAATCGGAGTGACAAATCCTAATCTTGATCTATGCCAACTCAACAAACACCATCGGAGACACCTGTAGAGCATCTTTATAATCACCCAGTTATGTTGTGATGTTTGATAGCACACAAGGTGTTCCTCCGGTATTCGGGAGTTGCATAATCTCATAGTCAGAGGAACATGTATAAGTCATGAAGAAAGCAATAGCAACAAACTAAACGATCATCGTGCTAAGCTAACGGATGGGTCTAGTCAATCACATCATTCTCTAATGATGTGATCCCGTTCATCAAATGACAACTCATGTCTATGGCTAGGAAACTTAACCATCTTTGATTAACGAGCTAGTCAAGTAGACGCATACTAGTGACACTCTGTTTGTCTATGTATTCACACATGTATTAAGTTTCCGATTAATACAATTCTAGCATGAATAATAAACATTTATCATGATATAAGGAAATATAAATAACAACTTTATTATTGCCTCTAGGGCATATTTCCTTCAGTCTCCCACTTGCACTAGAGTCAATAATCTAGATTACACAGTAATGATTCTAACACCCATGGAGTCTTGGTGCTGATCATGTTTTGCTCGTGAGAGAGGCTTAGTCAACGGGTCTGCAACATTCAGATCCGTATGTATCTTGCAAATCTCTATGTCTCCCTCCTTGACTTGATCGCGGATGGAATTGAAGCATCTCTTGATGTGTTTGGTTCTCTTGTGAAATCTGGATTCCTTTGCCAAGGCAATTGCTCCAGTATTGTCACAAAAGATTTTCATTGGACCCAATGCACTAGGTATGACACCTAGATCGGATATGAACTCCTTCATCCAGACTCCTTCATTCACTGCTTCCGAAGCAGCTATGTACTCCGCTTCACACGTAGATCCCGCCATGATGCTTTGCTTAGAACTGCACCAACTGACAACTCCACCGTTCAATATAAATACGTATCCGGTTTGTGACTTAGAGTCATCCGGATCAGTGTCAAAACTTGCATCGACGTAACCACTTACAACAAGCTCTTTGTCACCTCCATAAACGAGAAACATATCCTTAGTCCTTTTCAGGTATTTCAGGATGTTCTTGACCGCTGTCCAGTGATCCACTCCTGGATTACTTTGGTACCTCCCTGCTAAACTTATAGCAAGGCACACATCAGGTCTGGTACACAGCATTGCATACATGATAGAACCTATGGCTAAGGCATAGGGTATGACTTTCATTTTCTCTCTATCTTCTGCAGTGGTCGGGCATTGAGTCTTACTCAACTTCACACCTTGCAACACAGGCAAGAACCATTTCTTTGATTGATCCATTTTGAACTTCTTCAAAACTTTATCAAGGTATGTGCTTTGTGAAAGTCCAATTAAGCGTCTTGATCTATCTCTATAGATCTTGATGCCCAATATATAAGCAGCTTCACCGAGGTCTTTCATTGAAAAACTTTTATTCAAGTATCCTTTTATGCTATCCAGAAATTCTATATCATTTCCAATCAACAATATGTCATCCTCATATAATATTAGAAATGCTACAGAGCTCCCACTCACTTTCTTGTAAATACAGGCTTCTCCAAAACTCTGTATAAAACCATATGCTTTGATCACACTATCAAAACGTTTATTCCAACTCCGAGATGCTTGCACCAGTCCATAAATGGATCGCTGGAGCTTGCACACTTTGTTAGCATCCTTTGGATCGATAAAACCTTCGGGTTGCATCATATACAACTCTTCTTCCAGAAATCCATTCAGGAATGCAGTTTTTACATCCATTTGCCAAATTTCATAATCATAAAATGCGGCAATTGCTAACATGATTCGGACAGACTTAAGCATCGCTACGGGTGAAAAGGTCTCATCGTAGTCAACTCCTTGAACTTGTCAAAAACCTTTTGCAACAAGTCGAGCTTTGTAGACAGTAACATTACCGTCAGCGTCAGTCTTCTTCTTGAAAATCCATTTATTCTCTATGGCTTGCCGATCATCGGGCAAGTCAACCAAAGTCCACACTTTGTTCTCATACATGGATCCCATCTCAGATTTCATGGCCTCAAGCCATTTCGCGGAATCTGGGCTCATCATCGCTTCCTCATAGTTCGTAGGTTCGTCATGGTCAAGTAACATGACCTCCAGAACAGGATTACCGTAGCACTCTGGTGCGGATCTTACTCTGGTTGACCTACGAGGTTCGGTAGTAACTTGATCTGAAGTTACATGATCATCATCATTAGCTTCCTCACCAATTGGTGTAGGAGTCACAGGAACTGATTTCTGTGATGAACTACTTTCCAATAAGGGAGCAGGTACAGTTACCTCATCAAGTTCTACTTTCCTCCCACTCACTTCTTTCGAGAGAAACTCCTTCTCTAGAAAGGACCCATTCTTAGCAACGAATGTCTTGCCTTCGGATCTGTGATAGAAGGTGTACCCAATAGTCTCCTTTGGGTATCCTATGAAGACATATTTCTCCGATTTTGGTTCGAGCTTATCAGGTTGAAGCTTTTTCACATAAGCATCGCAGCCCCAAACTTTAAGAAACGACAACTTGGGTTTCTTGCCAAACCATAGTTCATAAGGTGTCATCTCAACGGATTTAGATGGTGCCCTATTTAACGTGAATGTAGCCGTCTCTAAACCATAACCCCAAAACGATAGCGGTAAATCAGTAAGAGACATCATAGATCGCACCATATCTAATAAAGTGCGGTTACGACGTTCGGGCACACCATTACGCTGTGGTGTTCCGGGTGGCGTGAGTTGCGAAACTATTCCGCATTGTTTCAAATGAAGACCAAACTCGTAACTCAAATATTCTCCTCCACAATCGGATCGCAGAAACTTTATTTTCTTGTTACGATGATTTTCCACTTCACTCTGAAATTCTTTGAACTTTTCAAATGTTTCAGACTTATGTTTCATCAAGTAGATATACCCATATCTGCTCAAATCATCTGTGAAGGTCAGAAAATAACGATACCCGCCGCGAGCCTCAATATTCATCGGACCGCATACATCGGTATGTATTATTTCCAATAAATCTGTTGCTCGCTCCATTGTTCCGGAGAACGGAGTTTTAGTCATCTTGCCCATGAGGCATGGTTCGCAAGTACCAAGTGATTCCAAAAGTCCATCAGTATGGAGTTTCTTCATGCGCTTTACACCAATATGACCCAAACGGCACTGCCACAAATAAGTTGCACTATCATTATCAACTCTGCATCTTTTGGTTTCAATATTATGAATATGTGTATCACTACTATCGAGATTCAACAAAAATAGACCACTCTTCAAAGGTGCATGACCATAAAAGATATTACTCATATAAATAGAACAACCATTATTCTTAGATTTAAATGAATAACCGTCTCGCATCAAACAAGATCCAGATATAATGTTCATGCTTAACGCTGGCACCAAATAACAATTATTCAGGTCTAAAACTAATCCCGAAGGTAGATGTAGAGGTAGCGTGCCGACGGCGATCACATCGACTTTGAAACCATTTCCCACACACATCGTCACCTCGTCCTTAGCCAATCTTCACTTAATCCGTAGTCCCTGTTTTGAGTTGCAAATATTAGCAACAGAACCAGTATCAAATACCCAGGCACTACTGCGAGCATTAGTAAGGTACACATCAATAACATGTATATCACATATACCTTTGTTCACTTTGCCATCCTTCTTATCCGCCAAATACTTGGGGCAGTTCCGCTTCCAGTGACCAGTTCCTTTGCAGTAGAAGCACTCAGTATCAGGCTTAGGTCCAGACTTGGGCTTCTTCACTTGAGAAGCAACTTGCTTGCCGTTCTTCTTGAAGTTCCCCTTCTTCCCTTTACCCTTTTTCTTGAAACTGGTGGTCTTGTTGACCATCAACACTTGATGCTCCTTTTTGATTTCTACCTCCGCAGCCTTTAGCATTGCGAAGAGCTCGGGAATTGTCTTATCCATCCCTTGCATATTATAGTTCATCACGAAGCTCTTGTAGCTTGGTGGCAGTGATTGAAGAACTCTGTCAATGACACTATCAACCGGAAGATTAACTCCCAGCTGAGTCAAGTGATTATGATACCCAGACATTTTGAGTATATGCTCACTGACAGAACTATTCTCCTCCATTTTGCAGCTATAGAACTTATTGGAGACTTCATATCTCTCAATCCGGGCATTTGCTTGAAATATTAACTTCAACTCCTGGAACATCTCATATGCTCCATGACGTTCAAAACGTCGTTGAAGTCCCGGTTCTAAGCCGTAAAGCATGTCACACTGAACTATCGAGTAGTCATCAGCTTTACTCTGCCAGACATTCTTAACATCATCAGTAGCGTCTGCAGTAGGCCTAGCACCTAGCGGTGCTTCCAGGACATAATTCTTCTATGCAGCAATGAGGATAATCCTCAAGTTACGGACCCAGTCCGTGTAGTTGCTACCATCATCTTTCAACTTAGCTTTCTCTAGGAATGCATTAAAATTCAAAGGAACGGTAGCACGGGCCATTGATCTACAACAACATAGACATGCAAAATACTATCAGGTACTAAGTTCATGATAAATTAAAGTTCAATTAATCATATTACTTAAGAACTCCCACTTAGATAGACATCCCTCTAATCATCTAAGTGATCACGTGATCCAAATCAACTAAACCATGTCCGATCATCACGTGAGATGGAGTAGTTTTCAATGGTGAACATCACTATGTTGATCATATCTACTATATGATTCATGCTCGACCTTTCGGTCTCAGTGTTCCGAGGCCATATCTGCATATGCTAGGCTCGTCAAGTTTAACCCGAGTATTCTGCGTGTGCAAAACTGGCTTGCACCCGTTGTATGTGAACGTAGAGCTTATCACACCCGATCATCACGTGGTGTCTCGGCACGACGAACTGTAGCAACGATGCATACTCAGGGAGAACACTTGTACCTTGAAATTTAGTGAGAGATCATCTTATAATGCTACCGTCGTACTAAGCAAAATAAGATGCATAATAGGATTAACATCACATGCAATTCAATATGTGACATGATATGGCCATCATCATCTTGTGCTCTTGATCTCCATCATCGAAGCACCGTCATGATCTTTATCGTCACCGGCACCCCAGCTTGATCTCCATCGTCACCGGCGCCCCAGCATGATCTCCATCGAAGCATCGTTGTCGTCTTGCCAACTTATTGCTTCTACGACTATCGCTACCGCTTAGTGATAAAGTAAAGCAATTACATGGTGATTGCATTGCATACAATAAAGCGACAACCATATGGCTCCTGCCGGTTGCCGATAACTCTGTTACAAAACATGATCATCTCATACAACAAATTATATCACATCATGTCTTGACCATATCACATCACAGCAAGCCCTGCAAAAACAAGTTAGACGTCCTCTACTTTGTTGTTGCAAGTTTTACGTGGCTGCTACGGGCTGAGGAAGAACCGTTCTTAACTACGCATCAAAACCACAACGATTTTTCTTCAAGTGTGCTGTTTTAACCTTTAACAAGGACCGGGCGTAGTCACACTCGATTCAACTAAAGTTGGAGAAACTGACACCCACTAGCCACCTGTGTGCGAAGCACGTCGGTAGAACCAGTCTCGCGTAAGCGTACGCGTAATGTCGGTCTGAGCCGCTTCATCCAACAATACCGCCGAATCAAAGTATGACATGCTGGTAAGCAGTATGACTATTATCTCCCACAACTCTTTGTGTTCTACTCGTGCATATAACATCTACGCATAGACCTGGCTCGGATGCCACTATTGGGGAACGTAATATTTCAAAAAAATTCCTACAATCACGCAAGATCTATCTAGGAGAAGCATAGCAATGAGCGGGGAGAGTGTGTCCACGTACCCTCGTAGACCGAAAGCGGAAGCGTTTAGTAACGCGGTTGATGTAGTCGAACGTCTTCACGATCCAACCGATCCAAGTACCGAACGCACGGCACCTCCGCGATCTGCACACGTTCAGCTCGGTGACGTCCCTCGTACTCTTGATCCAGCTGAGGCCGAGGGAGAGTTTCATCAGCACGACGGTGTGGTGATGGTGATGATGAAGTTACCGACGCAGGGCTTCGCCTAAGCACTACGACAATATGACCGAGGTGGAAATCTGTGGAGGGGGGCACCGCACACAGTTAAACAATCAACTTGTGTGTCTATGGGGTGCCCCCTTCCTCCGTATATAAAGGAGTGGAGGAGGGGAGGGCCGGCCCTCTCATGGCGCGCCCAAGGGGGGAGTCCTACTCCCGGTGGGAATAGGATTCCCCCTTCCCTAGTTGGAGTAGGAGAGGAAGGAAGGAGGAGAGAGGGAGAAGGAAAGGGGGGCCGGCCCCCACCCCAATTCGGATTGGGCTTGGGGGGGGGGGGCGCCCCCACCTTGGCTGCCTCCTCCTCTCTCCCACTAAGGCCTAATAAGGCCCATAGACTCCCCGGGGGGTTCCGGTAACCCTCCGGTACTCCGGTAAATGCCCGAACTCACCCGGAACCATTCCGATGTCCAAACATAGTCGTCCAATATATCAACCTTTATGTCTCGACCATTTCGAGACTCCTCGTCATGTCTGTGATCTCATCCAGGACTCCGAACTACCTTTGGTACATCAAAACACATAAACTCATAATACCGATCGTCATCGAACGTTAAGCGTGCGGACCCTACGGGTTCGAGAACTATGTAGACATGACCGAGACTCATCTTCGGTCAATAACCAATAGCGGAACCTGGATGGTCATATTGGTTCCCACATATTCTACGAAGATCTTTATAGGTCAAACCGCATAACAACATACGTTGTTCCCTTTGTTATCGGTATGTTACTTGCCCGAGATTCGATTGTCGGTATCATCATACCTAGTTCAATCTCGTTACCGGCAAGTCTCTTTACTCGTTCCATAATGCATCATCTCGTAACTAACTCATTAGTCACATTGCTTGCAAGGCTTCATATGATGTGCATTACCGAGAGGGCCCAGAGATACCTCTCCGACAATCGGAGTGACAAATCCTAATCTTGATCTATGCCAACTCAACAAACACCATCGGAGACACCTGTAGAGCATCTTTATAATCACCCAGTTACGTTGTGATGTTTGATAGCACACAAGGTGTTCCTCCGGTATTCAGGAGTTGCATAATCTCATAGTCAGAGGAACATGTATAAGTCATGAAGAAAGCAATAGCAACAAACTAAACGATCATCGTGCTAAGCTAACGGATGGGTCTAGTCAATCACATCATTCTCTAATGATGTGATCCCGTTCATCAAATGACAACTCATGTCTATGGCTAGGAAACTTAACCATCTTTGATTAACGAGCTAGTCAAGTAGAGGCATACTAGTGACACTCTGTTTGTCTATGTATTCACACATGTATTAAGTTTCCGGTTAATACAATTCTAGCATGAATAATAAACATTTATCATGATATAAGGAAATATAAATAACAACTTTATTATTGCCTCTAGGGCATATTTCCTTCAATCATATCACAACATACCCTGCAAAAACAAGTTAGACGTCCTCTACTTTGTTGTTGCATGTTTTACGTGGCTGCTATGGGTGACTAGTAAGAACCGTTCTTACCTACGCAAAGCCACAATGGTGATATTCAAGTTGCTATTTAACCTTCTACAAGGACCGCCTTTGTCGAATCCGATTCAACTAAGGTGGGAGAGACAGACACCCGCCAGCCATCTTTATACAACAAGTTGCATGTCAGTCGATGGAACCGGTCTCATGTACGTGGACATGTAAAGTTGGTCCGGACCGCTTCATCCCACAATATCGCTGAATCAAGATAAGACTAAGGAAGTAAGCAATCTGAACATCAACGCCCACAAACTCCTTTGTGTTCTACTCGTGATGTCATCTACGCATAGACCTAGCTCATGATGCCACTGTTGGGGAACGTTGCATGGGAAACAAAAAATTTCTACGCTCACCAAGATCAATCTAGGAGATGCACATCTACGAGAGGAGAGATTGGATCTACATACCCTTGTAGATCACTAAGCGGAAGCGTTAAGAAATGCGGTTGATGTAGTCGAACGTCTTCGCGATCCAATCATGATCCATCCACGAACTCCCGATCAAGTGCCGAGCGGACGGCACCTCCGAGTTTAGCACATGTGCGGCTCGACGACGTCCTCTCCTTCTTCATCCAGCAAGCGAGAGAGAGGTGGTAGATGAGATCGGGACCAACACGACGGTATGGTGGTGGTGGTGGCAGCGGAATTCTGACAAGGCTTCGCCAAGCGCGTACCAGTGAAACGTGGGAGGAGTTGGGAGAGATAACGGGCAAGGGTCGAAGGGTTGCTGCCCCCAATGCCTCCCCACCTTTATATAGGCGTGGAGGGGGCTGGTGGCTTGCCCTCCAAGGCCCTAGGGTCATTGGCCAAAGGGGGAGGAAGGAAATCCCACCTTTCCTTCCCCACCGATCGCTATCCCTCTTTTTTAGGGATCCTGATCTTATCCCCTTGGGATATGATACTATTTCTTTTAAGAGAGGATCTTGGTGCACCTAGACCAGGGTTGTGGGGAATTTCCCCACTACCCACGTTCATGTGGGTCCCCCATGCAGGTGGGCCCCACTCCGGAACCTTCTAGAACCTTCCCGGTACAATACCGAAAAAACTCAAACTTTTTCCGGAACCCCGATAACAACTTAACTTTCCATATATGAATCTTTACCTCCGGACTATTCCGGAGCTCCTCGTGATGTCCTGGATCCCATCCGGGACTCCGAACAACCTTCGGACTTTCCACTATTAATATCTCAATACTACCCTAGCGCTACCGAACGTTAAGCGTGCGACCCTACGGGTTCGAGAATCATGTAGACATGACCGAGACTCCTCTCCAGTCAATAACCAATAGCGGGACTTGGATGCCCATATTGATTCCTACATATTCCACGAAGATCTTTATCGGTTGAACCACGATGTCAAGGATTCAGTTAATCCCGTATACAATTCCCTTTGTCCGGCGATATGTTAGTTGCCCGAGATTCGATCGTCGATATCTCCATACCTAGTTCAATCTCGTTACCGGCAAGTCTCTTTACTCGTTTCGTAATACAAGATCCCGTGACCAAACTCATTGGTCACATGCTTGCAAGCTTCTGGTGATGTTGTATTACCGAGAGGGCCCCGAGATACCGCTCCGTCATACGGAGTGACAAATCCTAGTCTTGATCCATGCCAACTCAACAGACACCCTCGGAGATACCTGTAGAGCATCTTTATAGTCATCCAGTTACGTTGCGACGTTTGATACACACAAGGTACTCCTTCGGTGTCAGTGAGTTGCATGATCTCATGGTCATAGGAACAAATACTTGACATGCAGAAAATGATAGCAATAAACTTGATACAATCATATGCTACATTTATAGTTTGGGTCTTGTCCATCACATCATTCTCCTAATGATGTGATCCCATTACCAAATGACAACTCATGTCTATGACTAGGAAACCATAGCCATCTTTGATCAACGAGCTAGCCCGGTAGAGGCTCAATAGGGACATGTTGTTGTCTATGCATCCACACATGTATTTGAGTTTCCAATCAATACAATTATAGCATGGATAATAAACGATTATCATGAACAAGGAAATATAATAATAACCACTTTATTATTGCCTCTAGGGCATATTTCCAGCAAGGCCCGGCTGTAGATGCTCTAAGGCTACTAGCACAAAATATTCTCCCCTCGATCTTCTTCGGCGACTCCGAGGATTCGCCTCCCCTCTACCTCCGCTCCGGCAGCCGGTGGAGGGGAGAGGAATCTTAGTGCCTCAACTTCAACTAATAGTTAGCTTAAAAGTTTAGTCCTTGCAGAAGCAGCACGCCGCCTCCGGTGGATGGCGACCCTTCATCGTCGAATTGGTCTTCCAAACTTTGATTCTCCTCGAGTTTATCCGCCAGGAAGGATTAGATGGAGCTTAGTTGAAGTTTCACGCCGACTCCTCAAAGTGGCGAGCTTAGAGTTTTTTTGCTGTGTGTATGCGCCCATGAAATTTGATGTCAGGTTCTTCGGATTGGTTCAAGGGTTCTTCCAGGACATTGGTCCTTAGAGGCACATGCACGAAGACTTCTCAGCTATCATCGACAAGGTCAGACCGGCTCTGGTATGGGAGGGACGATGGCGGCGCGTCGACGGGTCGTTCTGGCAACTGTAGTGTTCGTTCTGCTGGGAAGAGGAACCCTGTCCCCAACCGCCAGATCGAAGATGTCGCACCGTTGGAACCGAGATGAGCATGCACCGCCGGGGGACACCACGCATGAGAGAAGCGGGGACATCGACATCCAAGCCAAACATAACACTGTTGCCGCTCGAGAACCGAAGCCACTCAAAGCCCCACCTTCAGCGCCCCTCACTAGAAACTAAGACCTCAGCCAACACCGCTAAGAAGCACATGACGTGTCGTGCATCGTCACTGCTCAATGCAAGATGGATTCAGACTTTTTCCTGGGAGATAGAACGGGGTGGATAGAAGGGACCTCAGTTGCGTCTTCATGGAGGAAGGACAACATCTGAGGGCATCACCGCCGCCCGGTCGGACCAGGCAACCAAGGGTTTTCCCCGGTCCCTAGCTACACCACCAGTCCCCTACCATGTCCAGATCGGGGGGCATAGAGCCGCTGCCAGCCGGATACGGCTGGTGAAAGGGAGTCAAAGGAAGAGAACGAACCTCATATTTGACACGAAGGAATAGCTCCGGGCCGCAGCCACCGTCTCACCACCTGAGTGGTCGAGGACCCCGACCATGGATGCCCGCGAACAGTGCCTGCTGCAAGTGACGGTGTCCCGGCCATGGCTCCTCTCACCACATCGACTTTCGGCCAGGTGGGCGGAGCTGAGGACCCCAAGTTGGTTCCATCCTTGGCCAAATAGGGTAGCCCATGGCATATAAAAGGAAGATTCAGAAGACATGGCATACACGACAATACGCTGGACACGTGGACGGATCTACCTCCTCGTACATAGCCGACTAGGACCTTGTACCCTAGGACCCACGGTATCCTATATAAACCGAGGGGCTAGGCGTGTAGACATAGACAGAAATCTCTTGGCAGTTTATCGGTACTTTGTACACACTCCAACACAATAAAACGCGAGCATGACGTAGGGATTTATCTCCTCGAAGAGCCTAAACCTAGGTAAATCATGTGTCCCTGTTACCATCGTTTCAAGATGGCTAGCTTAGGATCCCTTGCCAGAAGATCTGCCTGATTTAGCTCCGACAACAAGGACGCAGTCGCTTCGCCTACCTAGGCCGCCGTCCAGATCCTGAAGCCCCCCTCCTCGAAACAAGGGTACAAGGGTCTCGCCACCATCGACACCGGCGTCCAGCCGAGCTTGCTTGACGGTCCCCTCTTGTGGCGATGAGGGGGAGAGGGGGAAGGGGCGGCGGCGCTCGGGAAAACCTAGTCGTTGCCCGAGCCACCCGTCGTGGACAACACAATTGCCTTCTGCCCCTTCCTCTGTGGTCGCGCCCGGTGGCTTTCCTATGGCTCTCAGATGTCCACGGTCGCGGTGGTGTGGCCGATGCGGTGTTCTCTGATTGCCACTGTGATCATGCTCCATGGCTGCTCTGGGTCTCGAGTTTGGCATCACTCCAACTCTTGGGTGAGTGTCTCTCATGTCTGACAATATGTTTCCTTTCGAGCGAAGGCGAGAGGGTAGGGTCCCTCCTCGGCTTGAGAGCGGGAGGGTGTTTTGCCTCCAGTCCAAGATGTCATCCTTGATCAAGAACTCCATTTCGTATCAAGGCAACACCTCGTTGTGCCTTTGCTGCTCGTTGTCTTTGGCGCCCGAGTGCTCTCCTGTATCGTTTCTGGCTTTGTGGTTTGCTGTTGTTTGTTGTTATGTTCGCCATGTGTAATCCCTAGTTGGTTGTTGGCTTCGTTAATTCAAACCTGGGATTTTCTTAGAGTCTTTTTTTTTCTTAAAAAAGGTGTCTAATATGGATGGTACTAGGGGCTAACACGCGCTTCACTGCGCCATTTTTCACTCGTGGCATCACTCCAACTCTTGGGTGAGTGTCTCTCATGTCTGACAATATGTTTCCTTTCGAGCGAAGGCGAGAGGGTAGGGTCCCTCCTCGGCTTGAGAGCGGGAGGGTGTTCTGCCTCCAGTCCAAGATGTCATCCTCGATCAAGAACTCCATTTCGTATCAAGGCAACACCTCGTTGTGCCTTTGCTGCTCATTGTCTTTGGCGCCTGAGTGCTCTCCTGTATCGTTTCTGGCTTTGTGGTTTGCTGTTGTTTGTTGTTATGTTCGCCATGTGTAATCCCTAGTTGGTTGTTGGCTTCGTTAATTCAAACCTGGGATTTTCTTAGTCTTTTTGTTTCTTAAAAAAGGTGCCTAATATTGATGGTACTAGGGGCTAACACGCGCTTCACCGCGCCATTTTTCACTCGTAGGATTAACTCTTTTGTATTTAGTAGATTATTATGATTTGTTGTTTTGTTTCAATTTTATCTGTGTTGACTTAATTTTCATTATTATGTTCTAGCGGTGTTTTTTTGTTTGTATATCGTGTCGAATTGTTGTTGGAGACAGTATGTTCCGAGAGGAGGATGAAGTCGTTTGGTGCGCAGTTGTGGTATCTTTACACGTTTCGGCCTTGTTGTCAGGCGGTGGTGGTCGTTTGAGCCTCTTGGGAGCTCCTATTCCATACTGAAACCATTGAATTGTTGCAATAATGTTTACACGAGCCGACTCATGAAGCTCTCGCTCGCACAGCTTGGCTCCCTGCTTCTCTCACTCGCTTAGTTTTTTTTTTTTTTGCTCGCCCCATTGCTAGCTCAGGAAAAAATCAGCAAATCTTTTTTATTTGAAAAGTTAGTTTAATCAAAAGATGTTTAAAGATTTTAAAAAATATTGTGGATTATAAAAACCATGAACTTTAGAAATTGTTCACAAATTTTAAATATATTCATGAATTTCAAAAAATGTACACAAATTAATAAGTTTTATAATTTAAAAAAATTCACAAACTTACAAAATGATCGTGACCTAAAAATATTAACGAATCTGAAAAAAGGTGAATTTTAATTATTTTTTCTTGTTTAATGTTCATACAATTTAATAAGCACTCGTGAATTAGAATGTGTAAAAAATAAAAAAGCAAGGGAGAAATAAAATTAAACAACACACGACCCTACAGGCAGGGCTCTGAGCGACCCCACGACACCCGAAACATCAGAAGGCTTCAAATCATAGGTGCTCAGTACTCGTATCTCTATAGATAGATAGGTCAAAGGGCGCGTCCTTGTACAGCGGATTCGTCTTATAGAGGGCCGGCCAATGGCGGCAACGAGGTGGGGGAAAGTATCAGGTGATACCATCTTTTAGATGCTACCATGGTACCAATTTACAAAATTCACATTTAAACATGTCAAAAAATTCTGAAGAAAATCATGGAGGCTCACAACACATATGTCGACGACCCCTAAAAAATCCAGATCAAAATCAAAGCACACATGGAGAAACAAAAAAGACAATTTTTTTTGCTTCTCTATGTGTATGTTGAATTTTAATGTGAAATTTTTAGCGATTGTCGACATATGTGTTGTGAGCATTGCTAATTTTTTGACATGTTTAAATTTAAATTTTTGTAAGTTGGTATGATGGTAGCATTTGAGTGTTGGTATCATCTGGTACTTTCCCAACTAGGTGGGACGCCTTCGGGTGGACACTGCGGATGAAACGGAGCGGCGTCCGGCGACGGACTCGGCGGGGGTGTGTAGCGGACGGAGGAGCTGCAGGCACCACCGCAGCTTAAAATTAGTTGATCCGTTTTGTCAATCGGGTCAGCCTCGGCGCTCGCACCGTACGTGTTAGGTGCCTCTGCCTCGCTGGTTACCTGCCACCCAGCGAAACCATGCGTCCCAGAGTCATTTACAGCACGCTTTCAGACAGAGGTGTCGAGTCCATCTCAGTGCTACAGTTCTTGATACATCTCGGTAGCACTAACTTTATTTTTCCTTGGAGCGTACTGCATCGCTGTTACGATCTTTGCAAGATGCGGGGCAGATGATCCAGCAATTAGGCACAAAAACAGCCGGGAAATTGTACTGTCACTGCATTGCTTATGATCAGTAGCAGCTCTCAGCATTGTTCATACACACGATACACATGTGTTAGGCAGGCTCCCGTCAGTCGCCACCGGAGACTCAAAACGTCCTGCGCCGAGCATCGACCATGCTGGCCCGAGTTGTTTAATCAGTCTCTGTCAGAGACATCGATACAAGACTGATAGGATTAACCTGACAGACAAACTGTATTAGATAGATTATATATAATATAAATATAAATAAAGTAAGCAAAGTAGGAACGGACCACATGCGTGAGTGTGTGTTTAGGCGCATATATTCGTCTGCTTTCCCTTGTCGTTGACAAATATCATTGCTTCCATTATACTACAAATACTACAATCTCCTCCTACTAACTCACACCACTGATTTTCCGTCTCCTTTTGAGATGCTCACACCACACCACACCACGCCACTGATTGATTTGATTGGCGGTGCGGTGCGTACGCAGCGTTAGTGGTGGCCGGTGGTATTATTGACGCCTAAGAGAGCTAATAACTAAAATTCAAATGCAGACCCAACAGCAATATCAACCGAAACGAGGGAGGCTATCATTACCCTACGCGGCATGATTTATTGATTAATCACGCAAAAAAGAAAACTACATTTTACACATAACCAAACGCACAAACATATTCAGGGTCTCTATCATGTCGCGGAGCGCATTGCTCTTGCCGGGCATGACGAATGCACCTACGTTTCGTTTCATTTCGGGCGGCGGCTTTTCTTTTTATCGGCACGACGAAACACATGCTTTTCTCGGCTATATTACAAGGGTTGATCAAATTTGTGTAGAGTTTTTAATAAAAGACAAAAAAAGAGAAAGGATTTCGAGTGAGGACACGGGCTGATACAATTAATTATCAACACCAACCCAAGGTTATGGATTAACAGTGTTGCTTGGAGTAATACTACGTTTCTTGCAAGTACACTTTTTTATCATAAATTCCTGACGAATTTGTTGCGAGCAGTACTGATTAACCCATGTTACTCTCTAGCAAATGCGCGTGGCATTAGTCAAGCCAGCCCAGCTGGAAACCCCGTTCTGCATGTGGGCCCCACGCGTCAGGCAGCCCCCCAACTGGAACACGCGGTTCCGCCGAACTCTGCCGGACCTTCGCGTTCAAGCCCCTTCAGAATGCCAGATATTACAGAGACGTCCCTCGAGAGCCACACCAGTACATAGCCGCTCTTCCACTTGCCCCCCTCCTCGTCCTCCTCGCCGCGGCCACCACCCCCCGCTCCGCCCGCCACCACACTGCCACGCCGCCCTCCCTCGCCAATGCCGACCCGCCTCCTCGTCGCCGCCGCGAAGCTCTGACGGGGAACCGGAGGCGCCGCCGCCGCGTACCCCGCGCCGCAGCCTCTGTGCCGCCGCCGAGCGCCGTCACGAGCTCTCCGACCACGCGTCGAGGTAACTGCCGCTGCCGCCGCCTCCTCTCTCTGCCATCGCTGTTTAAGGCTCTCTACGACGTACTACCTATTATCTTCCGTTGGTATCCTCTGATCCGTCGCGATATCTGCCGGATTCTGCAGATTTCTCGAACCGCTTTTACGGTTCTTGGTTCCGCGAAAGGGGGGCAGGGGAGAATCCGGCGCCATGGGGAGCGAGCCGAAGGAGATGAAGTACAGACGGAGGGCGAGGGCTCCCGAGCCGGGGGAGTACGGGCAATGCGGCGGGGGCGGCGGCGCGGTGGACTGGGCCGCGCTCAAGCAGCAGGACCCGGCGGAGCTGCTCCGGAAGCTGGACGAGATACGGGACCAGATCACCCGGTCCTGCGAGGCCGCGGGGCCGCGGCCGGACCCGCCGCACCGCATGGGCCGGGGCGCCGTCTCCATGCGCCACTCGCACGCCGACCCCCTGCCACCCCCGCCGGGCCGTGGTGCGCCGCCGGAGTACTACCGCTCCTCGCGCCACGCCGGCCGGTACGGGCCGCCGAGCACGTACGACCAGCGGTCCGTGTGCGATGACAGGTACGCGAGGCAGCCCAGCGGGAGGTTCCGGCAGCCGCGCCCGGAGGGGCAGTGGGAGGGCTATGGCTACGGCGGTCAGGGGAGCGGCCACCACAGCTCGTGCCAGTGCGCACAGTGCGTGCACGGCCAGCGGGCCGTGCCGCCTCAGGAGGAGAGCATTCCGATGGCGAGGTTCTTCGCGGGGCAACAGAGGTCATTCCAGTTCGACAGGTCATCGTCGATATCGTCGGAGTATGACCGGAAGTCGGTGGCTTCGTCGCTGTACTCGCACCTTTCGATGTCCAAGAGAAGGGTGGAGTACTTCAGCAAGAAGGCAGACAGCTTCTGCCGGCCGACGAAGGGCGGCGCGCCGTTCGTCGTGTGCAGCTCCTGCAACCAGCTTCTGCAGCTGCCTCCTGGGAAATGCACAGGACCGAAGCAGAATCAGGTTCAGTGTGGTTCCTGCTCAGAGGTTGTTACTTTCAAGCTCAAGGGTGTGAAAGTTCACCCGGTGATCCCATCATCGTCTTTCAGTGTACCAAAAAGTGTGAGAAGCTCCGATCGTCGGGCTCCCCAAAGTTCTGGATGGTATCCATATCAGGATGATGACAGTTCTAGTTTCGATAGCTATCGACAGAAACAGAATTTTTCCGACAATCTGTCGCAGTCTTCTATTGGAAGCTATGGCAGCAGCACAAGCAAAGAGCGCGGGCCAAACAAGATCAGTCAGGTAAAACCTGTATCTGTCAGCAAGTCTAGATTTGCAGATAGCCCAAAAGATATATTATGTCAAGGAGATACTGACAGTCAGGTCGAAGCTTCAGTTATTCGCACAATCAGTCCACAAGCCCCAATTTTAGAGGATAAACTTGTTGATCCCTTTTCCAGCCAGCAAAATGGTTGCAGTGGTGGGGATCAAATCAAGAGCAAGAGATATGGCTTAAGTAGCAAAGGAAACTTTGATGTTAGAGATGAGAGGATTGATGTGAAATGTGAACAAAAGAGCAATGAAAGTCGGAAGGATGGATTTAGTGGAGAAACCATGAAGAAAACATATGGACAGAAATATCTCAAACAACTTAATGCTAGTTGTCATGGTGGTCACATGGGTAACAAGAACACGCGGAAGGCCAATGGTGATGATAGCAGGAGCAGCAGCCTCGAAGATGAAGCTACAAGCAAAAAGTATGAAGAAAAGAGCAAACAAGATGACAACAACTTTGAAGTTCAAGGCGTTAATAAGAGATACGACAACTGCAACATGGAAGGTTATAACAATGACTTTGGATTCGATAGCATAACTAAGACATGTGAAGAAGAGAGCATAGAAGATGATTGTGCTAAATCAGTGTCCTCAAACTGTGAAAATGCTAAGAGAGTAGCCAAAAATGAGTCATCAGTCAGTGAGCAAACAAATACTAGCTCGCATGTCTCTTCTGATGCTGGGCTAGATGAAATTCAATCTTCAGCTGGTAAGAGTGGGGATTCATCATTTTTTGGTGGTTTCTTAAAGAAAGGTCTCAAGGATCTTTCTTTATTCAACCAGTCTATGGACAGTGTCAAGGTTTCCATCAATGGTCATCCAATCTCTGAACGCGCTCTTCGTAAGGCGGAGAAAAAAGCTGGTCCTGTTAGCCCTGGTTCATATTGGTAAGTTATTTCCTCTCATTGGAATTCAGAAAGTGTGCTGTATTTGCAGCATATGCTGTATATCCTGTTGTCTTAGTTCATCGTTTACTCTAGCATCATCTGCCCAGAACATACACCTTTCTTACCTAAGGGATGCTGCCACAATCAAGAGACAAATAAATTTATCTGTATTCTCTCCTTCAGAATAAATCTAGTTTAACAGTGGGAATCATGATGAAGTATACTGACCCACTGTTATAAAACGATCATGCCTGATTCCACTGCATATTACCGTGTAGCTAGTTTATTAGTTGTCGCAATTCCGTTATATCTTCAGCACAGAGATAGTCGGTTACAGTAACTTTTAATTCACAGGCATTGGAAATTTCTTTAAAGCAAAGGTAACATAGTGTTTTCTCTCTTTGCTAATTCAGGTATGACCAACGTGCTGGATTTTGGGGTGTCATGGGGCACGAGTGCAGCGGCATTATCCCTGTAAGATCATTCTTTTCCATGGGATGCTTTCCCTAGAACTGCATGTTTGCATGTCATGACCAGTCTTTCATTTTGCAGCCATTTATAAAAGAATTCAGTTATTCAATGCCCAAGAATTGTGCCGGTGGGAACACTGGAGTGCTTGTAAATGGCAGAGAACTTCATCAGAAAGATTTCGATTTGCTTGTAAAGAGAGGCCTTCAACGTTTGTCTGAAAAATCATATACCATTGATATCTCAGGAAATGTGATTGATGCTGCAACTGGCGACAAATTACGCAGCCTTGGAAAGCTCGCTCCTACGTAAGTTCCTCCTTTATAGACTGCATTTCCTCAGGAAGAGTGGGCTATATCTATATGTATGTTTTTGCTATCTTCGTATAAAAAGGAATCTTCAACTCATTTTGAAGTCAATACTAGTTTTGGTTTGTAGATATCTACAGTCTTCGGTAAAATTTCGCCTTATTTCCATGCAGTAGGTCAATATCATTTGTTCACTTTCTCCTTTGACCATTTCTTGCTGTAGTTATTCTAAACCTTTTGTTCCATTGTTGTTTGTTTTCTACACGAAAGAAATTACTGATATCATGTGAACTTGTGCAAGGTTGTCGCTTTGGTCGTCATACGGAAACGTGCAAGCATTATGTTAGAACTTTTTATTGCTTTTAGCCACAACTTGTCTCAACTTTGAGTACCATGTATTTAATAACCTCTTAAATTTCTTGATCAGCAAATCGTCTTTATCAGTTTCCTCTAAACCATGTTCTTTTGCCATACACTAACCATTTCAATTTTCAAATGCCAGAATCGAGAAGATGAAACGCGGTTTTGGCATGCACGTCCCCGAAGAGATAAGTTAGCACTCTGTGACTGCCTATGATGATGTCTCCTTGCTTTGGTATCCCCCAACCTACCCTGCCTATAAGCTTTCTGTGCGAGTTAAATCTTTGGACTCTGCTATGGAAGAAAGCCTTTTAGATCATACTACTTCTTGCTGCCTGGCTGCACAGCAGCAGCAGCAATAATACTCCCAGGAAGACCTATTTCCACATATTGCATTTCTTTACTTGAGATATATCCCCTAATGATATATTCGGGCCGAGGTAGCTCCAAGTTCCTCCTATTGTGCTGTTTCTCATCCAACCTACTTCCACACATTTACCTGAAACATCCATCCAGATATATCTCCTAATCATATATTCGGGCATGACGCAGCTCCAAGTTCCTCCTGTTGTGCTGTTTTCTCATCTCATCCACTGCATATATATGTTGTCGATGCAGTTCTTTGTCGCCATAGTTAGCGTTGAAATGTACGATATCTTCGTGGGGTTTTAATACACCGGTAGAATCCTTCTACCTTGTAACCAACTGTAAATATCAACTCCTATGCCACCTCTTGCTGGGTGGCTGGTGTGTGCTTTCTGAAATGCAAGTCCTGGTTTGTACACCTGTCTGTGTCCGAGGATCACAATCATTATCTGTGAGTTTGGACCATGGTTGGAATGCTGTAGTAGCAGTAACATGGTGTACATACTGCTGCAACTCTGTTTTCGTAGTGTTGTTTTTCTTGTCAGAAGAGCAGCCAATCCTTGCGTTTCTCCCGGTCAATGTTGCCGGCACATGGGAATGGGTGGACGCTGAAGTGAACACAAGCTGCATGTTTGAATCATTTGAGTCAGCATATCATTTTTTGTTATCCGAGTCAAGCTGACACGTCATGCGGAAATTGGATCTTGCTATACAGTCAGAGATGATCAGTCCGATCTTCACTTGTCTTGCTTACCGGGCTGCTGACATTTTATCGCTGCGCGCTTTTCTTCTTCTTCTTCCTCTTCTTCGAGGATACTAATGTTTATTCACCGGGATAGGAAACAGAACGTATGCCTTTGGACTTGGAAGTGTTCGTACGTTCAGCCAAACACTCCAGAGACTTGTGCTCCAGCTGCTAGCTATGACTCAGTCGGTCTGTGGAGTGCCCTATCTGTCAGTACGTACCATGTCCAACTTTGACCGAGTTGCAATGGGCCAATGACCAGGCCACATGGATGAAAACCGTTTGTTTTATCTTCTTTTGAACAATTGAATGGGGCTACTGTTGTTATAGTATGATCCATCATTCATCTTTCAAGTTTGAAAATGCCATCTTGATAGTAATTTATATGAGTATTTGACTTGCGGTCAGGCCGGTGATAACCGCCGGCACCTACTGCTCCAAGTGATATATTTATGTGATTCAGCCAGCCAGCCTCACCTCCATCCATGCCATGCGTCTCACTTGTCACCCTGCGACTGCGGGAGCAATCTTCTTTCAAGTCGTGTATGCTGTGCTCCCAGTCCCAGCTCGCCAGCATTGCTTGACTGAGCCACCTCCATCGTCGGCGCTCTCCATGTACTATGTATCTGCGGATGCATGGTGACGCCGTGAGCCCGTGACAGACCAGCATCGACAAGCCCGGCCGCGAAGCCAAAGGAAGGAAGGATATATACATACACCCATGGCCGCGCGCACCGGACCCGCGCTGTCCTCCCCCTCCGCGGCCGTCGCCGATGAGCCCGCGACCCGCCGCGGTGAGCATGGCTACGGCGAAGGGAAGGCGGCGGGGGACGCGGGGGCGGCGTTCGTGCTGGAGTCCAAGGGCACGTGGTGGCACGCGGGGTTCCACCTCACCACGGCCATGGTGGGGCCGGCGGTGCTGTCGCTGCCGTACGCGCTGCGGGGGATCGGCTGGGCGCTCGGCCTCGCCACGCTCTCCGCCGTCTCCTTCTACACCTACTACGTCATGTCCCGGGTGCTCGACCACTGCGAGGCCGCCGGCCGCCGCCACATCCGCTTCCGCGACCTCGCCGCAGACGTCCTCGGTATGCACCATGTAGCTGCTTCATCATCAGTGCTCACTCTCTTCAGCTTACTAGGCATAAGTATTTCTAGATCACCAATTTGATCGATAGAATATAAGTAACTTTAGTATCGTTAGATAGATTAGAAATTTTATCTAAATACGATTGGATGGTATGTTTTTAGCATATAATATTTCCTCTGTTCATAAATGTAAAATGTTCTACTAGTAACCTTTTTGTTAATCGGATGTATATAGGCTCGTTTTAGTGTGTTTGTTCATTTATTTCAGTTCATATGTATGTAAGCTAAAACCACGACATTTATTTTGGATCGAGGGAGTAGCTCATATTAAAATATCTAACACATTTTATATTTGTGAACGGAGGGAGTACGTGTTTTATTGATCCTTGATGATCTAGAAATATCCGTATGTACCTTAAAGGCTTAAATACAACTGAAGTGAGGTAGTACTGTAGTGTATTACTCATCAGTAGTTGATATGAACCGACTGATAACGGTATGTTTTTGGTAGGGTCTGGATGGGCGTTCTACCTAATGGTGGCCGTGCAGGGTGCGATCAACGTGGGGGTCACCATCGGCAGTATCTTGCTCGCAGGCAACTCTCTACAGGTGATTAGTCATTCTAGAATGATCTGTACACATAATATTAGCATGTTCCCTTTGTTTCAGAAAACTTATTAGCGCGGTGATGGCGCTTTATCAGATACTGCTTCAATATTAGAGTAATGAAATTGTTGGCCAAGATTTATGAAATTTTCGCCGGTTGATAAAACGTAAAGTGGAATAACAATCTCAAACTTTGTTGTTCACGATCAAATAGTTGGTCTTTGTTGCTTTTCTTACCCAATTTTTGGAATAGCGTCAATGGTTATTTGCTCACTCTGTTTTTTTTACCTAATTTATTATCGAAATCCCTCTAGGTGGATCAAAATCAGAATGTAACTCCAAGCCGGTAAGCTTACTAATCTTTCTTTTACATGTGTATAATTGTGCAGATTATGTACACGAGCTTGGTTCCAGACGGTCCTTTGAAATTGTACCATTTCATCATCGCCGTCGCCTCCGTGCTAGCTCTCTTGTCCCAGATGCCCTCATTCCACTCTCTGCGGTACATTAACCTCGGCTCATTGGTCCTTAGCTTACACGGTCCTCTCTCTGCGGTCCACTCTCTGCGGTAAATCAAAACGCCACTCCAAGTATCTAAGCTTAATTGATCTTTCTCTGACAAGTGTATAACTGTGCAGATTATGTACACGAGCTTGGTGCCAGATGGCCCTTTGAAGCTGTACCATTTCATCATCGCGGTCGCCTCAGTGCTAGCTCTCTTGTCCCAAATGCCGTCATTCCACTCGCTGCGGTACATTAACCTCGGCTCGTTGGTCCTTAGCGTCAGCTACACCATCCTCGTCTCCGCCGCTTGCATTCGGGCAGGTATGCACAAATATCAATAATGATGCATATATGTGTCCATGTCTATGTTATGTTTCGAAAAGAAAAATCAGAATAAAAATCTCTTGTCTATAATAGGTCTCTCGAGCAATGCTCCGGCAAAGGATTACTCGCTAAGCACATCCAAGTCGGAGAAGACTTTTGACGCCTTCCTCTCCGTCTCCATCCTAGCCGCAGCGTTCGGCAACGGCATCCTGCCCGAGATCCAGGCCACGCTGGTACCTCCGGCGGCTGGGAAGATGGTGAAGGCATTGGTGATCAACTACTCGGTGGCCTTCTTCACCTTCTACCCGCTGGCCATCACCGGCTACTGGGCTTTCGGCAAAACGGTCCAGTCCAACGCCATCCAGAGCCTGATGCCGGACACGAGACCCTCGCTGGCACCGAGGTGGCTGCTTTGCCTCACCGTCGTGCTCGTCCTCTTCCAGCTCCTGGCCATTGCGCTCCTCTACGCGCAGGTGGTGTATGAGGTCATGGAGAAGAGGGTGGCGGACGCGACGCGGGGGAGGTTCTCGTGGCGGAACCTGTTGCCACGGGTGGCGATGCGGACCTTGTACGTGGCACTCTGCGCGTTCGTAGCGGCGGCACTACCGTTCTTCGGCGAGATCGTGGGTGTGATCGGCGCCGTGGGGTACATCCCGCTCGACTTTATACTCCCCGTCGTCATGTACAACATGGTGGTGTCGCCGGCTAGGAGGTCGGTGGTGTATGTGACAAATGTGGCGATCATGGTCTTGTTCACCGGCCTCGGGGTCATTGGCGCCGCCGCATCCGTGAGGAAGCTCGCGCTCAACGCCGGGCGTTTCAAGCTCTTCAACGACCATGTCGCCAAGTGAATAGATTTCTTGCTTCTATCACACGACCTCGATCTCTCGTCGGATATCTAGTTATGTATTGCTAGGTGGACAACATTTCTCAAAAAAAAAGTGCTCTGACTATGATTTTCTAGTAACTAGGAGTAGAAGGTAACCGCGTGTTGCGGTAGGAAATTGTTGGAAGAATCCCATCTCAGACTCTTTTTTTTTAACAAGAGTATCAGACATATTCAGTAGGTCAAAATGTTGGGGCTAGATTGCTGCAAACAGCTAGAGAATCGCAAGCTCGAATAATCTCGCTTCACCACAAATATGTATCACAACGCAATGTAACTATGGAGACAAACTCAACACGATAATATGGAGGCGTGTGGCACCTACGGCGCAGAGGAAGAACAACACTACGCTCTGGCTCTCTGCTGGTTTGGGCCACGTAATGGGATGCAGCCCACGTTAGTCTACCGATGGGCTTTTGGGCCTGCAGGATCGAGCTCCTTCGCTCACGCGGGTGCGCCCGGGGAGAGCAAACATAGCAGTCAGGTTGTTTAGTTCCACATCGGCCGGCGAAGAAGCTAGGCACCAATTTATAAGCGCGCGCCTGCAGCTAGCATCGTCCCTTCGGGGACATCCGATAAAATTGGAATGATACAGAGAAGATTAGCATGGCCCCTGCGCAAGGATGACACGCACAAATCGAGAAATGGTCTAATTGTTTTTAAGATTTCGCGCGCCGGTCCCTGGGACTTGCTTTATCTTTTGCATCTATGCCCCTGGAGCCTTCTTTCAGCGGCCTTGTCTTCTTAAGTCAAGACCCTTCTCTCCGCTGGTATTTCCTCAGCCACACCATTCCACTGGCCAATACTATGGCAGTTGAGGCCAAGAAATCCTCTGTTTTCCGAGAGACAGATCCCTGCAGTTTCGTCAGCCTTTTCTCATCTCTACAACCAAGTCATAAAATGGACTTGCTTTATCTTTTGCATCTATGCCCCTGAGCCTTCTTTCAGCGGCCTTGTCTTCTTACGTCAAGACCCTTCTCTCCGCTGGTATTTCCTCAGCCACACCATTCCACTGGCCAATACTATGGCAGCTGAGGCCAAGAAATCCTCTGTTTTCCTAGAGACAGATCCCTGCAGTTTCGTCAGCATTTTCTCATCTCTACAACCAAGTCATAAAATGGAAAGTCCACTCATTGTTTGGCCCTTTTTTTTCAACACGTGCAGATCGGCTGCATTCTACATTTCTTATTACAGTATGTCTTCAGCACCTTATGTTTCCAGTAATTTTACTCGTAACCAAATCTCAACCCCAACTGTAGGATATGTTGAGAATTATACCCAGAGAACAAATTCATAGGGTTTCGTGGTCATCCTTGTCAAAGAAAAACAACATAAACACAGTTTTGCCCCTTTTTTTCAAGCCACGTGTAGATCGGCTGCCTTCTACATTTCCTATTACAGTATGCCTTCACCACCTTATGTTTCCAGTAATTGGACTCCTAACCAAATCTCAACCTCAACTGTAGGATATGTTGAGAATTATACCCGGAGAACAGATTCATAGGGTTTCATGGTCATCCTTGTCAAAGAAAAACAACATGAACGTTTGGTGATCCTACATTTGATCATCAAGATAACCAAAGATACCAATACAAAGTTAAAGAAAAAAACTAACATTAATCGTACATGATTACTCATATTCACATATTGACTCACATCACTCACGTAAAAGAGGTAACTGATTTATTGAAGGTTATTGGCAACACGGCAGATTGTCAAAGCATGACACATGTAATGCTCATGACAGAAGTTTCTTTACCCCTCTCATCTTATGACGACCTCAACACATGACCATTATGAATGTAGTTGCGGCATGCCATTGCGCGGAGGCAAATAGATGATGGCAAACTTGCCGAAGATGAGGGGAGTATATGAGCAGTTGTTGGGGAGGGAAGAAAACTCTGCATTAAACATGGGCACAAGCTCTTGATTGCATGAGTGGGAACTAGTGACACGAGTTGATGCATGTACAGATGTGGCAAACCTTCATGGTTAGGAAAAAATAGATAGTGGGTTGTAAGTATTTAGAAAGAACGGATTTTCTCAAAATCTTGTTTTGATAGCCCTAAATACCCCCCAAAAGCATTCTACACATGATTTTATATACCATGGTGGTGGTCCTTTGTAATTCCGGCGAAGTTGTAGGAGCATCGGAGTGCGGAATTATTGTTCTTCTTTTACATAACTTGTAGTTCTTGAAAATACGAGGAAAAGCTATCGAAAGACCATGTTGTAGTCAAGAAAAAAAGAAGAAAAGATGCAAAGATAAAAATTGTTGAAACTCTGCCCGTGCGGTTGGTGATTGTATAGATTTGCTTCATTGACGAGAATCAAGTCCCATGACAGATACCCTAGTGTGTCAATAAAGTAAAATAGACAAAAAAAAGTGTTACAAGATGCCCAATATTTCTCTCGAAAAGGAGCTCCAATGTCTGTGATTTTCATACTTTGCTCATGACATTGACTTGACAATCCCAAATGTTCTATTCCCCTTAGCAAATATTACATGTATGGGTTTATATATCATGGTGTCATTTCTCCAACGAAGTGATAGCGGCATGGGTGCGTGGGATTTGTTGGGATCCTTTTCCATCCTATTTAATATTCGAGAACACGAGAAAAAGCCATCGAAAGGCTACCACGCAGTTTAGGAAATTCAAACAAAAAGTATGATAGTTACGTAGATAAGAGCTATCGAAAGCAACAACTCATGCTCTTAGTAGTTACTCCCTTCGTTCACAAATTAAAAAATGTTTTAGATACTACATACAGATTGAAATGAGTGAACAAACACATTAAAACATGTCTATATACATCTAATTCAGAAAAAGGTTAGAACATCTTATACACCGATTTGCTCCATTCTTATTTTACACTTTTGGTAGCTACTAAAATGTGGACAAACGTAGGACGAGCCAAGAAAGGAAGCATTCATTTACGCCAGTACCATATATAAATAGCCGGAAACAACCCATACACATCCCACCAAATGCGTGTATTTATGCTTGTACGTATGGGCGCTCACCACGTGTTGTCGTCTTGCTCCCCGATCCCGGAGAGGATTGGTGGATAGATACGGGCAGATAGTTGTGTGGCACGGCACGCACGCAGGCAGGCAGCCGCTCCTTGGATGCACTCCACACCTAGTATTGGTATTGTCCCTATATATCCAGTATTTTATCTGGATCTCGACGAATTGGCAGCTCCGTTTAGTTTGACCTTTCCTCTGCAAATTGAGTGAGAAAAGTAAACAGGAGAGTCGGGGAGCTCCCCGGCCTTGACTTGGCGTCTGCCCGCCCGCCCGCCTCCCCGGATCCCGCGGGTCAACGGCTCGCGCAGCTGGAGTCCAGCGAGACCACGAGACGGCGGATTAATCGGCAGGAGTAGCAGCAGCCACGCACGATCTCTCCACCAGATCTCCCTCCGTCTCCTCGTCCCCATCGACGGACCATCGTCCCCGTGCGTGGCGCCAACGCTTCGGCGCGACGGGCCGAGGCCGGTCGGTCGCCATGGCCATGGACGGGCACACCGGGAGCAGCCCGTTCCTGGTCTCGCCGTCCACGGGGCGCGCCATGACCCCCTCCGCCTCCTTCTCCGGCGACGCCGAGGGGAAGCCGGCGGCGGGGGACGCGGGCGCGGAGTTCGTGCTGGAGTCCAAGGGCACGTGGTGGCACGCGGGGTTCCACCTCACCACGGCCATGGTGGGCCCCACGGTGCTCACGCTGCCGTACGCGCTGCGGGGCATGGGCTGGGCGCTCGGCCTCGCCGCGCTCACCGCCGTCGCCGCCGTCACCTTCTACACCTACTACCTCATGTCCCGCGTGCTCGACCACTGCGAGGCAGCCGGCCGCCGCCACATCCGCTTCCGCGAGCTCGCCGCCGACGTCCTCGGTACGTGCTGTCCTGTACCACTAGACATGCCCGCTGGCCTGGCTGCTTTGATTGCCGCCATTAATGCGCTAATAATCGTGGGCCGGCTATAATGAGCGGCGTGAATGATGTGCTGTTTTGGATCGGTGTGGTAGGGTCCGGGTGGGTGTTCTACGCGGTGGTCACCGTGCAGACCGCCATCAACGCCGGCATCACCATCGGCAGCATCCTCATCGCCGGCAACTGCCTCCAGGTAAACATACATACTCCTACATGGATTGATTCCCAGAAAATTCTGTTCAACTGTTAGCGTCGCACAATTTCGTTGGTTTACTGTAAACATACATACTCCTACATGGATTATCTCCCAGGTTTTACTGTAATATCTCTGGTAGACGATGTACCCATGCATTGTCAAGTCCAATGTTGATGTAAACCAGAAACATTGCAACATATATAATGGTGGCAGAAATAGATTGTGTCAAAAACTGAAACAAAATGTTTACCTTAACTGTGCACCTCTGGTATGGTGTAGATTATGTACGAGAGCTTGGTGCCGGATGGTACCCTGAAGCTGTACCACTTCATCATCATCGTCGCCGTCGTCTTGTCTCTCTTCTCACAGATGCCGTCATTCCACTCGCTGCGGTATATCAACCTCGGGTCCCTGGTCCTAGCCTTCGGCTACACCATCCTCGTCTCTGGTGCGTGCATTCGGGCAGGTGCGTGCAAACACCGATGATCCTGCGTGCATCACGTGTTTACATCTATGTTGTACTTGGTGTTTCTGTGATGAAAAGAAGCTAGGAAGAAAAAAAAAATTGGTCAATCTTAGATCTGAATTTTTGACAGGTATGATGAGCAATGCTCCGGTGAAAGATTACTCGCTGAGCCCGTCAAAGTCCGGGAAGATGTATGACGCCTTCCTCTCCATCTCCATCCTGGCCACCGTGTTCGGTAACGGCATCCTGCCCGAGATCCAGGCCACACTGGCGCCACCGGCGGCGGGGAAGATGGTCAAGGCGCTTGTGTTGTGCTACACCGTGGTCTTCTTCACCTTCTACCTGGCAGCCATCTCTGGCTACTGGGCCTTCGGCAACACGGTGCAGTCCAACGCGCTGCAGAGCCTGATGCCGGACTCAGGGCCCTCGCTGGCGCCGACGTGGCTGCTCGGGCTCGCCGTCGTGCTCGTCCTCCTCCAGCTCCTAGCCATCGCACTGGTGTACTCGCAGGTGGCGTATGAGATCATGGAGAAGGGGTCGGCGGACGCGGGCCAAGGGAGGTTCTCGTGGCGGAACCTGGTGCCGCGGGTGGCGCTGCGGACCTTGTACGTTGCGGCGTGCGCGTTTGTGGCGGCGGCGCTGCCGTTCTTCGGCGACATCGTGGGCGTGGTCGGCGCCGTGGGGTTCATCCCGCTCGACTTCGTGCTCCCCGTCGTCATGTACAACATGGCGTTGGCCCCGCCTAAGAGGTCGGCGGTGTACGTAATCAACACGGCGATCATGGCCTTGTTCACCGGTGTTGGGATCATTGGCGCCGTTGCGTCCGTGCGGAAGCTTGTGCTCGACGCCGGACAGTTCAAGCTGTTCAGTGACCATGTCATCAGCTGAATTAGTTTCTTGCCCACATGTTGATCATTTTATCATTTTTAGGGGAAATTCGTTTTATAGCTCAGGTAAAGTAGGCCGATCATGGCCCATCAACCACACAACCTCTGTCGTCGAATATATGGTTCTGTGTTACACAATATGTGCCGAATATTTCTCCGAGAAACGAGTTCTATTATTTATTTTTCTATAATTCGCTAAAAAAATGATTTGACAGCTACCTAAAAAAGGCAGCACTTCACATGGTTCTATTTTTTAGGTACTTTTATATTGCATCCGTGATCAGTTCCAGCTACAGACTCGTTTCAAAACAAATGGAATAATTGCTAAGCATCATAATATAGCATCAACCTACGCAGGAGCAAAAAACCTTGCACCAATTGCAGACAATAACGACTTGATGAACTTCACTGCACATAAAGAACACATGAAATAACTCAAATCATTTTCAGAAATAGCTTCTGGATTCCTGACTCCATGGAGCTTGGATTTGTGAAAAATAGAAAAAAATATATATTTTGAAGTTTGAAAAAATTCTGGAAAAAAAACAAAAAATAAACCTAGGGATGTATACTGCATCTCCATCAATTTTTATGATGAATTAAGTTTTGGTGAAACCTACCAAAAAATCATGTATTTCTAGCACATGCATTATTTACTTCACCATATTTTTTGCGCTGCTCACACCAAAGCATATTTCATCATGACTTTTTAAATAAATGTAGTATACATCTGTATGTTCATGTGTATTGTTTTCCAGAGATTTTGAAACTAAAATATGTTTTTTTTAATACGGACTCCATGAAGTTCGGGAGCAAGAAATCCACTCTCCATTTGCCACTTCTTCAAGATAACGAAAATGGTGGACCATTCGGTTCATATATGTGGTGAGCAACCATGAAACATAAAACTACTAGATTAATGTTCTTATGCTATGGATAGAAATAAAATTATGTAATGGTCTGATGTTGAGAAAATGAACTTTTCTAAGGTCAAGTTTCAGCAGAATAAACTTTTGAAGTGGCTTCACCTAGCAACGACATAAGTAAATACTACTAACCGCTTGATGGGGAACGAAGCATGAAAATCAAAAAATTTCCTACGAACACACAAGATCTAATCTAGTAGATGCATAGCAACGAGAAGGGAGTGTGTCTACGTACCCTTGTAGACCGAAAGCGGAAGAGTATAAAACGCGGTTGATGTAGTCGTACTCTTCGCGATCCAATCATGATCCAACCGATCTAGTGCCGAACGGACGACACCTCCGAGTTTAGCACCCGTTCGGCTCAGTGACGTCCTCTCCTTCTTGATGTAGTCGTACTCTTAACTGTTGTTCCTTGCTAATAAAGTAAATGTTCAATGTAAACGAAAAGCATTGCACAACTAATGGTGACAGCAACAGATCGTGTAAAAAAGCACAATAAAATGCTGTAGAGAAACAAACAGTTTACCAGGCTATATAGCGTGCCTAACTGATATGTCTGTTGCACCTTGGCTACACGTGTATATATCAACGGGTGCAGATTATGTACGAGAGCTTGGCGCCGGATGGTACCCTGAAGCTGTACCACTTCATCATCATCGTCGCCGTCGTGTTGTCTCTCTTCTCGCAGATGCCGTCATTCCACTCGCTGCGGTATATCAACCTCGGGTCGAGGACTGAGCCGTAGCTCAGTGGTTGGGGGCGCGATGGCGCACCAGCCCGCCCAGAGTTCGATCCCCAGCGGGACGAATTTCTGGGCGTCTCACCTTAACATCTGCAGGTGTCTCACGACGTCCTAGCCTTCGGACACCATCCTCGTCTCTGGGGCGTGCATTCGGGCAGGTATGTGCAAACAACGATGATCCTGTGTGCATCACGTGTTTATGTCTATGTTGTACTTGGTGTTTCCGAGATGAAAAAGAGCTAGAAAGAAAAAAAATTTGGTCAGTGTTTATGTCTATGTTGTACTTGGTGTTTCCGAGATGAAAAAGAGCTAGGAAGAAAAAAAAAGAGCTAGGAAGAAAAAAAATTTGGTCAGTCTTAGATCTGAATTTCTGACAGGTATGATGAGCAATCACTAGTAGAAAATAGGGAACTGGTCCCGGTTTCAGAGGGCCTTTAGACCCAGAGGGTCTTTAGACCCGGTTCTGGAACCGGGACTAAAGCCCAAAACCTTTGGTCCCGGTTCGCTTACAAACCGGGACAGAAGGGGCTCCACGTGGCCACTGCGGGGCGCCCAGGCAGGAGGACCTTTAGTCCCGGTTGGTGTGCATCATGTGTTTACGTCTATGTTGTACTTGGTGTTTCCGAGAGGAAAAAGATCTAGGAAGAAAAAAAAAATGGTCAGTCTTAGATCTGAATTTCTGACAGGTATGATGAGCAATCACTAGTAAAAAATAGGGAACTGGTCCCGGTTTCAGAGGGTCTTTAGACCCGGTTCTGCAACCGGGACTAAAGGGTCGGGACTAAAGCCCAAAACCTTTGGTACCGGTTCGCTTACAAACCGGGACAGAAGGAGCTCCACGTGGCCGCTGCGGGGCGCCCAGGCAAGAGGACCTTTAGTCCCGGTTGGTAACACCAACCGGGACCAAAAGGGTGCCACGCGTTAGCAGCTCGCAGGCGGAGGTTTTTTTTTTTTACTTTTGAAGGGGGGTTTATTAGGGGTTTTGGATGGTTTAATTAGGGGTTTCATATTGTGTTAGTTATAGCTACTACATATAGAGAGAAGTGACCTCTGTTTCTCCGTACTTGGTCGAGGCTAGCTACTACATATAGAGAGAACTCGACGCTACTAAGCAAATGAAGGAACCATTAATTACACAAGATCGTCATGAACATATATAGAGAGAAGTGACCTCTCTTTCTCCGAGATTGGTCGAACAACAAGTTTTCGGGTATTTCTATCAGACGCTACTACATATATACAATATAACATATCTTACGATCCCTGACATCATCTACCAAAAGTCAGCTTCAATTTCTTCATAGTATTCTCCGTCTTTATGTATGATGTGGTCAAGAAAGAATCCCGCCAATTCCTCTTGAATTGCTCGTATGCGATCATGTGGTAGGAGTTCATCCCGTATCTGCCACATCTAATTTAAAGAAGGGGGTCAATATATAAATATATATATATATATATATATATATATATATATATATATATATATATATATATAAATATATAAAAGAAACTCAACACAATTGATGGTAATAAAATAAAATTGTGAATATTATTATTTATGTACATCATATTGTTTGTCAGAGTAGCTCCGCTGAGAGGTCGCGTTGTTGATGAACTCGCAAATGTAGTATCCACATAAATTATTCCCGCCTTCCTGCCATAAGCACTTTACGAGAATAGAGTTCAATCAAACTGATAATCAAGAATGATAAATGATATTGATGAAACTAGAATCAATGGGAGATTCGCGGAACTAGCTAGTACTACTTACTTTCGGGTGTGTAAATCGCAGCTCCCTCGGCAGTCCCGGAACGATTCCGGTGAACTCTTTCCAAACCCTGCCAGACAAAGAAAATAATTACTTGATATCCGGAAATGAACAAAGTTGTCGATATGATATGGTGCGCACCAATAAGCGATAATGATCGATTAAACTTACTTCTGGAGCATTGCAGTCATGTCCGCATATGTATTGGGATCTTTTCGTCTCGAGTCTAAGACAGTTACTACTCTCCGGTCAAGCTTAATCTCTAGCAGAATAAAGTGGAAGCTAAGCACGCATGCATAACTCATCAATTACATTACTATAACCTCGAGTAAGCGAAATCGAATATGCACAAGACAGTAACACTCACTTGAAATTGTAAGGAAAGAGTATTTTCCCTTTGTTTTGATTTCGAAGCAACGATTGTAGCAAGTTGTCCTCGGTATCTTTGACTCTGTTTTTAACCGACCATTCATTTATAGTATTTGGGTTAGTGAACCCAATGTCATAGATTTGTGCTTTTTTGCATTCGACGATCTTCAGTCTGCATAATATAGTGAGGATAATTATATATATAATTATATATACATGCAATGAAAGAGCTGAGCTATAGAGACTAAATTACAGAAGTAATACTTATAGACAGTAGCAAGTCATGAGTTGTTTGTCGAGGGCGTCTTGATTGAATAATTGGAATAACTCCACAAATTCAACAGGCATCACCTCAGTTCCAACGAGGTCGTGCTCCTCTTTAATTGCCAGCATCAAACTATTCTTCTCAGACTTCCTGCAGGTATCCATGTACCATTCATGCAATTTTCGCATCATCGTTGTTAGAGGAGGATGATCAGGTTTGACGAGAGGCTTCCCGTACTCGTATCTAAAGATATCTACTACCTCTAACATTTCAAATTGTACATCATCGGCCAGGTAATCAGCAGGATTGGTACCAGGCACTAGCCCCGGATGATTAGCGACGATATTGCTAGACACCTTGAGCGGGGGGCACGATTGCTTCGCCTGTTCGCCGAGCTGGGGAATTGTTTTCCCACTTCTTCGTTTTGCTTCTCTTGCAGCACTGCAAGTACTTCCTAACCGCTCCGCTTCCTTATATGTCCTTTCAATAATGCGGTCATAGTTGGATTGCGGCGGAGACGGTGGTGGTCGCTTAAGGGCACGCAGAGTGCGCTTCACTTTCACCTGATCTATTATTTCCTTAGGAGGTGGAGGTTCCCGTGCAAAATGGGCCTCCACTTCGGCAGCACTGATTTCCGCGGTTTTCTCGTCGGTCCTCTCATATGGTAACTTTTCCAAAGGCTTAAGGCTTGGACCATATTTGAAATTCTTCCCGCGTCTTGTACTGCTAGCCGCCGAAGCGGCGCCGTCTCTCTTCCGCCGTTGCTGACGCGGCGGAGTCCGCTGACACGCCGGAGGAGGCGAAGGAGGAGGCGGAGTGCTTCGACGCGCCGAAGGAGGCGGAGGAGGAGGCGGAGTGCCCTCACGCGCCGGAGGAGGAGGCAGAGTGCCCTGATCACTCGCCGGAGGAGGAGGCGGAGTGCCCTGACTCGTCGTCGTCGGAGGAGGAGGCGTCCAGTTTGGAAGCTTGACGTACTCCTTCCTCATAGACAGGTACTCCTCAAAGCATAAACCAGATGATTCTCCCCTTCACCTGTAGGGTGGTCAAGCTCCAGCTCCTGAAATCCCTCCATTATTTCATCCACCGTCACAACAGCATAGCCATGTGGAATCGGACCGCAGTGAAAAGTTCCGTCAGCTTGAGGAGGTGCAACAGAGCCGACTGCCGCCTTCAAAGTGAGGTTCTGCCATTTCGTCATTAGCTCGCAATGTTGAGCCTCCGTGATAGTATCCACGAGATGGCAAGGAGCCGTGAAATCAGGCTGAACGAGCTCCGTGGAAGCCACACTGCTTCTCCGTTGAGATGGTGGGGTAGCTTCTAAGGCAGCGTCGAAGGAAGGATCTTCGTGCCGCTGAGATGGTTGGCCGGCAGCTGCAAGTTCCTCTAGCTTTGCTATTCTTGCATTGAGCTTCTGCATTTCGCTCACTTCCGCTTTCCTCTTTCTCTCTCGGCTTCTGTAACCACCGCTGCCGCGAAACCCAACCACCCACGGAACGGAGCCTGATGTGCCTCGTGTTCGTCCAGGGTGCTCAGGATTCCCGAGGGCCTCAGTCAGCTCGTCCTTCTCTCTGTCGGGAATGAACGTCCCTTCCTGCGCTGCACTGATATATTGCCGAAGCTTCTTGAAGGGTATTGCAAGTTGCTCGTCCGTCCAACGACACTCCCCTGTTTCTGGGTCCAAAGTTCCCCCAACCCCGAAGAACCAGGTCCTACACCGATCTGGCCAGTTCAATGTCGCTGGTTGGACCCCTTTAGCAAGCAGGTCTTGCTCAGCTTTGTCCCACAACGGCCGGGCTTTGTAGTAGCCACCTGACCCCGTGTGATGGTGATACTTCTTCTTTGCAGCATTTTTCTTGTTTGTCTCTGACCTTTTCTTACCCTTATCCGATTTCTTGTAGGCCACAAATGCGGGCCAGTGATCTCTTATCTTCTCATATCGGCCGGTGAATTCTGGAGTCTTCCCTTTGTCGACAAACTTTGTGTTCAACTCTTTCTTCCAGTTCTTGAATAGATCTGCCATCTTCTTAAGAGCAAACGCCTTGACCTTTGGCTCTATAACTGAGTTATTCGGATCCTCCTCTGGCGGTAGGCTAAAATTTGCCATCAGCGAGGTCCAAAGATCACCTTTCAGTCTATCCTGGACATAAGAAACTTCAGGGTCGTCCTTACTCTTATTCCATTGCTGGATGCTGATCGGGACGCTGTCCCTAACAATAGCTCCACACTGATGTACAAATGCGTCCTTGGTCCGCTTGGGTTCAATTGGTTGGCCATCGTCTGCGATTGATGTGATCGTGAACCTTTCATCCTGGCGCAACCTTTTCTTCGGGCCTCGTCTCCTTACAGAAGTTTGGCTCGATCCGGACAGGTGGGATTAATATATGTACATACCAAAACAATTAATGCATCAAGTCAGCACAGGTAGGATTAATATATATACCTCGCCGGACTTTGCAACAGCTCCCTCCTCCGTTCGGTCACCGGAGCCGTCATCATGGTCTTCTTCCTCCGCCATTCGGTCACCGGAGCCGTCATGATCTCCTTCCTCCTCCATTGTTGGATTACCGGAGCCATCATCCTCTCCTTCCTGACCATCGGTGTCGTTGAGAAACGACAAGGGATCACCTCCGTCGCGGATTATATCCCCCAACAACTCTTCTTGTTCGAAGTCTCTGTCCATATTTTCTGCAAATATTACAACATGGCAATATACAAACATGAGAGATGGATATATTAGTGGCAAACATAGACCTAGCTAATATCACAACAAGGAATCATATGCATATATGAGCAATGGATTAGTTGCGGACCGCCTCTCTCATGCATGTCCGACGTCCCCCCTCATGTCGAAGTTATCGGGTAGGGGCGGGAGAGGGTAGGAGATCGACAACGCTCTTTCTTCTAGGGTTTGGGTGGCCTCGAGAGTTGGTCGGGCGAGCGGACCGGGAGTAAATTTTGAATGTATGAGTCTTTTAACTCATTTTGAATATATGAACATTTTAACTTAGTAACTTAGTAACTTGGTAAATTTTGAATATATGTTGAATTCCCGAGAGAGTTAGGGGTGTTCTAACGCGGCACTACACGATATATAGGTGAAGGGGGATAACATCCGGGAATGTTCGGACAGATGAACCGGAGGGGGACTCCTCCCCCCTCATGTCTGATGAGTTTTTACTCCCTCTCTCCCATGAAACATCCATCGAACAAACTTAATATGAGTTTTAACAGAAAACATTCATCGAACAAAATTACAACAGAAAAAATTGACCAAGTTTTCATATATCATCATCATCATCTACTACAAAAAAAATTGACCAAGTTTTCATATATATATATCATCATATCATCATCATCTACTACAAAAAAAATTGACCAAGTTTTCATATATCATCATATCATCATCATCATCTACTACAAAAAAAATTGACCAAGTTTTCATATATATACTATAGAAAAAAATATCTAACAAAATGTTCATCCATCCATCCATCCATATTCAAAATGTTCATATTCTACAATATCACCCAAAAAAATTCTATGAACATAAAAAATTCTAACTTTTGCATATTCTTTGCATATGAACATACATACATTTTCTTTTTTTCTTAAATGTAACTTTTGCACATATGAACATACATACATAAAAATTTTATGAACAAAAAATAGACTTTTTTGTGAGCATTACATAATCTCCAATATTTTTCTAAAAATGCAAAAAAGAGAATATACCTAAAATTTCAAAAAGAGCATATACAGAGCATATATAGAGCATTACATAATCTCCAATAATCTCCATTACATAATTCAACATGAACAAAGGAAAAAAAAGAAAAAGAAAAGAGGGGCGGTCGTTGGAGCGGGCGGAGCGCGGGCGGCATCGGCGTCGGGGCGGGCGGCGGCGTTGGGGCGCGGGGGGGGGGGGGGGGAAGGAGGAGAGGAGGGGAACGGCGAGGCGTGGCTCACAGTGTTGCAGGGGAGCGGGGACGGCGTCGGGGCAGGGCTCGGTGACGGCAAAGTCGGGGTAGGGCGCGGCGAGGTCGGGGCAGGGCTCGGCGACGGCGATCTCCGGCGCAGCAGCCTGGCGGCGTCGTGCTATGGTTCGGCCGTCGGGGAGAGAATGGGAGATTTGGTGAAAATTTTCTAAGTGTGGCCTTATATACAACAACCTTTGGTCCCGGTTCGTGCCACTAACCGGGACCAATACCCACCTTTGGTCCCAGTTCGTGCCACCAACCGGGACCAAAGGTCAGTTTTTAGCAGCCCCAAGGGCGGGAAGCAGAGACCTTTGGTCCTGGTTGGTGGCACGAACCGGGACCAAAGGTGGGTATTGGTCCCGGTTGGTGGCACGAATCGGGACCAAAGGTTGGTATTGGTCCCGGTTTGTGCCACCAACTGGGACGAAAGGGGGGTGCTGTCCGGGGCCAAAAGTTTAGTCCCACCTCGCTAGCTGAGAGGGGCTCGGAGTGGTTTATAAGCGCCGCTGCGCCAGCCACTTCGAGCTCCTCTCAACTGCAGGCCTACTGGCCTAAACGTGTCTCTCTGCCTGTGGGCCTACTAGGCCTTCTGCGGGCCTGAATCCTGGCCCAACTAGCTGGTTGGGTTTCTAGTCGTATTCAGGCCGTGGTGGCCGAGTAGGCGGCATTTTTTTTTAAAAAAATTCCAGTTTTTTTGTTTTGTTTTTTGCTTTATTTATTTTCTTTTGTTTCTACTTACAGCTAAATACTTACAGTTTTTCAGTGATTCTTTTTACTTTTAGGTCACAAAAATTATAAACTTTCTGTTAGTGCCATTAGTTTTATCATTATATTCAATTTGGTAATTTTTAGGTTATTTTAAATGTCTGTTTTAATCAAAAACAGATTTTGTTATTTTAGTTTGCTATTAAAGTTTCTAACAAAAAATTCTTTATGAATTTTTTTTGCTATTAATGTTTTGAACAAAAAATACTTTGATAATTTTAGTTGCATAAAATTTATATAATTTTAGTTTAAAAAATACTAGAGGTTTATAAAATCTTTTTAGTTGATTCCTTTTGCTATTAGAGTTTTATAAAAGCTATTTAGTTGATTCTTTTTGCTATTGAAGAATATTATAGTTTTATTTTAGTTGATCATAACAGGATATTTTAATTGATTATTTTTAGTTCATTCTTTTTGCTATTAGAGTTTCATAAAAGTTTTCTAGTTCATTCTTTTTGCTATTAGTTCATTCTTTGAGCTAAATGACCCTGAAATTGAAAAGCACTACAAATGAACTCTGAAAAGGTTGAAACTTGGCATGGTATCATCATTTCACCCACATAGCATGTTCTAAAAAGTTGAGAGGGTTACGACAAAAGCTGGATGCACTTCGTGTACAAAATGGACAATCTCTTTCGAAGTATCAGGGTTTCGGACGAAAACTCATCTGTTACAAAGGGATTTCATTTTTTTGAACTTATTTGAACTCTAGACTTTTTGTGTGTTTAAAATGCACCATTCAAAGCCACATCATCAATTTTTAACCCTTTCTGACTTCATTTGGTATTTTTCATGCATTTACTGATTTTTTGAGCTAAATGACCCTGAAATTGAAAAGCACTACAAATGAACTCTGAAAAGGTTGAATGTTGGCATGGTATCATTATTTCACCCACATAGGATGTTGTAAAAAGTTGAGAGGGTTACGGCAAAAACTGGATGCACTTCGTGTACAAAATGGACAATCTCTTTCGAAGTATCAGGGGTTCGGACGAAAACTCATCTGTTACAAAGGGATTTCATTTTTTTGAACTTATTTGAACTCCAGACTTTTTGTGTGTTCAAAATGCACCATTCAAAGCCACATCATCAATTTTCAACCCTTTCTGACTTCATTTGGTATTTTTCATGCATTTACTGAATTTTTTGATCTAAATGACCCTGAAATTGAAAAGCACTACAAATGAACTCTGAAAAGGTTGAAAGTTGGCATGGTATCATCATTTCACCCACATAGCATGTGCTAAAAAGTTGAGAGGGTTACGGCAAAAGCTGGATGCACTTCGTGTACAAAATGGACAATCTCTTTCGAAGTATCAGGGTTTCATATGAAAACTCATCTGTTACAAAAGGCATTTCATTTCTTCACACTTAACTGCAGTGATATTCTAGATCAAAGGCATCATCATAATAGTTGTGGAGAGAAAGTCTTCACTTTTTCTTTGCTTGTGTCCTTTGCTTATTGCGCCGTAACCATCGATAATCTTCATCGTTTAACAGGGTGCTTGGGTCAGCCTTGACTTTGAAGGGAGGAATTTCATGAAACTTTTCATAATCTTCAGACATGTCTGTCTTGCCCTCCACTCCCACGATGTCTCTTTTTCTTGAAAGAAATATGTGGCGCTTTGGCTCATCGTATGATGTATTCGCTTCCTTATCTTTTCTTTTTCTCGGTTTGGTAGACATGTCCTTCACATAGAAAACCTGCGCCACATCATTGGCTAGGACGAATGGTTCGTCTGTGTACCCAAGATTGTTCAGATCCACTGTTGTCATTCCGTACTGTGGGTCTACCTGTACCCCGCCTCCTGACAGATTGACCCATTTGCACTGAAACAAAGGGACCTTAAAATCCTGTCCATAGTCAAGTTCCCATATGTCCACTATGTAACCATAATATGTGTCCTTTCCCCTCTTGGTTGCTGCATCAAAGCGGACACCACTATTTTGGTTGGTGCTCTTTTGATCTTGGGCGATCGTGTAAAATGTATTCCCATTTATCTCGTACCCTTTGTAAGTCAATACAGTCAAAGATGGTCCCCTGGCCAACGAGTACAGCTCATCAGAAGCAGTGTTGTCACCCATGAGCGTGTTTGCAACCAACTGCCAAAAGTCCTGATGTGTTCACATGTAATCCAGTCGTCACACTGCTCGAGGTGTTTGGAGCGAAGAATATTCTTGTGTTCATTGACATATGGGGTCACCAAGGTAGAATTCTGTAGAACTGTGTAGTGTGCTCGAGACCAAGAATGCCCGTCCCTACATATTATTGAGTCCGCTCCTAGCGTGCCTTTTCCAGTCAGTCTCCCCTCATACCGCGATTGAGGGAAACCAATCTTCTTAAGGTCAGGAATGAAGTCAACACAAAACCCAATGACCTCCTCTGTTTGATGGCCTGTGGACATGCTTCCTTCTGGCCTAGCACGGTTACGGACATATTTCTTTAAGACTCCCATGAACCTCTCAAAGGGGAACATATTGTGTAGAAATACAGGGCCCAGAATGGCAATCTCATCGACTAGATGAACTAGGATGTGCGTCATGATATTGAAGAAAGATGGTGGGAACACCAGCTCGAAACTGACAAGACATTGCGCCAAATCACTCCTTAACCTTGGTAGGATTTCTGGATCGATCACCTTCTGAGAGATTGCATTGAGGAATGCACATAGCTTCACAATGGCTAGTCGAACGTTTTTTGGTAGAAGCCCCCTCAATGCAACCGGAAGCAGTTGCGTCTTAATCACGTGGCAGTCATGAGACTTTAGGTTCTGGAACTTTTTCTCTACCATATTTATTATTCCCTTTATATTCGACGAGAAGCCATACGGGACCTTCATACTGAGCAGGCATTCAAAGAAGATTTCCTTCTCTTCTTTGGTAAGAGCGTAGCTTGCAGGACCTTCATACTGCTTTGGAGGCATGCCGTCTTTTTCGTGCACACGTTGCTGGTCCTCCCATGCCTCCGGTGTATATTTTGTCTTCCCATACATGCCCAAGAAGCCTAGCAGGTTCACGCAAAGATTCTTCGTCACGTGCATCACGTCGATTGCAGAGCGGACCTCTAGGTCTTTCCAATAGGGTTGGTCCCAAAATATAGATTTCTTCTTCCACATGGGTGTGCGTCCCTCAGCGTCATTCGGAACAGATAGTCCACCGGACCCTCTCCAAAGATTACTTGTAAATCACTGACCATAGCAAGTATGTGATCACCAGTACGGACGGCGGGCTTCTTCCGGTGATCTGCCTCGCCTTTGAAATGCTTGCCTTTCTTTCAACATTGATGGTTGGTCGGAAGAAATCGACGGTGCCCCAGGTACACATTCTTCCTGCATTTGTCCAAATATATACTTTCGGTGTCATCTAAACAGTGCGTGCATGCATGGTATCCCTTGTTTGTCTGTCCTGAAAGGTTACTGAGAGCAGGCCAATCATTGATGGTTACAAATAGCAACGCACGTAGGTCAAATTCCTGCTAGTCGTGCTCATCCCACACGTGTACACCTTTTCCATTCCACAGCTGTAAAAGTTCTTCAACTAATGGCGTTAGGTACACATCAATGTCGTTGCCGGGTTGCTTAGGGCCTTGGATGAGAACTGGCATCATAATGAACTTCCGCTTCATGCACAGCCAAGGAGGAAGGTTATAGATACATAGAGTCACGGGCCAGGTGCTATGATTGTTGCTCTGCTCCCCAAAAGGATTAATGCCATCCGCGCTTAAACCAAGCCATACGTTCCTTGCGTCACCTGCAAAGTCCCCCCACTTTCTCTCGATTTTTCTCCACTGTGACCCGTCAGCGGGTGCTCTCAACTTCACGTCTTTCTTACGGTCCTCTTTGTGCCATCGCATCAACTTGGCATGCTCTTTGTTTCTGAACAGACGTTTCAACCGTGGTATTATAGGAGCATACCACCTTGGTAGGAACCCTCTTCCTGGGGCGCTCGCCGTCAACATCACCAGGGTCATCTCGTCTGATCTTATACCACAATGCACCGCATATCGGGCATGCGTTCAAATCCTCGTACGCACCGCGGTAGAGGATGCAGTCATTAGGGCATGCATGTATCTTCTGCACCTCCAATCCTAGAGGGCATAGAATCTTCTTTGCTCCATACGTACTTTCGGGCAATTCGTTATCCTTTGGAAGCTTCTTCTTCAATAATTTCAGTAGCTTCTCAAATCCGTTGTCAGATACACCATTGTCTGTCTTCCATTGCAACAATTCCAGTGTGGTACCGAGCTTTGTGTTGCCATCTTCGCAATTGGGGTACAACCATTTTTTGTGATCCTCTAACATGCGATCGAACTTCAACTTCTCCTTTTCACTTTCGCATTGTCTCTTTGCATCAACAATGACCCGGCGAAGATCATCATCGGGCACATCGTCTGGTTCCTCTTGATCTTCAGCTTCCCCCGTTGCAGCATCACCGTATTCAGGGGGCACATAGTTGTCATCATCCTCTTCTTCTTCGTTGTCTTCCATCATAACCCCTCTTTCTCCATGCTTGGTCCAAACATTATAGTGTGGCATGAAACCCTTCTCAAGCAGGTGTATGTGAAGGGTTTTCGAGTTAGAGTAAGCCTTCATATTCCCACAGATAGGGCATGGACAACAGATAAAACCATTCTGCTTGTTTGCCTCAGCCTCTTCGAGAAAATTATGCAGGCCCTTAATGAAGGAAATATGCCCTAGAGGCAATAATAAAGTTGTTATTTATATTTCCTTATATCATGATAAATGTTTATTATTCATGCTAGAATTGTATTAACCAGAAACTTGATACATGTGTGTGGATACATAGACAAAACACAGTGTCCCTAGTAAGCCTCTACTAGACTAGCTCGTTAATCAAAGATGGTTAAGTTTCCTAACCATAGACATGAGTTGTCATTTGATGAACGGGATCACATCATTAGGAGAATGATGTGATGGACAAGACCCATCCGTTAGCTTAGCATAATGATCGTTAAGTTTTTATTGCTATTGCTTTCTTCATGACTTATACATATTCCTTTGCCTATGAGATTATGCAACTCCCGAATACCGGAGGAACACTTTGTGTGCTATCAAACGTCACAACGTAACTGGGTGATTATAAAGATGCTCTACAGGTGTCTCCGAAGGTGTTTGTTGGGTTGGCATAGATCGAGATTAGGATTTGTCACTCCGAGTATCGGAGAGGTATCTCTGGGCCCTCTCGGTAATGCACATCATGATAAGCCTTGCAAGCAATGTGACTAATGAGTTAGTTACGGGATGATGCATTACGGAACGAGTAAAGAGACTTGCTGGTAACGAGATTGAACTAGCTATGGAGATACCGACGATCGAATCTCGGGCAAGTAACATACCGATGACAAAGGGAATGACGTATGTTGTCATTGCGGTTTGACCGATAAAGATCTTCGTAGAATATGTAGGAACCAATATGAGCATCCAGGTTCCGCTGTTGGTTATTGACCGGAGATGTGTCTCGGTCATGTGTACATAGTTCTCAAACCCGTAGGGTCCGCACGCTTAACGTTCGATGACGATTTGTATCATGAGTTATGTGTTTTGGTGACCGAAGATTGTTCGGAGTCCCGGATGAGATCACGGACATGACGAGGAGTCTCAAAATGATCGAGAAGTAAAGATTGATATATTGGATGATAGTATTCGGACACCGGAAGTGTTTCGGAATGTATCGGGTACGTATCGGAGTACCGGGGGGTTACTGGAACCCCCGGGGGAAAGATATGGGCCATATGGGCCATAGGAGGGAGGCTAGGCAGCCCACAAGGGGTGGCCGCGCGCCCCCCCCCCCCCATGGGGAGTCCGAATTGGACAAGGGGAGGAGGCGGCGCCCCCCTTTCCTTCTCCTCCTCCCTCTCCTTCCCCCTTTCCCCTTCCGGTAAAAGGAAAGGGGGGGCCAAATTGGACTAGGAGTCCAAGTGGGACTCCTCCCACTTGGCGCGCCCTAGGGCCGGCCTCCTCCCCTCTCCCTCCTTTATATACGAGAGCGGGGGGCGCCTCCAAGGACACACCAATTGTTCTTAGCCGTGTGCGGCGCCCCCCTCCACCGTTTACTCCTCCGGTCATATTGTCGTAGTGCTTAGGCGAAGCCCTGCGCGGATCACTTCACCATCACCGTCACCACGTCGTCGTGCTGATGAAACTCTCCCTCGACACTTTGCTGGATCAAGAGTTCGAGGGACGTCGTCGAGCTGAATGTGTGCAGAACTCGGAGGTGCCGTACGTTCAGTGCTTGATCGGTTGAATCGAGAAGACATTCGACTACATCAACCGCGTTAAGCTAACGCTTCCGCTTTCGGTCTACGATGGTATGTGGACACACTCTCCCCCTCTCATTGCTATGCATCTCCTAGATAGATCTTGCGTGAGCGTAGATTTTTTTTGAAATTGCATGCTACGTTCCCTACACTTAATGTACTCGGAGGTGCATCTGTCACCGTACATCCATTGCCGGTTCATCTGCGTGCATTATATATAATTATGTGTGTCAAAAACCATTACAGAACATCATGAATTGAGAAGTGACCAAATTAATAGAAGTACATCATCACATTATAACCAAAGTACAGTAGTGATCAAATGTTATTACTGAAAAAATAAATAAATAAAGTTCATACATAGTTCTCATTGAACAACATATAGCTCTCTAGAGCATCGAATTAAAACGTACATTGAAACTATGTAAACCGTTTCAATGCAACAACAAATGCGATCATAATCGCAACTAAGGTAACCATTGATCCAACGGCATAATGATACCAAGCCTCAGTATGAATGGCAAATTTTTTAATCTTTCTATTCTTCAAGCGCATTTTATCCATCTTGATCTTGTGATCATCGACGATATCCGCAACATACAACTACAATTCCATCTTCTCGTCCTCAATTCTTTTCAATTTTTTCTTCAAGTAATTGTTTTCTTTTTCAACTAAATTTAACCTCTCGACAAGAGGGTCGGTTGGAATTTCCGGTTCGTGTACCTCCTAGATAAAAACATCTATGTCACGTTGGTCGGCATAATTGTCATAAACACTAAATGAAACAAATAGTTATAAAAGATAATATATACCACATCCAAATCATAGACAGGACGAGGGCCGACGGGGGCGGATACCAAAACCATCGCACTATATAATAACAAACAATAATAAAAGTAAGAAAATTATACAAGTATCTACCTAAATCATACAAGTAAGAATTTTTTTCTTTTAGAAAGAAGATAAGAAAAAGAGGCTCACCACGATGGTGCCGGCGACGAGATCAGCGCGGGCGATCCACGGCGGTGAGGACGGGGACGGGACAGGACGGACCGCCAAACCTAGACAATTTTTGAGGAAAATGGAGCTTGGACAAGGAGCTTCAAGAGGAGAAAGCTTAAGTGTGGCTCAGGCATTTCATCGAACACCTCATGTGCATAGGAGGTGAGCTTGAGCAACACAAAGCTCTCCCACGGCCGGCCAAAAAAACAGAGCAGTGGCTCTGCTCATGGGCAGGGGCGGGGGTATATATAGACCTCTCTTTAGTCCCGGTTGGTGGCTAAAACCGGGACTAAAGGACTACATTTGGTCCCGGTTCCAGCCACCAACCGGGACTAAAGGTTGTGGGCCAGGAGCAAGGCCCATTGGTCCCGGTTCATGTCTGGAACCGGGACCAAAGGGGTCAGACGAACCGGGACCAATGGCCCCCGAGGCACGGCCGGCGCCCTGGCCTCACGAATCGGGACCGATGCCCCCTTTGGTCCTGGTTTGTGAGTGAACCGGGATTAATGCCCTTATCCTGGCCTCAACCAAAGCCCTGTTTTCTACTAGTGAATGCTCCGGTGAAAGATTACTCGCTGAGCCAATCAAAATCTGGGAAGATGTATGACGCCTTCCTCTCCATCTCGATCCTGGCCACCATGTTCGGCAATGGCGTCCTGCCCGAGATCCAGGCCACACTGGCACCACCGGCGGCGGGGAAGATGGTCAAGGCACTCATGCTGTGCTACACCGTGGTCTTCTTCACCTTCTACCTGGCAACCATCTCTGGCTACTGGGCCTTCGGCAACACGGTGCAGTCCAACGCGCTGCAGAGCCTGATGCCGGACTCGGGGCCCTCGCTGGCCCCGACATGGCTGCTCGGGCTAGTCGTCGTGCTCGTCCTCCTCCAGCTCCTAGCCATCGCGCTGGTGTACTCGCAGGTGGCATATGAGATCATGGAGAAGGGGTCGGCGGACGCGGGCCAAGGGAGGTTCTCGTGGCGGAACCAAGCACCGCGGGTGGCGTTGCGGACCTTGTACATTGCGGCGTACGCGTTTGTGGCTGCAGCGCTGCCGTTCTTCGGGGACATCCCGCTCGACTTAGTGCTCCCGTTGTCATGTACAACATGGCGCTGGCCCCGCCTAAGAGTGATGGAAATATGCCCTAGAGGCAATAATAAAATGGTTATTATTATATTTCCTTAATCATGATAAAGGTTTATTATTCATGCTAGAATTGTATTGACCGAAAACTTAAATACATGTGTGAATACATAAACAAATACCGTGTACCTAGTAAGCCTCTACTAGACTAGCTTGTTGATCTAAGATGGTTAAGGTTTCCTAACCATAGACATGTGTTGTTGTGACGCCCCCGGCCCGATCATGCACTAATCATACACGCAAATGCACACGATCAAGCCTAAGGACTCACGGGAAGATATCACAACACAACTCTAAAACATAAATAAAGTCATATAAGCTTTATATTACAAGCCAGGGGCCTCGAGGGCTCGAATACATAAGCTTGCGAACAAGCGTCAGTGGAAGCATCAGATATCTGAGTACAGATATAAAAGAAAGTACAAAAAGGCCTTTAGAAAGGCGGGGCAAAATAAAACACTACGATCGAAAGGCGAAGGCCTCCTGCCTGGGACCCTCCGATCCTACTCCTGGTCATCAGTAAACTCGTAGCAATAACCATCCTCTGGGTAGTAGTAGTAGTCGAACGACGGGGCATCTGTCTCAGGGGGCTCCGTCCTCTGGTCACGACAAGCTGATATGGGGAGAAAAGGAAAACAAAGCAACCGTGAGTACTCAGAAGTACTCAGCAAGCAAGGATCTACACTACATATGCAACATTTTCAAGGGGAGGCTGTATATGTGGACTGGGCTGCAGAAATGCCAGAATAGAGAGAAGACCTAGTCCTATCGAAGACTAGCATCTTCAGCGGTCTTGCAGAAATAGAAGAGGGTAGAACAGTACAATATAATGTAGCAGTATCATTAAGTCTCATCCTCACCCAGAGATCCTTTCTCGACTCCCTGCGAGAAAGCAATCCCAGAGCCATACAGTCATCAACCTCGTCCTGAGATCCCTTCTCGACTCCCTGCGAGAAGCAATCCCAGGGCCATATTATCCAAGTATCCAGTTCTAAAATTGTATCAATCAGGATACAACTCCGAGTGTCCTTTACCGTAGGACCGGCTATCGATAGAAGTGTTCTTCCCTGCAGGGGTGCACCAACTTACCCAACACGCTCGATTAACTCGGGCTGGACACACTTTCCTGGGTCATGCCCGGCCTCGGTCAAACGACACACCGCAACCCTACCTACAGCTCAGCAGAGAGGTCCCCGCCGGTCTACATCCTAAGCGCAAGGGGGTCTTGGCCATCGCCCCTCGCCCTCCAGGTCGTTGCGCACACGGTGAAGCCAGGCACCAACACTACAGGAAGGCGCCGGTCCGTCCGTGCCGCCATGCTGAACTAGACGTCTGACAGAGCTTTCGGCTGATGCATACGATGCAGAACGCCCATACTATGCCCACGTGATGGTTAGTGCTATCAGGCCAGAGGCCTGCTCGGATCAAATATCCAAATCGTTAGGACTAGGGGCTTGCGGTAACGAGCAGAGACTCACGAAAGATGTGACCCCGTCGCCCCGTCTCGAGGACTTGCTGCAAGGGTTAAGAATGCCCGGCCGCGCCTCGTATTCACCACTCGGGCACCACACAGGCACCCATCTTCACAACACTCGCCTCTCAGGCGCACACGGGTACCCCTCAGGGTCGACCCTCCTATCCAAGTAACAGTGTAATGTCCAAGTATCCGTGTGTCCATAACATCAGGGGAATCCGAGGTATCACCCTCGTTGGATTCCTACTCGATGTGTCTGTCAAGGTGAACTCGGAGGATTCACCCTCGATGGGTTCACACTTGAGGTGTTATACGACAGCGTCGTTACCGGAAGTGGTGAAGGAGGAATCACCCTCGATGACCACTACCGAATAGCTACTCTACAGAGTTAACATCGGAAGTGCTACAAGAGGTTTCACCCTCGGCACTCGATAGTAACGCTGCAGTGTCGTTACCACTAGGGGGGGGGGGGTGATGTGCGGTGTCGGGGCCTGGTCTTCAATCCCGTTGATCGGGTCTTCTGACGATCCAGCGCGGCAGTCGAGATAAGTGGGGTCGCTGATAGGTCTCTACCCAGCCTATACTAAACAGTTTAGGATATGCAGGTAATTATCAACAGCAGGTTACAATGAACAGGCTATGCATCAGAATAGGTAAAGCAGCAGCAGCAGCAATTCTAATGCAAGCATGGGAAATTAGAATGGGCGATATCGGGATGACCAAAGGGGGGGGGGGCTTGCCTGGTTGCTTGGCGACAAGGGTAAGGTCGTCAATGGTGTCTTCGGGCTCCGGAGCTGCGTCGGCCTCAGGGACGACGTCGGTGTCGGGGGCTACCGAGAGAGAAGAGGGGGAGGAAACAGTATAAATACACAGCGAACAAGTGCAGCACAAAGCATAACATGGCAATACGCAGTGACGGAGGTGACCTAATGCAGTGCCGGGTGATACTGGCGAAGGTGAAATAACAACCGGGAAAGTATTCCCGGTGTTTGGTATTTTCGGACAGAGGGACCGGAGAGGAACGGTTGCATGTTCAGATAGCTAGGAGCATCTGACAGGTATGTGGGTAGCGTATTCGGGTTCGTCTCGTCGTTCTGAGCAACTTTCATGTACAAAGTTTTTCAATCCGGGTTACGGATTGTTTAATATGATTTTCTAAAGTTTTATTAATTTTCTGAATTATTTAAATAGGTTGACTAAGTCAAATGGTCCAGTCAGCAGATCCAGTCAGTGTTGACTGGGTCAAGGTTGACCAGTCAACAGGGTCAGGGGGGACCCACATGTCATAGTCTACTAACACTAATTAACAGATTAAACATTAATTAGAAACTAAACCTAATTAGTTAATTTAAACAATATTAATTAACTTAATTAACTTTTAACTAATTAATTAACTATTAACTTAATTATTTATTTAACTTTTTTTTATATCTCTTCTTTTTTTTTAACAGGGAACTGGCCCACTGGTCAGTGGCAGGGGAGGACACGTGGACAGAGGCGAGCGAGGCGGCAACGGGCACGGCAGGCAGAGGCGAGCGAGGCGGCAACGGGCACGGCGGGGCGCGGCGCGCGGCGGCAGCAGGCGGTGTAGGGCGGCAGCGGCAGTGGCCGGCGAGCAGCGGCGAGGTGGAGCGGGTGCGACGAACGCAAGCATGGGTGGCGCGTGGGTGCGGCCTGGGGAGAGGTACGGGCCAGCAGGCGCGGGAGCACCGGGACGGGGCCAAGGCGCGTCGACCGCGGGCGGAGCACGGTGATCACGGGGGGGGGGGGGGGGGGGGAAGGAGGGTGAGGGGAACGGCGGCTCACGGCCGTTGACGGGGAGCGGGGGGGGCGAGGCGTGGTGGAGACGCGGGGACGAGGTCGGGGACGACGTCCGATGGCGCTGGCGACAGTAGTAGTGCGGGGGAAAACGGTGGGTCCGGCGGGGAGGAAGCGGCGCCGGCGAGGTAAGGAGGTGGGGGGGGGGGGCGGTGAGGGTGACGCGCGGACGAGGACGGAGGAGCGACGGGGCGGGACATGGGGGTGGGGCGCGGGGCGGGCGTGGGGCCGCGGGCGCCCGATCGACGAGGGGGGGGGGGGAGAGCCGAGGGGAGTGGGGGTAGCGGGATTAGGGTTTGACCGGGGTGGGAGGATAAGGGAGTGGGGTGGGGCGCGGCTGGTCAGGCCTTCGCCCAGTTGGGCTGGCCAGCTAGGCCACGGTTGGACCAGTGGGGAGGGGGGGTTTTGTTTTTCTTTTGTTTTCTCTTTCGCATTTTCCTTTACTGTTTTCTATTTATTTTAGCTGCCAAATGATTTTTGTTAGCTATGAAACTTTTCACATAATTCCTAGTCATCACTATAAGGTTGCATAAAAAGTTTGAGGCCAATTGGAACTGTTCAAATTTATAGTTGAATTAAAAAATGCTTTTGTTTAATCTTGTTGTCTCACTAAATTAATTCCATGGGCAAATTGGGAAACCAAATGAGGTTGGTTCCAGCATGTTCATTACTTAGTGAATATTTGCCGCCCATCGAACATTTTTATTTGATAGTTTGAAGAAATAATCATTTGACTTATTATCTGAAATTTGAAATTGACTCGGTTTTGGACTAACGCGAGATTAACAATAGTGACAGCGGTGACAAGGCATCATTAGTATGTGATTACTGTAGCTTAACTACCGGGGTGTTACAGTTGTCATTTGACAATGGGATCACATCATTAGGAGAATGATGTGATGGACAAGACCCATCCGTTAGCTTAGCATATGATTGTTCAGTTTATTGCGACTGCTTTCTTGAATGTCAAATACATGTTCCTTCGACCATGAGATCATGCAACTCCCGGATACCGGAGGAATACCTTGTGTGCTATCAAACGTCACAACGTAACTGGGTGATCATAAAGATGCTCTACAGGTATTTCCGAAGGTGTTTTTTGAGTTGGCATAGATCGAGACTGGGATTTGTCACTCCGAGTATCGGAGAGGTATCTCTGGGCCCTCTCGGTAATACACATCATAAGAAGCCTTGCAAGCAAAGTGACAAAGAGGTTAGTTGCAAGATGATGTATTATAGAATGAGTAAAGAGACTTGCCGGTAATGATATTGAACTAGGAATGAAGATACCGACAATCGAATCTCTGGCAAGTAACATACCAATGGACAAAGGGAATTACATATGTTGTCATAAGGTTCAACCAATAAAGATCTTCGTAGAATATGTAGGAGCCAATATGGGCATCTAGGTTCCGCTATTGGTTATTGACCGGAGTGGTGTCTCAGTCATGTCTACATAGTTCTCGAACCCGTAGGGTCCGCACACTTAACGTTCGTTGACGATATAGTGTTATATGAGTTATATGATTTGGTGACCGAATGTTGTTTGGAGTCCCGGATGAGCACACGGGCATGACGAGGAGCTCCGAAATGGTCCGGAGGTAAAGATTGATATATAGGACGATGATATTCGGACACCGGAAGAGTTTCAGAGTGCACCGGGTAGTCATCGGGTCGCCAGAAGGGGTTCCGGACACCCCCGATAGGTGTATGGGTCTAATGGGCCAAGGGGGGACACCCCCAGTAGGTGTATGGGCCTGGCATGTCCACGTACATGAGACCAGTTCCACCGACTGACATGCAACTAGTTTTGCATAAAGGTGGCTGGCGGGTGTCTGTTTCTCCTACTTTAGTTGAATTGAATTTGACTACGGCCGGTCCTTGAAGAAGGTTAAAACACCAAACTTGATAAATCACCGTTGTGGTTTTTGCCGTAGGTAAGAACGGTTCTTGCTAGAAGCCCGTAGCAGCCACGTAAAACTTGCAACAACAAAGTAGAGGACGTCTAACTTGTTTTTGCAGGGCATGTTGTGATGTGATATGGTCAAGACGTGATGTGATATACGTTGTTGTATGAGATGATCATGTTTTGTAATACCGACAACCGGCAGGAGCCTTAGGGTTGTCTCTTAATTATTGCATGAAATGCAATCACCATGTAATTGCTTAATTTATCGCTATGCGTTAGAAATAGTTGTAGAAGCAATAGTTGGCGAGACGACCCCGTCGTAACGATGGAGATCAAGGTGTCGAGCCGGTGACGATGGAGATCATGACGATGCTTTGGAGATGGAGATCAAAAGCACAAGATGATGATGGCCATATCATGTCACATATTTTGATTGCATGTGATCTTTATCCTTTATGCATCTTATTTTGCTTAGAATGGTGGTAGCATTATACGATGATCCCTTTACTAAATTTTAAGATAAAAGTGTTCTCCCCGAGTATGCACCGTTGCCAAAGTTCGTCGTTTCGTAGCACCCAGTGATGATCGGGTGTGATAGACTCTACGTTCATATACAATGGGTGTAAGACAGTTTTGCACATGCAGAATACTTGGGTTAAACTTGACGAGCCTAGCATGTACAGACATGGTCTCAGAACATTGGAGAACGAAAGGTCGAACATGAGTCATATAGTAGATATGATCAACATGAAGATGTTCACCATTAAAGACTACTCCATCTCATGTGATGATCGGACTTGGTTTAGTTGATATGGATCATGTATCACTTAGACAACTTGAGGGATGTTGGTTTAAGTGGGAGTTCATTAGTAATTTGATTAATTGAACTTAATTTATCATGAACTTAGTCTTATTAGTTTTTCATATCTATGTTGTAGATCAATAGCTCGCGATATAGCTCCCCTATTTTTGATATGTTCCTAGAGAAAAATAAGTTGAAAGATGATAGTAGCAATGATGCGGACTGGGTCTGTGATCTGAGGATTATCCTCATTGCTGCACAGAAGAATTATGTCCTTGATGCACCGCTAGGTGACAGACCTATTGCAGGAGCAGATGCAGATGTTATGAATGTTTGGCAAGCTCGATATGATGACTACTTAATAGTTTAGTGCGCCATGCTTTTGAAGGAAATATGCCCTAGAGGCAATAATAAAGTTGTTATTTTATATTTCCTTATTCATGATAAAGGTTTATTATTCATGCTAGAATTGTATTGATCGGAAACTTAAATACATGTGTGAATACATAAACAAATACCATGTCCCTAGTAAGCCTCTACTAGACTAGCTCGTTGATCAAAGATGGTTAAGGTTTACTAACCATGGACATGTGTTGTCATTTGATAATGGGATCACATCATTAGGAGAATGATGTGATGGACAAGACCCACCCGTTACCTTAGCATAATGATCGTTCGGTTTATTGCTATTGCTTTCTTCATGTCAAATACTTATTCCTTTGACTATGAAATTATGCAACTCCGGGATACCAGAGGAATGCCTTGTGTGCTATCAAATGTCACAACATAACTGGGTGATTACAAAGATGCTCTACATGTATCTCCGAAGGTGTTTGTTGAGTTGGCATAGATCGAGATTAGGATTTGTCACTCCGAGTATCGAAGAGGTATCTCTGGGCCCTCTCAGTAATACACATCATAAGCTTGCAAGCAAACGACTAAGGAGTTAGTCATGAGGTGATGTATTACACAACGAGTTAAGAGACTTGCCGGTAATGAGATTGAACTAGGTATGAAGATACCGATGATCGAATCTCGGGCAAGTAACATACCGATGGACAAAGTGAATTACGTATGTTGTCATAACGGTTCGACCGATAAAGATCTTCGTAGAATATGTAGGAGCCAATATGGGCATCCAGGTTCCGCTATTGTTTATTGACCGGAGAGGTATCTCGGTCATGTCTATATAGTTCTCGAACCCGTAGGGTCCGCACGCTTAACGTTCGATGACGATATAGTATTATATGAGTTGTGTGATTTGGTGACCGAATGTTGTTCGGAGTCCCGGATGAGATCACAGACATGACGAGGAGTCTCGAAATGGTCGAGAGGTAAAGATTGATATATAGGACAATGGTATTCGGACACCGGAAGTGTTTCGGAGGGTACCGGGTACTTATCGGGTCACCAGAAAGGAGTTTCGGGCACCCCGGCAAAGATATGGGCCTAATGGGCCAAAGGGGGAACAGACCAGCCCCTGGTGCGCTCCTTCTTTGGACAGCAGGCCCTTAGGGAAGGAAAGGGGGAAGAGCTAGCCCCTCCTGCCTTTCCCTCTCATGGAAGAAAGGAAAGGGGGGGCACCACCCTCCCCTGCCTTTCCCCCGCGCGTATATAAGGCAGGGGGCGCGGCTTGGGAGGGACTCCAAGTAGGATTCCTCCTACTTGGGTGCCTCCTTTGTCTGCTCTTCCCTCCCTCCCACCTATATATATGTGGGGAGGGGGCGCCACACAAGGACACAACATTGTCTTAGCCGTGTGCGGCGCCCCCGTCCACCGTTTACTCCCTCGGTCATATTTTCGTAGTGCTTAGGCGAAGCCCTGCAGAGATCACATCACCATCACTGTCACCATGCCGTCGTGCTGCCGGAACTCATCTACTACCTCGCCATCTTGCTACCGGAACTCATCTACTACCTCGCCGTCTTGCTGGATCAAGAAGGCAGAGGACGTCACCGAGCTGAACATGTGCAGAACACGGAGGTGCCGTGCATTCGGTACTAGATCGGTTGGAGCGCGAAGAAGGTTCGACTACATCAACCGCGTTGTGAAATGCTTCCGCTTACCGTCTACGAGGGTATGTAGACACACTCTCCCCTCGTTGCTATGCATATCCATGGATAGATCATTGCGTGTGCGTAGAATTTTTTTTGTTTTCCATGCAACGATTCCCAACAGTGGTATCAGAGCTAGGTTTATGCGTAGATGATATGCACGAGTAGAACACAAAGAGTTGTGGTCGGTGATAGTCATATTGCTTACCACCAACGTCTTATTTTGATTCGGCGGTATTGTGGGATGAAGCGGCCCGGACCAACCTTACATGTCCACGTACATGAGACCGGTTCCACCGACTGACATGCAACTAGTTTTGCATAAAGGTAGCTGGCGGGTGTCTATTTCTCCTACTTTAGTTGAATCGAATTTGACTGCGGCCGGTCCTTGAAGAAGGTTAAAACAGCAAACTTGATAATTCACCGTTGTGGTTGTTGACGTAGGTAAGAACGGTTCTTGCTAGAAGCCCGTAGCAGCCACATAAAACTTGCAACAATAAAGTAGAGGACGTCTAACTTGTTTTTTGCAGGCATGTTGTGATGTGATATGGTTAAGACATGATCTGATACACGTTATTGTATGAGATGATCATGTTTTGTAAGTTATCGGCAACCGGCAGGAGCCTTATGGTTGTCTCTTTATTATATGAAATGCAAATGCCATGTAATTGTTTTACTTTATCGCTATGCGTTAGCAATAATTGTAGAAGCAATAGTTGGTGAGACGACCACGATGAAACAATGAATATCAAGGTGTCGAGCTGATGACGATGGAGATCATGACGATGCTTTGGAGATGGAGATCAAAAGCACGAGATGATGATGGCCATATCATGTCACATATTTTGATTGCATGTGATGTTTATCTTTTATGCATCTTATTTTGCTTAGTACGGCGGTAGCATTATAAGATGATCCCTTCACTAAATTTCAAGGTAAAAGTGTTCTCCCTGAGTATGCACCGTTGCTACAGTTCGTCATGTTGAGACACCACGTGATGATCGGGTGTGATAGACTCTACGTTCACATACAACGGGTGTAAGACAGTTTTGCACAATACTTGGGTTAAACTTGACGAGCCTAGCATGTACAGACATGGCCTCGGAACACTGGAGACCGAAAGGTCGAACACGAATCATATAGTAGATATGATCAACATAAAGATGTTCACCATTGATGACTACCCCATCTCACGTGATGATCGGACATGGGTTAGTTGATTTGGATCACGTATCACTTAGATGACTTGAGGGATGTCTATTTAAGTGGGAGTTCTTTAGTAATTTAAATAATTGAACTTAATTTATCATGAACTTAGTCCTGATAGTATTTGCAATTCTATGTTGTAGATCACTAGCTCGCGATGTAGTTCCCCTATTTTTTATGTTCCTATAGAAAAATAAGTTGAATGATGATAGTAGCAATGATGCGGACTGGGTTCGTGATCTGAGGATTATCCTCATTGCTGCACAGAAGAATTATGTTCTTGATGCACCGCTAGGTGACAGACCTATTGCAGGAGCAAATGCAGACATTATGAACGTTTGGCAAGCTCGGTATGATGACTACTTGATAGCTTAGTGCGCCATGCTTTACGGCTTAGAATCGGGGCTCCAAAGACATTTTGAACGACATGGAACATATGAAATGTTCCAAGAGCTGAAATTGGTATTTCAGACTCATGCCCGTGTTGAGAGGTATGAGACCTCTGCCAAGTACTTTGCCTAAAATATGGAGGAGAATAGCTCAGCCAGTGAGCATGTGCTTAGAATGTCTGGGTACTACAATCGCTTGAATCAAGTGGGAGTTAATCTTCCAGATAAGATAGTGATTGACAGAGTTCTCTAGTCACTATCACCAAGCTACTAGAATTTCGTGATGAACTATAATATGCAAGGGATGACGAAAACGATTCCCGAGCTCTTCGCGATGCTGAAATTGACCAAGGTAGAAATCAAGAAAGAGCATCAAGTGTTGATGGTTAATAAGACCACTAGTTTCAAGAAAAGGGCAAGGGAAAGAAAGGGAACTTTAAGAAGAATGGCAAGCAAGGTGCCACTCCCATGAAGAAGCCCAAAGCTGGACCCAAGCCTGAAACTGAGTGCTTCTACTGCAAAGGAAATGGTCACTGGAAGCGGTACTACCCCGAATACTTGGCGGATAAGAAGGATGGCAAAGTGAACAAAATTATATTTGATATACATGTTATTGATGTGTACTTTACTAATGTTCCTAGTAGCCCCTAGGTATTTGATACTAGTTCAGTTGCTAAGATTAGTAACTCGAAACAGGAGTTGCAGAATGAACAGAGACTAGTTAAGGGCGAGGTGACGATGTGTGTTGGAAGTGATTCCAAGGTTGAAACGATCACCATCACACACTCCCTCTACCTTCGGGATTAGTGTTGAACCTAAATAAAAGTTATTTGGTGTTTGCGTTGAGCATGAATATGATTGGATCATGTTTATTGCAATACGGTTATTAATTTAAGTCAGAGAATAATTGTTGTTCTGTTTACATGAATAAAACCTTCTATGGTCATACACCCAATGTGAATGGTTTATTGAATCTCGATCATAGTGATACACATATTCATAATATTGATGCCAAAAGATGCAAAGTTGATAATGATAGTGCAATATACTTGTGGCACTGCCGTTTAGGTCATATTGGTGTAAAGCGCATGAAGAAACTCCATGCGGATGGACTTTTGGAATCACATGATTATGAATCATTTGATACTTGCGAACCATGCCTCATGGGTAAGATGACTAAAAACCTCCGTTCTCCGGAACAATGGAACGAGCTAATGACTTATTGGAAATAATACATACCGATGTATGCGGTCCGATGAGTATTGAAGCATGCGGCGGGTATCGTTATTTTCTCACCTTCACAGATGATTTGAGTAGGTATGGGTATATCTACTTGATGAAACACAAGTCTGAAACGTTTGAAAAGTTCAAAGAACTTCAGAGTGAAGTGGAGAATCATCGTAACAAGAAAATAAAGTTTCTACGATCTGATCGCAGAGGCGAATATTTGATTTACGAGTTTGGCCTTCATTTAAAACAACGTGGAATAGTTTTACAACTCACGTCACCTGGAACACCACAGCGTAATGGTGTGTCCAAACGTCGTAACCGTACTTTATAAGATATGGTGCATGTAACACCCCAGTGGTTAACTACAGTAATCACCCTTTTGATTATGCCATGTCATCATGATTATCAGTGCCTAAACATCATTCGCATCATATTGCATTTCAACTCCTAACTCAAATTCAAATTTAGATGAAAGTGAAAAATAAAAGTTGTCCAACATAGAAACTAAATTGTTCATTAAATAGCAAATAAATCAGAGACAATTCTAAAATTGAAACCAACATCATTGGAGTTGGGTAAGTGACTCAAACATCCACAAACAGTGACTAAAGACAATATTTAATTACCTTTTATTTAATCTAAAATAAATATGAAAAGATATTAACCCCAAACTAGTTTTTGGTGGTAGGATATATTGTGCTGTGATTTGTGGGCCAGCTCTCATATTTTACAAAACTCTAATGGGGGCCACACATTTTGCAAAACAGTAAAGAAAAAGAAAAGACAAAAGAAAAACAAAATAGAAAAAGAAAAAGAGAAACACCCCCCCACCCCCCCCCCGGCCCAACTAGGCCCCAGCCCAGCTGGCCCATGCCGGCCCACCCCCCCCCCCCACTCTCCCTATCCCCCTGGGCCCCGAACCCTAACCCAACCCCCGATCCATTCCCCCCCGATCCCCTCCTCATCCTCCCCGCGCGCCGAGCCGCCGCCGCGCCAGTGGATCCCAGCGCTGACGGGCACAGCCTCCTGCGTATTCACTCCGTCCTCCTCCTCGACCCTCCCCCGCTGCCCTAGACCCTACGCCTCGCGGTGAGGACCCCGGTCCTCCTCCTCCTCCCCGTCCCCTCTCGTCGGCGCTCGCCTCGCTCTGCATCGCACGCGTTCCGGCGCCCGCTCGCGACCGCCACCGCCCGCTCTGCGCTGCTGCTGCCGCGCCATGCGCGTTCTGCCCGCTCGCCTCGCCGCTTGTCACCGCTCGCTTCCTGTCGCACCCAGCCGCGCTCTGCCTCGCCCGCGCGCCCGCTGCCCTGCCCCGCCTCGGCCCGCGCCGTGCGCGCATGCACGCGCTCGCCCGCGCGACCCCGCCACCACCGCCACCGCTGCAGCTCGCGCGCGCTGCCGCGCGCCTCGCCTTCGCCCCACCGGCCCCGCGCCGCACCGCCCTGTCGTCCCGCGCGCCACCGCGCCCACGCCCGCGCTCGCCCCCCTCCTCCTCAGCGCCTGCTGCCGCTGCTCGACGCCTTGCCCCTCACCGCCTGCCCGCGCCTGGGCACGCGCCTGGCCGCGCCCGGCGCCCGCTCGCCCCTGGCCAGCGCCGCGCGCGCGCGCTCGTGCCGTTGTGGCCACCTGGGCCACTGCCCAGTGGGGCCCGAGGCCCCTGTGCCGCTGAAAGACGGGGCCCAGCCCCTAAAAACGTTTAATAGAAAATTAAATAAATAGATAATTAAAGTTAATAATTAATTAATTAATTAATTAGTAAATTAATTAAGTTAATTAATCCTGATTAGGTTAATCTAAATTAGTTAATTAGTTTAATTAAATACTAATTAATTAGTTAGCCCTAATTAACTAACCAGTCAATGACAGCGGGCCCCACCTGTCAGATTGTGCTGACGTCAGCATGATGTCATGCTGACGTCAGCGAACACTGTTCTGGATAATGTTTAATTTAAATAATTAAATAAATTCCAGAAATTAATAAAAACTTTAGAAAATCATATAAAATAATCCGTAACTCAGATCGAAAAACTTTATACATGAAAATTGCTCAGAACGACGAGACGAATTCGAATACGTGGTCCGTTCATCCATCACGCGTCCCTAACTATCCGAACATGCAACCGGTCATCTGTCTGACAAATGTCCGGAACCGGGAAAACATTCCCGGATGGATTGCCCCTTCCTCGGTGACGTGCAACCATACGTTAGGACACACCCGGCACTGCACAATGTCTTGTCGTACTTTGTGTTGCTTATGTTTGCTCTATATTTATACTGTTTCCTCCCCCCTCTTCTCTCTCGATAGCCCCCGACCTCGACGTCGTCCCCAAGACCGACGCAGCTCCGGAGCCCGAAGACACCATTGACAACCTTGCCCTTGCCGCCAAGCAACCAGGCAAGCCCCCCCTTTGATCATCCCGATATCGCCCATTCTAATTTCTCATGCTTGCATTAGAATTGCTGCTGCTACTGCTTTACCTATTCTGATGCATAGCCTGTTCATTGTAACCTGCTGTTGATAATTACCTGCATATCCTAAACTGTTTAGTATAGGCTGTGTAGAGACCTATCAGTGACCCCACTTATCCCGACTGCCGCGCTGGATCGTCAGAAGACCCGATCAACGGGATTGAAGACCAGGCCCCGACACCGCACATCACCCCCCCCCCTTAGTTATAACGACACTGCAGCGTTACTATCGAGTGCCGAGGGTGATACCTCGTGTAGCACTTCTGATGTTAACTCTGTAGAGTAGCTATTCGGTCGTGGTCATCGAGGGTGATTCCTCCTTCACCGCTTCCGATAACGACGCCGTCGTACAACACCTCAAGTGTGAACCAAGTGAGGGTGATTCCTCCGGGTTCACCTTGATGATTACATCGAGTAGGAATCCAACGAGGGTGATACCTCGGATTCCCCTGATGTTATGGACACACGGATACTTGGACTTTACACTGTTACTTAGAAAGGCGGGTCGGCCCTGAGGGGTACCCGCGTGCGCCTGAGAGGTGAGTGTTGTGAAGACGGGTGCCTGTGTGGTGCCCGAGTGGTGAATACGAGGCGTGGCCGGGCATTCATGGCCCTTGCCGCAAGTCCTCGAGACGGGGCGACAGGGTCACATCTTTCGTGAGTCTCTGCTCGTTTTCCGCAAGCCCCTAGTCCACTACGATTTGGATATTTGATTCGAGCAGGCCTCTGGTCTGATAGCACTAACCATCACGTGGGCATAGTATGGGCGTTCTGCATCGTATGCATCAGCCGAAAGCTCTGTCAGACGTCCAGTTCAGCAGTGCGGCATGGAGTGATTGGCGCCATTGCGGTGGTGCTTGGATCTGAGCCATGTGCGCAACGACCCGGAGGGTGAGGGGCGATGGCCAAGACCCCCTTGCGCTTAGGATGTAGACCGGCGGGGACCTCTCTGCTGAGCTGTAGGTAGGGTTGCGATGTGTCGTTTGGCCGAGGCCGGGCATGACCCAGGAAAGTGTGTCCGGCCGGAGTTAATCGAGCGTGTTGGGTAAGTTGGTGCACCCCTGCAGGGAAGAAAACTTCTATCGATAGCCGGTCCTACGGTAAAGGACACTTGGAGTTGTATCCTGATTGATACAATTTTAGAACTGGATACTTGGATCCTATGGCTCTGGGATTGCTTCTCGCAGGGAGTCGAGAAGGGATCTCAGGACGAGGTTGATGACTGTATGTCTCTGGGATTGCTTTCTCGCAGGGAGTCGAGAAAGGATCTCTGGGTGAGGATGAGACTTAATGATACTGCTACATTATATTGTACTGTTCTACTCTCTTCTACTGCTGCAAGACCTCTGAAGATGCTAGTCTTCGATAGGACTAAGCCTTCTCTCTATTCTGGCATTTCTGCAGCCCAGTCCACATATACAGCCTCCCTTTGAAAATGTTGCATATGTAGTGTAGATCCTTGCTTGCTGAGTACTTCTGAGTACTCACGGTTGCTTTGTTTTCCTTTTCTCCCCGTGTCAGTTTGTCGTGATCAAGACGACGGAGCCCCTGAGACAGATGCCCCGTCGACTACTACTACTACTACCCCGAGGATGATTACTTCTACGAGCTGACCGACGACCAGGAGTAGGATCGGAGGGTCCCAGGCAGGAGGCCTGTGCCTTTCGATCGTAGTGTTTTATTTTTGCCCCGCCTTTCTAAAGGCCTTTCTGTTTCTGTTTCATATCTGTACTCAGATATCTGATGCTTCCGCTGACGCTTGTACGCAAGCTTATGTATTCGAGCCCTCGAGGCCCCTGGCTTGTAATATAAAGCTTGTATGACTTTATTTATGTTTTAGAGTTGTGTTGTGATATCTTCCCGTGAGTCCTTAGGCTTGATCGTGTGCATTTGCGTGTATGATTAGTGCACGATTGAGCCGAGGGCGTCACAAGTTGGTATCAGAGCCGACTGACTGTAGGAACGCCCCTTTCCAACTCCTTGGCCGAAGTTGAGTCTTGTAATCGAAAACTGTTTTACTAACTTGGCTGTGTGGCTTACGGGCCCACGTCGCCAATTGGGTGGTATTAGTATCTTTTACTCCTTGACCTTTACTCTGGGACTCTGATCTCTCTTCTATTCGGGTTAAATTTTTACTGACTCCAACATTAGGTTCTCGTGATCACATCCACCCGGTGTTCTGAAATATTCCCCCCTTGCTCCAAGATTGTGGGCCAGGTTCTGCTTGCAGGATCCTTTTATCGAGGGCACCCTGTGTTGTCACTTGCAGATTCCTCGCTCCAATAGTTTTCCCCGACGTTGATGTAGCCTTTGCTATGTCTCGTTGTGTACTTCCCTACCGCGTGCCTGTGCACCGCCTAGATGTCTAGCCTTCCCTTTCAGCTGTCGTAATGCCGGATTGTAACCAAGGCTATGTGTGGATTTGAATGTCTGGTGCGAATATGATGAAGTATCTATTGCACTTCCTTCTGTTGTGCGTGTTGCTTCATGAATCATTCCATACACATGCAGTTTTACTTGCTAAACTGCCCCTATTGATTTGGCAGGATGGCTGACGATCCTCCACCTCCACCTTATACTGCCGCAATGATGCAGCATTTTATGACCGGACTAATGGCTCAATTCCCAAATCAGAATACTCAACAACAGAATGCTCCAATAACTCTGCTAGAATTTGTGCGCCTCAACCCGTCCGTTTTCCGCAACTCCACCAATCCTATGGATGCTGATGATTGGCTTCGTGACATCCTGTTTGAGATGGAATCAGCTAATGTCGCTCCTGACAGTTACGTCACCTTTGCGACATTCCACCTGAAGGGTCCAGCTGCTCAATGGTGGGAAAGCCACAAGGCTATGTTGCCTGCAGAGACTGTAACCACTTGGCAGGAATTTCAGTCAGCTTTTCATGCACGTTACATTCCTCAAGGTCTGATGGACCAGAAGAAGCAGGAGTTCCGTAAACTCTCACAGGGCACCATGACTGTGGATGAATATCAGAGGAAATTCCTTGAATTATCCCGCTATGCTGCGGATGACGTCGACACTGACACTCGCAAGCAGGAGAAATTCCGTGAAGGACTGCGTACGGATATAAAACTTGCACTTGCTGTCCATGATTGCACAGAATTCGCAACGCTTGTCAGCAAATCTTTCCAAGTTGAAACAGCTCTGACTGAGTACCAGGAGTCGCTCAAGCATACTCGAGATGTCGGCTCGTCTTCCGGTCGACCTACTCAGAAACGTCGAGTCTGGATCCCACACAATGTTCATCATCAACCTGCTCCAACACCAAGGCCGTCTTATGTTGCACCTCGTCTGCCTTCACCGCCGAGACAGCTTACGGTTCATGATGGACCGCCTAATGTTATGGATTCTCATCAAGTTGCGCCACGTCCTCCTAATGTTTGTAAGAAGGGTTGTCGAAACCGGCGATTCAGAAACCGTAATACCATACCGTCTGCTGTTGTACTTGGCTATGCCAATCACGTCAATGCTGAAAAGGCTCAGAAGGAACCAACTATCGTGCTGGGAACACTCTCTGTGAATTCAGTACCGGTCTCTGTTCTCTTCGATTCAGGAGCATCGCATGCTTTTGTGTCCCAACAATTTGCTCAGTCACATGAGTTATACCTAGAAGAATTACCCACTCCTCTAATGGTTCAGTCCCTAAGATCCAAGTGGCAAACCACAATGCTAAGCCCTCACAACCACATCGAGATTGGAGGTCTACTTTTTCCGGTTTCTCTCGTTGTACTTGGACCTTCCGACATAGACATTATTCTTGGTATGGACTGGTTGACAGCCCATAATGCTTTGATTGACTGTGCTACTAAGACAGTCCAGCTCACACACCCTTCTGGTCAGGTGATCAATTACTCAGCCCGGATAGCTCAAGATGCTGAAAGCCAGATATATGTTCTGAATGCATTGAATGCTTCACCTCTTGAAGGCATCGAGAACGTTCCAGTTGTTCGTGAATTTCAAGATGTCTTTCCAGAAGAACTTCCAGGAATACCGCCTGCTAGAGCTGTTGAGTTTGTCATTGACTTGAAACCTGGCACAACTCCTATTGCGAAGCGTCCTTATAAGATGCCTCTGCATCATCTTCTCGAGCTTAAGGAAGAAATCGACACGTCACTTAAGAAAGGTTTCATCCGTCCCAGTTCCTCTGCTTGGGGAGCACCTTCACTCTTCGTTAAGAAGAAGGATGGAACTAACCGATTGGTTCAGGATTATCGGCCCATTAACCAAGCCACCATCCAGAACAAATATCCGCTTCCCCGGATCAATGATTTGTATGATCAACTTGCCGGTTCCTCAGTATTCTCTAAGCTTGATTTGAGGTTGGGTTACCATCAGATCCGTGTTTGTGAAGAGGATATTCCCAAGACTGCATTTGTTACTCGTTATGGCTCCTACGAGTACACGGTCATGTCCTTCGGCTTAACAAATGCTCCAGCCACATTCTCCCGTCTGATGAATTATATTTTCATGGATTACCTTGACAAGTTCGTCGTGGTATATCTGGATGATATTCTGGTATATTCGAAGAATAAGGAAGAACATGCTGAACACCTCCGTCTTGTACTGGAAAGGCTCCGAGAACACCAGTTGTATGCCAAATACTCCAAATGTGAATTCTGGCTTTCTGAAGTAACGTATCTTGGTCATGTGATTTCCAAGGATGGAATTGCCTTTAACCCAGAACGAGTTCAGGCTATTCTTGACTGGACTCCTCCGAAGAATGTCAAGCAAGTGAGAAGTTTTCTCGGCCTTGCAAGCTATTGCCGTCGATTTGTTGAGAACTTTTCCAAGATTGCTAAGCCTTTGACTGATCAGCTTCACAAGGGCGTTAAGTTTGAATGGACAGAAAAATGTCAGGAAAGTTTTCAAGCACTCAAAGACAAGCTGACATCTGCCCCAGTACTATCTCCTCCAGACACCCGCAAAGACTTTGTGATCTATTGTGACGCATCCCGTGAAGGATTAGGCTGTGTCCTAATGCAAGAGCGTAAAGTGATTGCTTATGGCTCTCGTCAGTTGCACCCACATGAAGAGAATTATCCGGTACATGATCTAGAACTAGCTGCTGTTATCTATGCATTGCAGTTGTGGCGGCATTACCTTCTCGGTAATCGTTGCGAGATCTACACGGATCATAAAAGTCTGAAGTACTTGTTTACTCAGCCATCTCTAAACCTCCGTCAGCAAAGATGGATGGAGGCCATTGCGGACTATGATTTGGGTATATCCTATACCCCTGGCAAGGCTAACGTGATGGCTGATGCCTTAAGCCGCAAGTCCTATTGCGACAACCTCATGGTTAGGCGAGCTCAACCTCGTCTTTATGAAGAACTACGCAAGCTGAATCTGCGTATTGTTCCACAGGGCTCTCTTAATAACCTTGTGATACAACCAGATCTTGAGAAAGTTGTTAAGGATGTGCAAGCTAAAGATGCTGAAATTGATCTGATGAAGAAAGACCTTCACCTTGTAAAGTACAGGGATTTCTCGCTGTCTGAAGATGGAACCTTGTATTTTAGAAACCGCATTGTCGTACCTCGCTTCGAACTCATGACTGACAAGGTCATGAAGGAGGCACATGATACCCCGCTGTCTATTCATCCGGGTAGCACCAAGATGTATCGTGATCTCCGTCAAAGGTACTGGTGGTCTAAAATGAAGCAGGACATTGCTCGTTATGTTGCTGAATGTGATGTGTGTCGTCGCGTTAAAGCAGAACATCAGAAACCTGCTGGAATTCTGCAACCACTTCCTATTCCTCTATGGAAATGGGATAAGGTTAAGATGGATTTCGTTACAGGACTTCCCAGATCACAGAAGGGTCACGATGCTATTCTTGTCGTCGTCGACCAACTTTCCAAAGTTGCACACTTTCTGCCTGTCAAAGAGACTATCACTGCTAGTCAGTTAGCAGAGTTGTATATCTCCAGAATTGTTTCACTCCACGGTATTCCGAAGGAGATTAGTTCGGACCGTGGCGGCCTTTTCACTTACAAATTCTGGGGAAGTTTCCAAACAGCTATGGGAACTCATATTACTTGGAGTTCAGGTTATCACCCCCAATCCCAAGGCCAAGTCGAACGAGTAAATCAAGTGCTTGAAGACATGCTTCGGGCTTGTGTTATTTCTTTCGGCAAGAAGTGGGAAGAATCTCTCCCGTATGCCGAGTTCTCTTATAACAACAGCTATCAAGCCAGTTTGAAAATGGCCCCCTTTGAAGTACTCTATGGACGCAAGTGTCGAACCCCTCTGAATTGGTCAGAAACTGGGGAACGACTGCTCGTGGGTCCGGATATTATCCAACACGCCGAAGAACAAGTTCGTATTGTCCGGGAAAATCTCAAGGCGGCTCAGGACCGCCAGAAGAGCAACTATGATCGCAAACGATGGGGTTTGACTTATCAACCTGGTGATCAGGCTTATCTTCGTGTCACTCCTATGAAGGGCACTCACCGTTTTGGAATCAAGGGCAAGCTAGCTCCACGCTACATTGGTCCTTTCCGCATTATTGCTAGACGTGGTCAGGTGGCATACAAATTGGAATTGCCGCCGCAATTCTCCCATATCCACGACGTCTTCCATGTGTCGCAACTTCGTAAATGCTTCAAGGAATCTTCGCACCGAGCTGTGGATCACGAGGTGCTCGAATTGCAAGATGACCTATCTTATAAGGAGCATCCGATCCGCATTCTCGATGAAGCTGAACGTCGGACACGTCAGAAGGTTACCAAGTTCCTCAAAGTGCAGTGGTCAAATCATACTGAAGATGAAGCCACTTGGGAACGCGAGGATAATCTTCGTGCAGAATACCCCAAACTTTTTCCTTCTACCTCTTAATTCTCGCGACGAGAAATTCTTGTTAGTAGAGGAGATTTGTAACACCCCCAGTGGTTAACTATAGTAATCACCCTTTTGATTATGCCATGTCATCATGATTATCAGTGCCTAAACATCATTCGCATCATATTGCATTTCAACTCCTAACTCAAATTCAAATTTAGATGAAAGTGAAAAAAAAAGTTGTCCAACATAGAAACTAAATTGTTCATTAAATAGCAAATAAATCAGAGACAATTCTAAAATTGAAACCAACATCATTGGAGTTGGGTAAGTGACTCAAACATCCCCAAACAGTGACTAAAGACAATATTTAATTACCTTTTATTTAATCTAAAATAAATATGAAAAGATATTAACCCCAAACTAGTTTTTGGTGGTAGGATATATTGTGCTGTGATTTGTGGGCCAGCTCTCATATTTTACAAAACTCTAATGGGGGCCACACATTTTGCAAAACAGTAAAGAAAAAGAAAAGACAAAAGAAAAACAAAACAGAAAAAGAAAAAGAGAAACACCCCCCTCCCCCCGGCCCAACTGGGCCCCAGCCCAGCTGGCCCATGCCGCCCCCCCCCACTCTCCCTTATCCCCCTGGACCCCGAACCCTAACCCCAACCCCCGATCCATTCCCCCCCCGATCCCCTCCTCCATCCTCCCCGGCGCCCGACGCCGCCGCCGCCGCCCGGACCCCGCCGCCGGCGCCTCCTCCTCGCTGTCTTCCCCGTCCTCCTCCTCGACCCTCCCCCGCTGCCCTGGACCCTACGCCTCGCGGTGAGGACCCCGGTCCTCCTCCTCCTCCCCGTCCCCTCTAGCCGGCGCTCGCCTCGCTCTGCGTCGCACGCGTTCCGGCGCCCGCTCGCGACCGCCACCGCCCGCTCTGCGCTGCTGCTGCCGCGCCATCCGCGCTTTGCCCGCTCGCCTCGCCGCTCGTCACCGCTCGCCTCCTGTCGCACCCAGCCGCGCTCTGCCTCGCCCGCGCGCGCGCTGCCCTGCCCCGCCTCGGCCCGCGCCGTGCGCGCATGCACGCGCTCGCCCGCGCGACCCCGCCACCACCGCCACCGATGCAGCTCGCGCGCGCTGCTGCGCGCCTCGCCTTCGCCCCACCGGCCCCGCGCCGCACCGCCCTGTCGTCCCGCGCGCCACCGCGCCCACGCCCGCGCTCGCCCCCCCTCCTCCTCAGCGCCTGCTGCCGCTGCTCGCCGCCTTGCCCCTCACCGCCGGCCCGCGCCTGGCCGGGCCCGGCGCCCGCTCGCCCCTGGCCAGCTCCGCGCCGCGCGCTCGTGCCGCTGTGGCCACCTGGGCCACTGCCCAGTGGGGCCCGAGGCCCCTGTGCCGCTGACACACAGGGCCCAGCCCCTAAAAACGTTTAATAGAAAATTAAATAAATAAATAAATAATTAATTCGTAAATTAATTAAGTTAATTAATCCTGATTAGGTTAATCTAAATTAGTTAATTAGTTTAATTAAATACTAATTAATTAGTTAGCCCTAATTAACTAACCAGTCAATGACAGCGGGCCCCACCTGTCAGATTGTGCTGACGTCAGCATGATGTCATGCTGATGTCAGCGAACACTGTTCTTTATAATGTTTAATTTAAATAATTAAATAAATTCCAGAAATTAATAAAAACTTTAAAAAATCATATAAAATAATCCGTAACTCAGATCGAAAAACTTTATACATGAAAATTGCTCAGAACGACGAGACGAATTCGAATACGCGGTCCGTTCGTCCGTCACGCGTCCCTAACTATCCGAACATGCAACCGTCCCTCTCCGGTCATCTGTCTGACAAATGTCCGGAACCGGGAAAACATTCCCGGATGGATTCCCCCTTCCTCGGTGACGTGCAACCATATGTTAGGACACACTCGGCACTGCACAATGTCTTGTCGTACTTTGTGTTGCTTATGTTTACTCTATATTTATACTATTTCCTCCCCCCTCTTCTCTCTCGATAGCCCCCGACCTCGACGTCGTCCCCGAGACCGACGCAGCTCCGGAGCCCGAAGACACCATTGACAACCTTGCCCTTGCCGCCGAGCAACCAGGCAAGCCCCCCCCCCTTTGATCATCCCGATATCGCCCATTCTAATTTCTCATGCTTGCATTAGAATTGCTGCTGCTACTGCTTTACCTATTCTGAATGCATAGCCTGTTCATTGTAACCTGCTGTTGATAATTACCTGCATATCCTAAAATGTTTAGTAGTGCTGTGTAGAGACCTATCAGTGACCCCACTTATCCCGACTGCCGCCGCTGGATCGTCAGAAGACCGATCAACGGGATTGAAGACCAGGCCCCGACACCGCACATCACCCCCCCCCCCCTTAGTTATAACGACACTGCAGCGTACTATCGAGTTCAGTGCAGGGTGATACCTCGTGTAGCACTTCTGATGTTAACTCTGTAGAGTAGCTATTCGGTCGTGGTCATCGAGGGTGATTCCTCCTTCACGCTTCCGATAACGACGCCGTCGTACAACACCTCAAGTGTGAACCAAGTGAGGGTGATTCCTCCGGGTTCACCTTGATGATTCATCGAGTAGGAATCCAACGAGGGTGATACCTCGGATTCCTGATGTTATGGACACACGGATACTTGGACTTTACACTGTTACTTAGAAAGGCGGGTCGGCCCTGAGGGGTACCCGCGTGCGCTGAGAGGTGAGTGTTGTGAAGACGGGTGCCTGTGTGGTGCCCGAGTGGTGAATACGAGGCGTGGCCGGGCATTCATGGCCCTTGCCGCAAGTCCTCGAGACGGGGCGACAGGGTCACATCTTTCGTGAGTCTCTGCTCGTTTTCCGCAAGCCCCTAGTCCACTACGATTTGGATATTGATTCGAGCAGGCCTCTGTGTGATAGCACTAACCATCACGTGGGCATAGTATGGGCGTTCTGCATCGTATGCATCAGCCGAAAGCTCTGTCAGACGTCCAGTTCAGCATGCGGCATGGAGTGATTGGCGCCATTGCGGGTGGTGCTTGGATCTGAGCCTGTGCGCAACGACCGGAGGGTGAGGGGCGATGGCCAAGACCCCTTGCGCTTAGGATGTAGACCGGCGGGGACCTCTCTGTGGAGCTGTAGGTAGCGGTTTTTTTGCGAAGGTTCGTATGTGTCGTTGCGATGCCGGGCAATGACCGAGGAAAGTGTGTCCGGCCGGAGTTAATCGAGCGTGTTGGGTAAGTTGGTGCACCCCTGCAGGGAAGAAAACTTCTATCGATAGCCGGTCCTACGGTAAAGGACACTCGGAGTTGTATCCTGATTGATACAATTTTAGAACTGGATACTTGGATACTATGGCTCTGGGATTGCTTCTCGCAGGGAGTCGAGAAGGGATCTCAGGACGAGGTTGATGACTGTATGGCTCTGGGATTGCTTTCTCGCAGGGAGTCGAGAAAGGATCTCTGGGTGAGGATGAGACTTAATGATACTGCTACATTATATTGTACTGTTCTACTCTCTTCTACTGCTGCAAGACCTCTGAAGATGCTAGTCTTCGATAGGACTAAGCCTTCTCTCTATTCTGGCATTTCTGCAGCCCAGTCCACATATACAGCCTCCCTTTGAAAATGTTGCATATGTACTGTAGATCCTTGCTTGCTGAGTACTTCTGAGTACTCACGGTTGCTTTGTTTTCCTTTTCTCCCCGTATCAGTTTGTCATGATCAAGACGACGGAGCCCCTGAGACAGATGCCCCGTCGACTACTACTACTACTACCCCGAGGATGATTACTTCTACGAGCTGACCGACGACCAGGAGTAGGATCGGAGGGTCCCAGGCAGGAGGCCTGCGCCTTTCGATCGTAGTGTTTTATTTTTGCCCCGCCTTTCTAAAGGCCTTTCTGTTTCTGTTTCATATCTGTACTCAGATATCTGATGCTTCCGCTGACGCTTGTACGCAAGCTTATGTATTCGAGCCCTCGAGGCCCCTGGCTTGTAATATAAAGCTTGTATGACTTTATTTATGTTTTAGAGTTGTGTTGTGATATCTTCCCGTGAGTCCTTAGGCTTGATCGTGTGCATTTGCGTGTATGATTAGTGCACGATTGAGCCGGGGGCGTCACAGTGCATTCTATGATGTCTCTTACCCATTTGCCTTTATCATTTTGGGGTTATGCATTAGAGACAGCCGCATTCACGTTAAATAAGGCAGGGGGCGCGGCTTGGGAGGGACTCCAAGTAGGATCCTCCTACTTGGGCGCCTCCTTTGGCTGCTCCTCCCTCCCTCCCACCTATATATATGTGGGAAGGGGGCGCCACACAAGGACACAACATTGTCTTAGCCGTGTGCGGTGCCCCCTTCCACCGTTTACTCCCTCGGTCATATTTTCATAGTGCTTAGGTGAAGCCCTGCGGAGATCACATCACTATCACCGTCACCACGCCGTCGTGCTGCTGGAACTCATCTACTACCTCGCCGTCTTGTTGGATCAAGAAGGCGGAGGACGTCACCGAGTTGAACATGTGCAGAACGCGGAGGTGTCGTGCATTTGGTACTAGATCAGTTGGAGCGCGAAGAAGGTTCGACGACATCAACCGCGTTGTGAAACGCTTCCGCTTACCGTCTACGAGGGTACGTAGACACACTCTCCCCTTGTTGCTATGCATCTCCATGGATAGATCATTGCGTGTGCGTAGAATTTTTTTTGTTTTCCATGCAACGATTCCCAACAGCTTTACGGCTTAGAACCCGGACTTCAAAAACGTTTTGAATGCCACAGAGCATATGAGATGTTCCAAGAGCTGAAATTGGTATTTCAGACTCATGCCCGTGTCGAGAGGTATGAGACCTTTGACAAGTACTTTGCCTACAAGATGGAGGAGAATAGCTCAGCCAGTGAGCATGTGCTCAGAATGTCTGGGTACTACAATCGCTTGAATCAAGTGGGAGTTAATCTTTCAGATAAGATAGTGATTGACAGAGTTCTCTAGTCACTATCACCAAGCTACTAGAACTTCGTGATAAACTATAATATGCAAGGGATGACGAAAACGATTCTCGAGCTCTTCGCGATGCTGAAATCGGCGAAGGTAGAGATCAAGAAAGAGCATCAAGTGTTGATGGTTAACAAGACCATTTGTTTCAAGAAAAAGGGCAAAGGGAAAGAAAGGCAACTTCAAGAAGCCACTCCCGTGAAGAAGCCCAAAGTTGGACCTAAGCCTGAAACTGAGTGCTTCTACTGCAAAGGGAATGGTCACTAGAAGCGGAACTTCCCCAAATACTTGGCGCATAAGAAGGATGGCAAAGTGAACAAAGGTATATTTGATATACATGTTATTGATGTGTACCTTACTAGTGTTCGTAGTAGCCCCTAGGTATTTGATACTGGTTTAGTTGCTAAGATTAAGTAACTCGAAACAGGAGTTGCAGAATAAACAGAGACTAGTTAAGGGCGAGGTGACGATGTGTGTTGGAAGTGATTCCAAGGTTGATACGATCACCATCGCACACTCCCTCTACCTTCGGGATTACTGTTGAGCCTAAATAAATGTTATTTGGTGTTTGCGTTGAGCATGAACAAGATTAGATCGTGTTTATTGCAATACGGTTATTCATTTAAGTCAGAAAATAATTGTTGTTTTGTTTACATGAATAAAACCTTCTATGGTCATGCACTCAATGCAAATGGTTTATTGAATCTCGATCGTAATGATACACATATTCATAATATTGATGCCAAAAGATGCAAAGTTGATAATGATAATGCAACATACTTATGGCACTGCCGTTTAGGTCATATTGGTGTAAAGCGCATAAAGAAACTCCATGCAGATGGACTTTTGGAATCACTTGATTATGAATCATTTGATACTTGCCAATCATGCCTCATGGGCAAGATGACTAAAAATTGGTTCTCCGGAACAATGGAACGAGCTAATAACTTATTGGAAACAATACATACCGATGTATGCGGTCCGGTGAGTGTTGAGGCACGCGGCAGGTATCGTTATATTCTAACCTTTACAAGATGATTTAAGTAGATATGGGAATATCTACTTGATGAAACACAAGTCTGAAACATTTGAAAAGTTCAAAGAATTTCAGAGTGAAGTAGAGAATCATCGTAACAAGAAAATAAAGTTTCTACGATCTAATCGTGGAGGTGAATTTTGAGTTACGAGTTTGGCCTTCATTTAAAACAATGTGGAATTGTTTCACAACTCACGCCACCTGAAACACCACAACGTAATGGTGTGTCCGAACGTCGTAACCGTACTTTATTAGATATGGTGCGTTCTATGATGTCTCTTATCGATTTGCCACTATCGTTTTGGGGTTATGCATTAGAGACAGCAGCATTCACGTTAAATAGGGCACTGTCTAAATCCTTTGAGATGACATCGTATGAACTGTGGTTTGGCAAGAAACCTAAGCTGTCGTTTCTTAAAAGTTTGGGGATGCGACGCTTATGTCAAAAAGCTTCAGCCTGATATGCTCGAACCCAAAGCGGAGAAGTGCGTCTTCATAGGGTACCCGAAAGATACTATTGGGTATACCTCTTACCACAGATCCGAAGGCAAAATCTTTATTTCTAAGAATGGGTCCTTTCTAGAGAAGGAGTTTCTCTTGAAAGAAGTGAGTGGAGAAAAGTAGAACTTGATGAGGTAGTTGTACCTTCTCTCGAATTGAAAAGTAGTACATCAGATAAAGCCGTTCCCGTGATGCCTACACCAACCAGAGAGGAAGCAAATGATGATGATCATGAAACTTCAGATCAAGTTACTACTGAACCTCGTAGGTCGACCAGAACATGTTCCGCACCAGAGTGGTACGGCAATCCTATCCTGGAAGTCATGTTGTTGGACAACAACGAACCTACGAACTATGAAGAAACTATGATGAGCCCAGATTCCGAAAAATGGCTTGAGGCCATGAAAGCTGAGATAGGATCCATGTATGATAACAAAGTGTGGACTTTGGTGGATTTGCCCGATGATCGGCAAGCCATACAGAATAAATGGATCTTTAAGAGGAAGACGGATGCTGACGGTAATATCACTGTCTACAAAGCTCGACTTGTTGCAAAAGGTTTTTGACAAGTTTAAGGGGTTGACTATGACGAGACTTTCTCACCTCGTAGCGATGCTTAAGTCTGTCCGAATCATGTTAGCAATTGCCACATTTTATGATTATGAAATCTGGCAAATGGATATCAAAAACTTGCATTCCTTAACGGGTTTCTTGAGGAAGAGTTGTATATGATGCAACCGGAAGTTTTTGTCGATCCTAAAGGTGCTAAAAAAGTGTGCAAGCTCCAGTGATCCATCTATGGGCTGGTGCAAGCATCTCAGAGTTGGAATATACGCTTTGATGAGGTGATCAAAGCATATGGTTTTATACAGACTTATGGTAAAACCTGTATTTACAAGAAAGTGAGTGGGAGCTCTGTAGCATTTATGATATTATATGTGGATGACATATTGTTGATTGGAAATGATATAGAATTTCTGGATAGCATAAAAGGATACTTGAATAAGAATTTTTCATGAAAGACCTCGGTGAAGCTGCTTATATATTGGGCATCAAGATCTATAGGGATAGATCGAGACGCTTAATAGGACTTTCACAAAGCACATACCTTGGCAAAAGTTTTGAAGAAGTTCAAAATAGATCAGTCAAAGAAAGGGTCTTGCCTGTGTTGCAAGGTGTGAAGTTGAGTAAGACTCAAAACCCGACCACGGCAGAAGATAGAGAGAGAATGAAAGGCATTCCCTATGCCTCAGTCATAGGTTCTATAATGTATGCCATGCTGTGTACCAAACCTGTTGTGTACCTTGCCATGAATTTTGCAAGGGGGTACGGGTGAAAGGAAAGGGGGGGGGGGGCGCCACCCTCCCCTACCTTTCCCCGCTCACCTAGGAAGGAAGGGGGGGGGGAGCGGCTTGGGGAGGACCCCAAGTAGGATTCGGCCTACTTGAGGTGCCTCTTTGGCTGCTCCTCCCTCCCCCACCTATATATATGTGGGAGGGGAGCATCACACATAACCACAACAATATTTTAGCCCTTTGTGGCGCCCCCTCCACAGTTTTGTCCCTCGGTCATATTTTTGTGGTGCTTAGGCGAAGCCTTGCGGAGATAGCATCACCATCACCGTCACCACGTCATTGTGCTGCCGGAACTCATACTACTTCGCTATCTTGCTGGATCAAGAAGGCGAGGGACGTCATCGAGCTGAACGTGTGCTGAACGCGGAGGTGCCGTATGTTCGGTACTCGATCGGTTGGATCGCGAAGAAGTTCGACTACATCAACCGCATTAACAAACGCTTCCGCTTACGGTCGAGGGTACATAGACACACTCTTCCCCTCGTTGCTATGCATCTCCATAAATAGATCTTGCGTGTGCGTAATTTTTTTTTCATGCAACGTTTCTCGACAAAAAGGTCGACGGTGTACGTAATCAACACGGCGATCATGGCCTTGTTCACCGCTGTTGGGATCATTGGCGCAATTTCGTGCGTGCGGAAGCTTGTGCTCGACGCCGGACAGTTCAAGCTGTTCAGTGACCATGTCATCAGCTGAATTAGTTTCTAGCCCACATGTTGATCATTTTATCATTTTTAGGGGAAATTCGTTTTATAGCTCAGGTAAAGTAGGCCGATCATGGCCCATCAACCACACAACCTCTGTCGTCGAATATATGGTTCTGTGTTACAATATGCCCAATATTTCTCCGAGAAAAGAGTTCTATTATTTATTTTTCTATAATTTGCTAAAAAAATTGATTCGACAGCTACCTAAAAAAGGCAGCACTTCACATGGTTCTATTTTTTTAGGTACTTTTATTGCATCCGTGATCAGTTCCAGCCACAGACTCGTTTCAAAACAAATGAAATAATTGCTAAGCATCATAATATAGCATCAACCTACGCAGGAGCAAAAAACCTTGCACCAATTGCAGACAATAACGACTTGATGAACTTCACTGCACATAAAGAACACATGAAATAACTCAAATCATTTTCAGAAAAAGCTTCTGGATTCCTGACTCCATGGAGCTTGGATTTGTGAAAAATAGAAAAAATATATATATATTGAAGTTTGAAAAAATTCTGGAAAAAAATAAAAAATAAACCTAGGGATGTATACTGCATCTCCATCAATTTTTATGATGAATTCAGTTTTGGTGAAACCTACCAAAAAATCATGTATTTCTAGCACATGCATTATTTACTTCATATTTTTTGTGCTGCTCACACCAAAGCATATTTCATCATGAGTTTTTAAATATTAGTATACATCTGTATGTTCATGTGTATTGTTTTCCAGAGATTTTTGAAACTAAAATATGTTTTTTTTTAAATACGGACTCCATGAAGTTCGGGAGCAAGAAATCCACTCTCCATTTGCCACTTCTTCAAGATAACGAAAATGGTGGACCATTCGGTTCATATATGTGGCGAGCAACCATGAAACATAAAACTACTAGATTAATGTTCTTATGCTATTGATAGGAATAAAATTATGTAATGGTCTGATGTTGAGAAAATAAACTTTTCTAAGGTCAAGTTTCAGCAGAATAAACTTTTAAAGTGGCTTCACCTAGCAACGACATAAGTAAATACAACATACCGCTTGATGGGGAAACAAGCATGAAAATAAAAAAAAATCCTACGAACACACAAGATCTAATCTAGTAGATGCATAGCAACGAGAAGGGAGTGTGTCTACGTACCCTTGTAGACCGAAAGCGGAAGCGTATAAAATACGGTTGATGTAGTCGTACTCTTCACAATCCAATCATGATCCAACCGATCTAGTGCCGAACGGACGACACCTCCGAGTTTAGCACACGTCGGCTCAGTAGCGTCCTCTCCTTCTTGATGTAGTCGTACTCTTAACTGTTGTTGCTTGCTAATAAAGTAACTGTTCAATGTAAACGAAAAGCATTGCACAACTAATGGTGACAGGAACAGATCGTGTGAAAAAGACAATAAAATGCTGTAGAGAAACAAACAGTTTACCAGGCTATATAGCGTGCCTAACTGATATGTCTGTTGCACCTTGGCTACACGTGTATATATATCAACGGGTGCAGATTATGATTATGTACAAGAGCTTGGCGCCGGATGGTACCCTGAAGCTGTACCACTTCATTATCATCGTCGCCGTCGTGTTGTCTCTCTTCTCGCAAATGCCGTCATTCCACTCGCTTCGGTATATCAACCTCGGGTCCCTAGTCCTAGCCTTCGGCTACACCATCCTCGTCTCTGGTGCATGCATTCGGGCGGGAGCAACTACAATACAATCTGGGCCTATGATGAAAGAATAGAAAAATGAACCAGGGCCATCAGATGAAAGATGACTGGTACAGATTGAGGTGGAGGGTTCAGAGTGTACAATTCTGGAAAACCCCCTACTACTAGTTACATATACTCCCTCCGTTCCTAAATATAAGTCTTTTTAGACATTTCAAATGGACTACAACATACGGATGTATGTAGACATATTTTAGAGTGTAGATTCACCCATTTTGCTCCGTATGTAGTCACTTGTTGGAATCTCTAGAAAGACTTATATTTGGGAACGGAGGGAGTAGAAGACAACTTTTGTAGTAACCACCTCAAATTTCTCAGATGACAATCGTACTGTTCTTCATAAATAAGACCATAAGTGAAAGAGAGGAAGACTTATTTGGCTATCTTGAAGAGGGCCTAACATGCCGACGAATAACGTCTTTTAGGTTGTTGGGACATGCCTTTGCCTATCAGCTGAATTTTTGTGTGCTGTGTGGTTATGTTTGCATCCAGGTAAATCAATCGGCCCAGGGTCTTTCTCACCGTAGCACCATCTAATCCTATCTTCGTCTTGTCGAGCACAGTGAAGTACTCCCAAACTCTAGACATCACACGAGGATGAGGGTGATCGATATCCATCCTAAACCTTGTAGTAACATGTAACAAAACTTTGAATTAGAAGGTGAAGACTAGAAAGAGATATTGTATATGTTTCCACCGGTAGCAAAAACTTGGGTATATACAGTAGCAATTTGACTTGCTAACAGTACAGCTAAGATGTAGAACAAGAAGTTAACTACTAACAGACCCATGCCTGCTCATTTAATTCTACAGAAATACCATGTCATTACTATCTAATTTTAACTTGAGATATCTTAATCGAGGTGTAACGTCAACGGAGAGTATTCTATGCAAAATGGCATGGTTGAAAACATTTTCACTCAAATAAAACAATTAATGATCCAGGTGGCATAGATTATATGAGCATAGCTGTGGATCTATGAATATAAGAATACACAGACACTAACAACCTAACCCAGTAGGTTACTAAGCAAGACGAAATTAGGCAGTAGGTTACACTGCACCATCACATTTGTCGCATCATGAGGAGGACTACAGGGAGAAAATTAGAAGAACATTACTGCAATACAAATCCAGTACTTATAGAACTCGAGTGGAGGGGAGAAGTGTCGATTGTTGATTGTTGCCTTGTTGAACACCACCTTGGTCAAGCGGGGTGTTGTAGAGGGAGAGGGTCGGCGACACCACAGGGAGCACGGTGGTCGCGCATGGAGCTAGGGGCGGCGCTTCGGAGCTAACCTCCTCGCTGGGCGACAGCTCATTCGTCGGCTTGCGGAACTACAGACGAGAGATGTGGATGGTAGGCGATGGCGACGGCGAGCGACAACAGGAGAGGACAGAGGGCTGCCGGTGCCTGGTAGCAGAGAAGTGGAGAGGAGAAGGGGGTGAGGTTGGGTGGCATGTGCGTGCGTGACGCGGCCGCTCTGCTCCGGTGTGGACATGTGGTCGGTGCCGCCGCCGCTCTGTGTGTGTGAGGTCGAGTGGCTTCTGTTCTGTTCTTTTGATATCGAAGTGGCTTGTTCTTGTTAGATCCTCTGGATCCGGGTAGGCTAGAGATCCCGGTGGTCCTACCTTCGCCTTGGCATGAAGAGCTGCCGCCGGTGGCCATGGTGGGATGGTGACGGCGGCGAAGACAGAGAGATGGCGAGGTGGTGGAGGCTTCCCGTGAGCACCGCATTAACCCTAGATCGATAGGGGATATCGGTGGGGTTTGTGGCGGCGGTGAACTTCGTGTCCCGTGCCCCGGCCCTCCACCTCTGTTAATATAGCATGGGTCACAGGGGCCCACCAACCATATGAGGGCTGGGCGCCCCCGATCAGGGCGCGAGTCAGGGGCCCGTTCGACCTGTTGGGTTCGAACGGGAGGAGATCAACCTAACATTCTCCCCCTTGATCTCAACTTTACTTTTAACCTTATACTTTCTAGTTTATTTGTTTCATCACATATTGGTACATAGAGCATGTTTCATCGTCACAGTTTAATTGTCGATAGAATCATACAGTTACAACATACGTTTTGTTTAGAAAAAAATTATGTTCCTTTTGGGCCTCTCATGATCCAGGAATCATAAGCTTTCCCTTAAACCCATGCTGGCTAAGTGTTCCTTGAACACATTGGGTGGTAAGCCTTTCGTAAGCGGATCCGCAAGCATATCCTTTGTCCTTATATGCTCGAGACTTATAGTGTGATCCTGGATTTTATCTTTCACAACATAATACTTTATCTCTATTGTTTTGGCAGCATTACTCGACTTGTTGTTGTGAGCATAGAATACTGTGGGCTGGTTATCACAGTACATTTTTAGTGGTTTGTGAATACAATCTACCACTGTCAAGTCGGGTATAAATTTCTTTAGCCATATCGCCTGCCCCGTGGCCTCGAAGCATGCTATGAATTCTGCATACATCGTGGATGATGCAACTATCGACTGTTTGGAGCTTCTCCACGAAATAGCTCCCCCAGCGAGAGTGAATACATATCCTGACGTGGATTTTCTATCATCTCTGTCCCCCGCAAAATCTGCGTCAGAATACCCTTTTATCTCTAGGGAATCACATCTCATGTATGTTAGCATGTAGTGCTTCGTGCCTTGCGCATAACGCAATGCTTTCTTTACCATCTTCCAGTGCTCTATGCCTGGATTGTCTTGATATCTACCGAGTACCCCGGTGATAAAAGCTAAGTCAGGGCGAGTGCACACTTGTGCGTACTGTAAGCTTCCAACAGCCGAAGCATATGGTACTGCTTTCATTTGATCGATCTCGTACTGGTTCTTGGGACATTGGAATTTCCTAAAACTATCGCCTTGACTATAGGAGCAGGTGTGGCTTTACTCGCATGCATATTATACTTTTGAAGAACCTTTTCTAAATATGCTTTCTGCGATAGTCCTAAGACTCCATTGTTCCTATCTCGATGAATTTCTATGCCCAAAACATAGGATGCTTCACCAAGATCTGTGATATCAAAATTTGAGGATAAAAACTTCTTTGTTTCTAGTAGTAGACTAACATCACTGCTAGCAAGCAAGATATCATCCGCATACAAGATTAGGAAAATATATTTCCCATTTTTAAACCTTGCATAAATGCAGTTATCCTCAATATTTTCTTTAAAACCAAAACTTTTAATCGTTTGATTAAACTTTAGATACCACTGTCTAGAGGCTTGCCTTAATCCATAAATGGATTTCTTCAGACGGCATCCCATATTTTCCTTTCCTTCCATGATAAAACCCTTGGGTTGTTTCATGTAGACCTTTTCTTTTAAATCACCATTCAGAAATGCCGTCTTTACATCCATTTGATGTAACTCTAAATCAAAATGTGCAACTAATGCCATTATGATTCTGAAGGAATCCTTACATGAGACTGGGGAAAAAGTCTCATTGTAATCTATCCCTTCTCTTTGTGTAAATCCTTTTGCCACAAGTCGGGCTTTATACTTTTCTACATTCCCATTAGGGTCATACTTAGTTTTGTAGACCCATTTGCAGCCTACTATTTTGGCTCCTTTAGGTATTTCCTCTAAGTCCCAAACATCTTTGGAACTCATCGATTTCATTTCATCTTCCATTGCCTCTAGCCATTTTGATGAGTTAGGGCTTCTAATGGCTCCTTCATATGTGGTGGGATCACCTTCCATATGAACCATTTCTGTGTTATAAACTTTATAATCAGTAGAAATAGCTGATCTTCTTGTTCTATTGGATCTTCTAAGGGCCTCAGTTTCTGGCACATTCTGTGCCTCAACTTCTGGCACTTCTTCTAAAATTTGCTGCTGCACCTCCCTTTCATGCTCAACAATGGGTTCAGTCAGCTCCTGACGAACAGGTTCCGGGTCTACCCCCATAGTTGTCATGGGTGGAGTTGCAACTGGTAGTGAGAAAAATGGCTCCTGAATCATCGGATTAGGTGCATGCACCCTCTTCTCCTCAAGATCAATTTGCCGAGCTACCATCAAGATCAATTTTCCGAGCTACCATGCTCCCCCTCATCATTTCGTCCTCTAAGAAGACTGCATGTCTTGTTTCTATAATCTTTGTATATCTGTCTGGACAATAGAAATGAAAACCCTTTGATCTGTCTGGATAGCCAATGAAGTAGCAACTCACTGTTTTGGGATCTAACTTTGCAATGTTTGGATTAAACATTTTGGCCTCAGCAGGGCACCCCCACACCTTGAAGTGTTGTAGGGAGGGCACTCTTCCTGTCCATAGCTCGTACGGTGTTTTGGGAACCGACTTGCTTGGTACTCTATTGAGAATGTGAATGACGGTTTTAAGCGCCTCCATCTATAATCCCAATGGCAAGGTGGAGTAACTCATCATACTGCGCACCATATCCATAAGTGTACGGTTGCGCCTTTCAGCTACTCCATTTTGCTGAGGCTCGCCCGGCATTGAATACTGGGCTACTATGCCAGTCTCCTGCAAGAACTTTGCAAAAGGTCCAGGGACTTGGCCATATGGAGTGTGCCAACCGTAGTACTCTCCCTCACGGTCGGATCTTACTATCTTTATTCTTTTATCATGCTTATTTTCAACTTCAGCTTTGAATATCTTAAATTTATCCAACGCTTCAAATCTTTCTTTGATTGGATAAATATAACCATAGCGAGAGTAATCATCTGTGAATGTTATGAACGAGTCATATCCATCCACACTTTTCACCGGAAATGGTCCACAAATGTCAGTGTGAATGATTTCTAGTGTTGCTGTGCTACGGTTTGCACCCTTTTTGATTTGTTTTACATACTTTCCTTTAATGCAATCTATGCATTGTTCTAAGTCTGAGAACTCTAACGGAGGAAGAATTTCACTTTTGACTAATCTTTCTATTCTCCCCTTGGAAATATGGCCCAAGCGACAGTGCCATAATTTCGATGAGTTGTGAGTTCTCTTTCTTTTCTTTTGTTCTTTATTCGACGCGACATGCTCATTCACATTACACACAGAATGCACTTTTTCACGTAGTGATAATAAATAAAGCTCATCGTGTAGTAAAGCATCACCCACATAAGCCTTATTAAACCATATGGCACACTTGCCATGTCCAAAATAACATTCATAATTATCTTTGTCCAAACATGAAACACTAATCAAGTTTCTATGACATGATGGAACATATAAAACATCTCTAAGCAGAAGCTTGAATCCATCAGCTAACTCCAGGGAGATGTCGCCGACAGCTGCAACTTCTGCTTCAACTCCGTTTGCCACTTCAATGCGTCTTTCGCTTCTTTGCGTAGTCCGCGTCGAATGGAATCCCTGTAACGAATTTGCAACATGAACAGTTGCTCCTGAGTCAATCCACCAAGTAGATTTTAAAAACTGTGTATACAAGGATTCATTTACAAAGGAAACAATGTTGTTACCTCTCTTTGCCATTATGGACTTTAGCCAATCAGGGCAATCTTTCTTATAGTGCCCAGTCTTCTTACAATGGAGACATGTGTCTTTGTCCACTGGGAAAGACTTTTGCTGATGCTGATGTTGAGCTTTTCCATGTGGCTTAGAAGGAGAACCTTTGCTATTTTGATTGTAATTCTTTTTCTTGTTATCCTTCACATAGTTGAGTGAACCACCATGTGAGGCTTTGAGTCTGTCCTCTTCTTGGACACACATTGCTATTGTCTTTTCAATGTCCCATGTTCCAGGTGACATATTGTAGTTTACAACAAAGGTTTCAAACTCCTTTGGCAGTGAAGCCATGACCAGGTGGACCAGGAGCGCTGGTTTGATCTCCAGATCCGCATCCATGGGCTTGAGCTTTGCTGCCATGTTGCTCATCCTGAGGATGTGATCTCTTATTCCATGACCACCGCCAGTGTAGTTCTCTGTCACCAGTTGCTTTATCAACTGGATGGCATATGTCTTTGAAGAACCAGTGAACTGGCTCTTTATCTTTGTAAGCAACTCCCCTACGGAAGTGCACTCTGCAATTGAGCCCACAATGGCGTTCTCAATTGTATTCTTTATAAATGTCATGCACTTTTTGTTTGCATTGACCCACTTTTGGTTTTCGATGGAATATAACATCTCCACTGGAGTATGATCCTTTTTCTTTTTCTCCCATGCAGCATCATCATCAGTGGCCTCTCTGACTGGCTCTGTAGGTCTGACCGGCTGTGGTTCATCCACAACCCAGTCAACCTTAGCACAGACAAATGTCAGGTCTACTTTCTTCCTCCACTCAGTGTAGTTGTGACTTCTGAGTGTCGGAACATCTTTTAGGCAACTCATAAGTGGTAGCCTCCTGAAATCACAATTGAAGTGAGATCATTGTAACAATCATATGCATTAATCTAACGTTGGTCAAATTAAACATACAATTGTCTATGCAATTAAATCTATATTACCGTTGGGCTAAAATAGAAATAAATGTACCTTTTATAACAATAAATAAATCATGATTATGTTATTAACAACGTTGGTCATAAAATAACAGAATCATAATTTCTTTCAATAATCACTTTAAACAAGCTCTTTAAAATTTAATTTTACTTTTAAAAAAGCACTTTTATTTATTTGCAGCGGAAAACACGAATAAAAAATTCATGAAATTTTTACTTTAACTTTTCAGAGTCATTTCTCTTACTTTTCTATTTTCTAAAACAGATTTTTCGTTGGATAAATCGGAATAGAAAAAAGAATTAAAACTGTATAAAAAAAAATTTGTTAACAGCAGTAACTTTTCGGAAAATTTTCTATTTACTTTTCAGAAACTTTTCTCTATTCTGAAAAAACAAAAAATAGCAGCAGCACAGCCTAGCGCGCGCGCCGTTCGAGTTACTTCTGGCCGAAAACGGCCCAAAAGGCCCGCAGCAAGTTGTCCCAGCTGCGGCCTGTCCGACGGACCAAAGGCCCATCAGTGCTTTCGGCCCACTGGGCCAGAGGCTGAGCTAGGGTTTTGCTCGTGGCCGTCCGATCTGATCGGACGGTCCGGCGACCTTTTAGCTCGATCAAAACTGGGGAGAGCCCCCGATCGAGACCTAGCGCCCCTTCTGTTTCATCTTGCCGGTGTGCGCGAGCTCCCGCAGGAGAGCACGCCGCCGTCAAACGGCACAGCGGAGGTGCCTCTTTGCCCCTTCTGGGGTGGTTCTTCTTCCCTGTCGCCTCGGCTTGCCGATGCGCGACGGGATCGAGAGGAACAGGCGCGGCCTTGCGGCGGCGCACTTTGCCGGCGAGGCCCGAGGCCCTTCTCCGGTGATTCACTTTGCCCTGTCTAGGGTTCTTGGGGGGGAGGGAGGGATCTTTCTTTCTCTGTATATTCTTTGTACCGAAAATCTTAGCCTAGCATGGTCTGATACCATTGTTAGATCCTCTGGATCGGGGTAGGCTAGAGATCCCGGTGGTCCTACCTTCACCTTGGCCTGAAGAGCTGCCGCCGGTGGCCATGGTGGGATGGTGACGGCGACGAAGACAGAGAGATGGCGAGGTGGTGGAGGCTTCCCGTGAGCACCGCACTAACCCTAGATCGGTAGGGAATATCGGTGGGGTTTGTGGCGGCGGTGAACTTCGTGTCCCGTGCCCCGGCCCCCCACCTCTGTTAATATAGCGTGGGTCACAGGGGCCCACCAACCATATGAGGGTTGGGCGCCCCCGATCAGGGCGCGAGTCAGGGGCCCGTTCGACCCGTTGGGTTCGAACGGGAGGAGATCAACCTAACAGTTCTGTGTGCGTGTAGTTTTTTTTTTTTTTGAGAATTGCGTGTAGTTTTTTCTGTGTGCATTTAGTTTTTTTTTTTAATCTAAACATGCTTACTTTATTCAATCAATGTTCATAGGGATACAATCGATGTCTGGCGGGTTTATAAGCCACAGATGGCGCCCGGGCCCCAGACCAAAAGCATGTTTAGCGAGGCTATATGCCTCGACATTAGTCTCTCGTCCTTCAAAGATGAAGGAGCACTGCTGAAAATAGGTAGCTATCTCATTAATCTCCTTAACTATCGGTGCATACGTTCCTCCCGTTCGGTCATGAATATCTCGAACTACACCTTGGCAATCACCACTCTAGTCAACTGGAGATCTGCTGCCAGCGCTAGTGCTTCACGGCATGCCAACGCCTCGAGAGTAGCTGGATCGGTCAACTGGAGATCAACCTAACAGTTCTGTGTGCGTGTAGTTTTTTCTGTGTGCGTTTAGTGTAGGTCAGACTGGGGCTGCCTGGTCGTGGGCTGCTACTGGGCTACACACATGCTGCACTAGGATACTAAAAAGGATAATCCGATCCCTTAAACGGATAAATCCTTATCCGCCAGATAATAGTTACTCTATAAGAGTGTTTAGATCACTATTACTCCCTCCGTTCCTAAATATTTGTCTTTCTAGAGATTTCAACAAGTGACTACATACGGAGCAAAATGAGTGAATTTACACTCTAAAATATATCTATATACATTCGTATGTGATAGTCCATTTGAAATCTCTAAAAAGATAAATATTTAGGAACATGGGGAGTATAAGAGATGAGTATATTGTATCTTAATCTGAATCCGATTTAGATATCCGGTATACGATTTTGTATCCGGTCGGATAGCTGTTTTTCTCCCGTTTTGCCATTTATTCACAGTTGGATCCGGATTCGGAGGTAATTATCTCATCTGATTTCATCCTTACTTGTAAGTGCCACGAACAGCATGATATTTTTCTTTCAACTAAATTCCTTGATTTGAAAAGTAATTTGCTAGGAACACAACGGTCAGGCAAGCGGCACTCCGGCATTTTGATCGAATCCGCCTTCTTAGCTAGGGGCGTCATGGGCGGCGCACGCCCCGTCCCCTTTGATGGCGGTGGAGGATCAACACAGACACAGGATGGGGGGGGGGGGGGGGGGTGCAGCGCGGGGAGCGGGGTGGTTGGTGGGGCACTCCTCCTTGGTTGTCCATGGGAAGTATGATGTGAAGAGATTGTGCCATGGCAAAGGTGAGGTGGGCGTCATCTGATTTTAAAGAAGAGGTCTCCAGCGAGAAATATCCCGCTATGGCGAGAAACCGAGCGGGAAGGGGAATGTCCGACATGAAAAAGAAAGGATGCATCGTGGGGTGCGGTTTTTATGTTCGACCACGTGTTGGAGATAACATGGCGGATAGTCCGAACAACCACATTTCTCCCCCCTCCTCCCCCCTCCCCCCCACATACACACACATGGGCTCGAATTGGGTAGCCCGTACTATCCAAACGGTTGGATTTTAGGGAGCCCGTTGGATGCCCATTTGATGTTCGAACACACCCGGACATATGAACGAGAAATGAGCTTCGACTTTAGAGACATACTTAATCATTGTTGATTCATTTATGTACATTGTAGCCTATAGCAACACACAAGGGTTCTACTTTAATTATTTATTAACTTGCTCAAACGTATGGAAGGTGTTTTTATTATATTTGCTCAAACATCGTGCGAATGAAGCTAAAGACAACTTTTCTGATATTGTGCGAGAATTTCTTAAGTGCATCAAGTAGATCTTAATAATTTATAATAGATTTTTTGTTGGACCATCGCTTTATATGTACATCGTCAATTTGCCATTTTGTTATCAGTTTACATTACAAGTGAAGTGGACTTAATTATTATGCAGTTGTGACCGTGTTATATTGTCTCTACCTGTGAAATTTAACATGCATTATCTATATGTAAGTTCAGAAAATTATTTCAGAAGCCCGTAGCAACGCACGGGCATTCTACTAGTTAGTAGTAGATGATCTCTTAGCAACAATACTCTCACCATAAATTTAGGAATTTCTAGTACTAGTGATACGACTAAGATATAACCCATTGTACACCTCTTTTTTTGCCATATCTAAATTACGTGGCAACACTAAGACAAGATAGCCTTATCAACCATTGTACATGCCCTAAGGCATCCTTTGGCAGCGAATTTGGGATATCTTATTGAGCTTTGAGGATATCTAGGATCTGCTTTTTATTTACTACTACCTCCCTTTTTAAATATATGACGTTTAGGACAACAACAATTTTAGTTCAAAATGAACTATTTTTTTTGTCCTAAATGTCACATATTTAAAAAAAACAGAGGGAGTATTTGATTCTACTAAAATATAAAGGAATAAAAACAAATCACGGTTCATGTGCATGTTTCTTTTTAACGAAAAAGCCCGGTGTCGGTTCACGTTGTAGACCCAGATAACGTAAAAGCAAAGATACATGAGGTAGAGAGAAGGAAACGATATTGTGTCCAAAAATAAAAAAGATAAAGATCCTCGACACGACTCTCGCCGCCAACGGAGTCAAACCAATCAGAGCAGACCAAGTGGGAGAGAGGAGCAGAGGCACCCCCTGTAGAGGAAGTAGAGGAGGGGAGAGGAGCAGAGGCGCCGCGCAACTTGGGCATCGGCCTTGTCGCCGGCTTCTCCTCGTCACCTGCGTCTACTTCTCCACATCCAAGTTCGACGCCATCCAGCACCTCGCCCTACGCGCATCTGCATTTCCTTCTCGCCCACGCCTCTGACTAATCCCGATGTGTGCGTGCGCGGTCGGTCCCTCGGAGAACCAATTAGGTGATGAATCCCTCCTCGGCGCTGGCATTTGCGCGGAGTCCCCTGCGCTGCGCGAATCCAAGAGGCTGGCTGACTGACGCCCTGTTCGTTCCTCCTCTTCTCTTCAGATTTGGCAACATTGTCCAAGGAGGGGAGCAAGGGCGAGGTGCTGGACACCGGACGGTGACGACGACTGAAGCAACCCCCCCTCCTTGGGGCAAGGTAAGCTTTGCTTATTACTACTGTCATGCGCCGGCCATGACCATGGCCGCCCTCTCCCATGCACTTTGGGGAAAACAGAGAGAGCAACTGTATACTGACTGACATAGACAAACATAGCAAGAATGAACATTAATCGGAAGCCCGATAGAGTTTCAATCCTTCAAACCTACTTTCAGTTGTAGTATAATATTGCTCATTTCGGAGGGACAATGAAATATATATCTCAGACCACGCACAGTTTCTTTCTTTTTTGCCAACAATGTACATGCTTTTACATGAAAATGAACTAATGGAACAATACAGCACACACACACACACACACACACACACACACACACATCTATAGGTGCAGCTCGTGAAAGATATGCTTCCACTGGGGAAAAAGTTTTTTCTTAGAACATCAACTGTGGAAAAAGTTTGAACGTCAACAGCATATGGTAGGGGTACAGAATGGTACAATACACACGAATCAACAACATCGGCAGTGACATAGATCTCGGCATGTGTGCATAGTTTGCCCTGACTTCCAGCTCCTCGAGTGAGGGCAAGGCTTCCAGAACAAATCCATTCTCTGGTGAAGCCCAAGTCATAGACGTTTGAACATATGCCTTTACTGAATGGATGAACTCTATCCAGAATTCCCCTGCAACTAGTACAACTCCAGTGTTTCAGACAGTGATTAAATCATAAAATCAAACCAAGCTGGAATTTGAGTAGCTTCGAAAACCACATACCTTAAGTAGAATGGAAAAAAAAATGTGAAGGCACGTATAGTGTACTTGTGAAACTATTCTCAGCTCATCTTTCTTACCTTACAGGTAAACCACAAATGGAAAAATGTAATGACCATCCACCTTCCATTAGAAAGAATGATAGGATGTGGATGAAAATTCTAAATCTTTAGTGAAAACATAAATAGACAAAAGTTCCTCACAACAACTGAGCAAGATTGCAAGTATGCATCATGAAATTCAGCTTGCGGACTTGTGCCACAAATAAACTACAATATGCAACAAAATCTTGGACAATAATATACCATGTTGATGCAGAATTGCATCAATTAGTCTAGATAACCAGAAGTAACAATACATGTAACTCTATATATAACCATTTGTGTCGTACACACCCCTTTCATAATCTATATTGATAGGTATATATAGCCTTTGATTTTTTTTACCACTCATTAGTTCCTATTGCTCACACCGGCCATATGTAAGAACTCTTTTCACCATTGAATCCTTGCCCTATATAAGAATTCATTTTAAAGAGAATAACTTAATTAGCATCTATCCTCTAGCGCAGCGCCACTTGCTAGTTTCTTTAGAAGGGATCCGGCCAATTGCTTGTTTAGCTTGAGCTACCATGCATGGACGCTTCTCCGTTGATTGGCCAGTACTTCTCAGTACTTTCGAGTACTCCCACTGAAATTATTTCTATCGGTTTGATCAAGCACACAGCTAAATCAAATAAATTAATATTTTATTACTGGTAAATCATTATTTTCAGTACTTTTCAATACTTTTTTTAGTATTTCCTAGTACTTATTTTATTTTCACCGTTAGATTGACTTGATTCAACGGCTCCTAAAATTCCCAACCATGATAAAAGTTATATTTTGCTATATATCTCAGCTTGTGACTGTGGGCACGCAGGCTGTTAACATAGCTAGACTAGTATTGTAGCACTTGTCTCTCTGGTTTTGCCCGTAACTCTTACTCGATGAATCCATCCATTCCAGACGGGACATCGATGGCAGGGGCAGGGCAAGTACTGCATCTATGGAAAGAATGGGGCATCCAGGTGCTGGTGCTGCTCAGCTTCTCCCTCCAGATCATGCTCCTCATCATGGCGGAGCTCCGCTGGCGCATCGACTCCGGCGTGCTAAGGGCCTTTGTGTGGTCAGCGTACATGATGGCCGATGCTACGGCAATCTACGTGCTGGGACACATGTCTGTGATGAGCAGATCGCCGGAGCATGAGCTGGTGGCATTTTGGGCGCCTTTCCTCCTTCTGCACCTGGGTGGGCAAGACAACATCACCGCCTACAGCATCGAAGACAACAAGCTGTGGCTGCGCCACCTGCAGACTCTTGCCGTGCAGGTGGCTGCAGCTACTTATGCCGTCTATGCGTCTTCCATCCTTACCACCAGCGGGCTCCTCCGGGCAGCCACCATCTTGATGTTTGTGGTTGGTGTTGCCAAGTATGGAGAGAGAGTGTGGGCACTCAAGTGCGCTGGTAGTACCTCAGAGCAGGGCCAGGGCGGCAACTATCAACCTCTATTTTACGCCTCGGGATCCCATTACCGGACCATACCGTCCAAAAGTTGCAGCCCGAATAAGGAAGATTACCTGTTGGATGCTCACCTCTTCCTGGCTGTTCCTAAGAAATTCCTTATGAGCATGCTGCAGGATGAGGAGTTGCGGTTTCATGATGTAGATGAGCATGCTTTGGAGGAGGTGGTTGAGATGCAACTCTCCTTGATGCACGATGTCTTGTTTACAAAGACTGAGGTGGTGCACAGTTGGTGTGGCCTTTGCGTCCGTGTCATCTCGTTGCCGGGCACAGCCGTGGCATTGTTGTTGTTTTATCTTTCACTTCTGGGTGATCATCATCATCATCATATGGCTGGGAGTTACAGTGAAGTAGACATTGCTATCAGTTATGTCCTGCTTATTGGGGCTCTTGTTTTGGAGGTCATGTCAAGTATTAAGGCAATGTTGTCGAGCTGGACAAGTTCGTTCCTGCTAAAGCCGAGGAGGGATTTCACTAGGCCAGGAGAGGAAGAAAGAAGTATGAGGATCTTGCTTGGTCGTGGGATTACATCTGTCCGCCGGTTTGTGCATGCAGCAGAATGGAGAGGAAGGTATTGGTCCGGCTCCATGGGGCAGCACAACTTGCTTCAGTTGTGCGTTGGTAGTAGGGTGAGCCGAATCAGCAAAATCGCGAGATGGATGGGATTTGAGGACCCGTGGAATACGCTGGCATACTGCTCCTCCATCCCTGTCTCGGCATTCATCAAGCAGCTGCTGGTCAACCATGTGTTGAGTCGCAGCGTCCTTCCAACAGATGAAGATCACATCGCTAACTCGAGGGGTCTGGCGGCCCTGAAGAGCAAGGGACTGCATGAGGAACTGGAATGGAGCTTGGACCCCAAAAGGTCCTTGGAGCAGACCATCCTTACATGGCACATCGGCACTAGCATCTACCTCTTTTGGTACAAAAAAGAGAAGCAGCTGGAGCAAGCAAATGCCGGCGGTCAAGGCGACGACGCACAGAGGCAGCAGTAGGTTGATCTCGTTGAGGCGGTGGAGGCGCTCTCCAATTACATGCTCTTCCTCCTTGCCTCACGTCCCTACATGCTGCCTGCCCCTGTTGACCGTGGGATGTATGCTAATTCCTGCTATGAGTTGGTTGGCATAGCGTGCAGCTCAGCTGAGGATCTGGCCAACTTGCTGCTGCGGTACTACAGGGAGGAGGCGGAGGAGGAGGCGAGACTGTCTAATATGCCGTTTGACACTATTCTGGAGAATAAGCCCAAGCCGAACCTGTCTGATATCATCCCCTTTGACACTAGTCTGGGTGATGCACAAGACAGGCAAAAGGCCTATCGGCTGGACCTTACATTGCACCGTGGATGTAGGCTTGCCGCAGAGCTGATCCACAACGGGATGCCAGACATGCCTTGTGCTGCAATAATGCCGGAGCTCATCGCCCAGGTGTGGATCGAGATACTATGCTACGCAGGCCACCGGTGCAGCGCGTATTCTCATGCCAACCAGCTTGGCAGCGGCGGTGAGCTCATCACTATCGCTGCCCTTCTAGTGGAATATGTCAGCGTGCAAGCCCTTGCGATGCAACCACCACTGCCATCACTATCGCTACCCTTCTAGTAGTGGAACCTGCGTGCAGGCCCTTTCGATGCAACCACCACTGCCATGCATCATTTATTTGTCTACTTATATATTTGGTAGATACTCCCTCCGTTATAAATATATTTATTTAAATATGGATGTATGTAGATTTAATTTTACATCTAGATACATCCATATATAAACAAATTTACAACACTTATTTTGGAATGGAGGAAGTATTTGTGAGTGTAATCAAAGGTGTACGGTTGATTAAAGACTCAAAGGTGTACTCTTGCCGTCCCAAAATACAAGGCATGCATGTATTCCACATGGTGTTCAAAAAAAAAATTAATCAATGTTTCCCCAAATAATACATCATTTATAACTATATATAAGACTAATATAGTCTGAATGAACTTTCAAATATGAATCTTGATACGGAGTACATAATTTTCTATTCTGATTTATCAATGAAACAAATCTGTTGCGGGCTTACTGCGGTTCCATTCACAATCTCTGAACCTCAGCGCTGCTCAGTCCCCACGTCCATGTTGTGCTCTCCTTCATCGCCGGCGGCTGAACCCATCTATAGCCTCCGACGGATCATCAGACATGGAAATTTAACACTATTTTCATATTACACCTACAAAATCACTAAAAGTTCTAGGTACCAAAACAGGTTATCGGATAAGAGAAAATGTACGCAAAGCGTTAACCGTTAAGCTTACCAAAATTCAACACAAAATGCACGGCAGTTTAATTGTACCAAGCACACAACACACCTAACCTCCGTGTGAGATTAAGAAGAGCTTTATAGATCTAGCGCAGGTCCCTTGCTGCTTGCAAATCAGAAGCTTATCTATGGGCTACTCGACTGCTGCGTGAAGATGCAGGTATTGCTTCTAGCTGGTGCTCCATTTTGGCCAATGCTATGTAATAATTAATTAGGCTACAACTGAAATGCTTGTAATCCATCTGGCCATTTCTGGGCCACACATATATGCGAACACAAGGTTGATATGTGCCCTTGTGGTTCGGTTTGTGATGAGTGATAGATAGAGACATATTAGAGCATCTCCAGCAGTTTGGCACCCTAGCGTACCCGGCGAAGCCCTTTGTGCGTTTGTGCTGGTGATTTTTTCGGCTTAGGGGGCACACGTTTCCAGTCGCGCCCCCAGGTTTCGGCCCCCAAGCGCATAAAAATTCAAAGTTTTCTTTCCCGCTACAAAAAAACGACACAGGGTCGGCAATCATCATGTCACATGTCGGCGATCGAGCATAGCCAAAGTCCGGCGATCAAAAGGGTAGGAACCATAGACATGAAAATCCTCAAATGGCATGCTCTGTGGGAGAGCTCGGTGTAGTCATGGACGGATCTTCCATGCTCGGCGTAGGCGTGGGCGCAGTTGCAGTGCTCGGCGTTGGCGTGGGCGTGGTCACCGCCGGTCTCGGCATCTGGTTCAAGATGAGGTCACGCTCCGCCAGGTACCACGCCTTCACCTGCGGGTCCATCGTCGACATGTCTGCTCCCATCAGGAGCGCCAGGTCGGTGTTCCTCTTCTTCGCGTCGACGTTGGTCCTGAGAAGGTCGAGCTTGACGTCCTGCTTCGTCAACAACGCCGACCACCTCGCCTCGGACTTCTCCTCCCGCCAGGGAGTGAAGTCTGTTTTAAACCCTGAGAACGTAGAGCTCGTCTGAAACAAACCCTGTCCTCCAAATCCCTGAAATGCGTGTCCTGTCCTTTCTAATCCCGGTCTCTTTTAACCTTTTGGCGCATCCAAACGGTGGATTCCCACCTGGCTTGGGATTTGCTCGGGGATCGGGCTGAGTCAGCCGCCTGCTGGTGGGCCCGAGCCATTGTGCTCGTCCGAGGCGCTGGTACTGGCCGAGCCAGACCAGGTCGCTCATCTCCCTCGACCAGTTCGCCTCGACCCTTCCTCTCCTGTGACGCCTGGGCTCCTGGCTATCGGTGGTGATGGCGGCCTGGATGATCGCGGCGGCGCTGGGCGACAACTCGGGCGGTGAACAACAAGGTACTACATGGCCCATCTCCTCTGTTAGTCGCCGCACCCATGGGCGTTCATATCTGCCATTTGTTTTGGGTTTAGGATGGATTTGGGGACGATCAGACAGGGATTTGGGTTTTAACAATGTTTAAGATATCTTCCGATATTCCGATAAATCGGCCGATTTATCGCTTATCTGTGTGTGACCGATAAGATAAATCGGCCGATAAATCAGCCGATATGGTGATAAATCAGCCGGTATGCCGATAAACTAGCCGATTTACCCCTTATCTTGGGTCGACCGATAAGTTCCTGATAAGCGATATTCCCAACATTGGGTTTTAATCAATTTATTTTTCTATTCTAGCTTGTTAATGACTTCAAATGGTTGCAATGTAGGAGCTTTTCTTTGAATCCATGGATCCGGGAGAGATTTTAAAAGTGAGGTTTCACCGGGGGGGATTTATCAGAATTGGGCCGTCTCTGGATTATGTTGGTGGAGATGGAGGCAAAGGCAAGCCCTCCCGCATGGCCCAGCCCATTCCAGCCCAATAGAAGCCCTGGAGGCAGACCAAAACCCTCGTCCTCGACCACTCTCCCCACCCTATTCCACCGCCCCCCTTCCTCCCGCCACCAGACCAACCTCGCCGCCGGCCTCACTCTCCCTCTCTTCTCCGCCCCAGCCCCGGTCCTCCCGCCACCGGAGCTCGCCACCCATCCGCGTCCACAGAGCCAGAACCGCTCGCCTTCGGCGTGTCCTCGTCGGCTCGGCCGCGATGATCTCCGCCATGTCCTGGGTGCCGAGGGGCGCCGCCAAGAGCGTCCCCATCGAGGCGGAGCCGCCCGCCAAGGAGGAGATCGAGGAGGCCATGAAGAAAATCGCCCTCGGCAGAGAGTAAGCCCCTCCCGCTCGCGCTTTCCTCCCCCCTCCCTCTTCCTCAGTTCCCCTCCCTCGGCGACGAATGACCGTGTGGTGCTTTCTTGCAGGGCCGGGAGCGACGCCGACGACGCCGACGGGGACGAGGACGAAGACGCCGTGATGGAGGTCGACGGCGCCGAGGACGAGGAGGTCGACGAGGTCGCCCAGGCCAAGGCCGCCGCCAAGGCGCTCGGGACCAAGAGCAGCTCGGGCGCCGCCGTCGGCGACGTTTCCGACGGGCTCGCCGAGCTCAACATGGACGCCTACGACGAGGAGGAGGATGGTAGGCGCTCGCGCTCCCCTGACTGACCCCTCCCCTGCAGGTCTTGCGTGACTGACTGATACTTGAGCTGTAACTTGGTGTGTTGTGGTCAGGGCTCGAGCTTTTCAGCACCGGGTTGGGGGACTTGTACTACAAAAGTAACGAAGAGGACCCTTATATCATCAAGAACGACGATGATGTGAGTATCCTTTCTCTTGCCATGAAAGAAATATGGCTTTGTTCGGGGTATCCGCTATTCCATCTGAGGTGAACGAGTCCCCTTCTCTGTCTTATTAGGACGATGGCGAGGATGACGATGAGGAGATTGAGGACATGACTATCAAACCTACTGATATAGTGATTGTTTGCGCGCATAACGAGGATGAATTCAATTCTCTCCAGGCAAGTGTTGAGTAACATTTTCTTATTGCATCTTGTAAAAATTATGCCCTGGTTCCTTTTTTGGCACTTCTCAAAGAATGTAAAGACCAGACCTTTATGTGTAGCAATCGAATTGTGAGCTTAATGCTGGTTGTATCGAGTAACTGTGTAAGATTGATGAATGCATTCATACAGAATATACTTAGTTCACATTAGTCCATATCTTACTCCGTGCCTCTCTTTGCTGGATGTTACTAGCTCATATAGCCTCTGTTTACGGTTGGACTGCATGAAGGTGTGACCAGTGGCTTTATTATTATCTATGACAGGTTAGCATAGTGGAAGAACTGGAGGATGGGGATCCTAATATGTTTGTGCACCATGAGGTCCCTCTCTCAGATTTTCCACTCTGCACGGCTTGGATGGATTTTAACCGTCAGGATGGCGAACAGAAAGGTTAAATTGTGGTTTCACTCGAGTTTTGACAAGTAAAGAATGCCCAATTGTTTCTGCAGAAGAAAGCTATATGCTAAGGCTTTACTCTATTCCTCATCTTGTGTTGCAGGAAATTTCATAGCTGTTGGCACCATGGACCCTACAATTGAAATATGGAACTTGGATGTCGTAAGTTTTCAGAAACACACATGACTATTATTTTGTATGGCCTTGAATTGCTTTGCTTCAAAGAAATTAATGTACTGTTTTGTGGGCTTTCATGTTATGTAACAGGTTGACGAGGTCGAACCACATTATGTGCTAGGAGGAGTTTCAAAAAAGAAGAAAAAAGTTAAGGGGAAAAAGGTATGCTACTAATATTTCATTGTTGAGATATTTTGAAGTTTTCGGTTGCTTATTTGCTTCCCGTGACTCCTTTTCTTGCTCTCATTGTAAAATGTTATCTTGACATTCCCAACATCCCCCCATTTTTATGTTGTTTTCCCCTTTGATTTCCATGGCAATCACAGCAGGTTATCATGTGGGGAAATCTGCAACCTGGTCTCGTAATTTCTAAACTTAGGCCAGATTGAGATTGACTGAGAGTGTGACCTAACATTACCAGTATGTTGCCCGTGTGGCTTACTAGCTTTGTATCCCACTAAATGTGCTGAAATGAATGGTTGAGATCCAGGCTAACTCCACCTAAACAGAAGGCACATGGAACGAGATTGAATTGATCTATTCAATTGTTCCTTGCTAAGTACGTTACACAGGTCCTAGTAGGTTCAGTAAGTTAAGGTGCATATTGGGTTGCTTTTTGGCTGTCAAATTGACTATGTTGGTGCAAAATGATGCTGATTGGATGAGGGTACAATGTGTGTAGAACAAATGTTGGTACTTTGTTTTCATGATATTATGATTCATGTATGCCTGTGAGCGGGTGAGCATTCCTTCCTTCCTTGAATCCTTAGCTACATTATTCATGCCACATGTCATCTGCAGGGAAAAACATATAAGAAGGGTAGCCATAGAAGTTCTGTGCTTGGTCTTGCGTGGAACACGGTGGTGAGGTGTGTTTTGGTTTCAGCTCAAGTGATTGCATCTCCCACTCTCTTTTCACTTGCTGGACCCCTGCTGATTACTCCTTTACTTCAGGAACGCTCTAGCTAGTGCAAGTGCAGACAAAACTGTGAAAGTTTGGGACTTAAGTGCTGGTAAATGTTTAGTCACACTGCAACATCATGATGACAAGGTAATGATTGATACTACATTCTTCTTCTTTAATTCTGTATGTATCGGTCTGAAATATTATATTATGGCATATCAAGTTAATTTTCCTTCTGCCCAACATGTAGGTTCAATCAGTTGCCTGGAGGTCACCTGAAGTTCTTCTCAGTGGATCTTTTGATAGAACAATTGCCATGGTAATGGATGTCCTTGGCCATCATGTGAATTATTCTCCTGAAATTTCTGCTGCTGCTTATTACGTATTCTGGTTGTTTGTCACTTGACCAGATTGTATCAGCATGCTGATCTCTAGCATGTCAGCAAATAATAATCTCGTCCGCTTGTGTAATTGAGCTGTGGATACTAGCCAGTTTTGGATGAGTAGCCACTAATTAAAGGCGATCATACTAGTTATATAACATATTACATACTACTACCTTCTTTTGGTTCTGGGAGTTCACCTTCATAGGTGAAGAAGATAATTTGATTTGCCATTCTTGTGGAGCGGCCTGTTTCGTTAACATAGATACTTTGAGATGCAGTTCAGTGTTTATTTGACATTCTTGTTGAGAAGGTTGTTGCTTATTTTTATATGTTTTGTACTTACATTTTACAGACAGATATGAAAGACAGTGGACAATGTTGCCATAAATGGCCTGTGGAAGCAGATGTAGAGAGCTTAGTTTGTGATCCCCACAATGAACACTCGTTTGTGGTAAGTGATTTCAGTGTATTTTACTTATACGCTAAAGTGGTTCAACTAAATTATTTGTAGTTTTATAGAACAATTGGAAATTTCTGACAGACAACAACTTTCTGCTAAACTTTAGTGAAGTTTCCATTAGAAACAGTATGATTGAAATCCAGATGAATAGAGTTCTGCTCTTTCGTGAAGCAAGTCTATAGTTAGCATCTTTGGATCCCTGCAGTTAATTTTTCAATGATACTAAGTCATAATCTCAGAATGAATTTGTATTTGTGATTTTCTTTTTGGTGCATGTGTTTTATACTCGATGGTATGATAATGTGGCAGCTGGGTCTTGCAGGTTAGTCTTGAAAACGGGATGGTTCAAGCATTTGATATTCGGACAGCTTCATCAAATTCAAATCCTGGACAGCCGATCTTTACTCTGCATGCACACGAAAAGGCCGTTTCTTCCATATCCTTCACCCCATCTACCCCTAACGTATGTTACATTTTCATTCTAGTGTGCTAAATAAAGAGAGATGCAGTCACATGAACCCAATAACTGACCCTGCCTTTTTTTTGCAGTTCCTTGCGACTGGTTCAACGGACAAAATGGTGCGTTTGTTAAGTTTGCGCTGAAGAAGCTATTAACACTCGTGATATTGATCCAACCAGTTGCTTACATATCTATCTGTAAACGCAGGTGAAGCTCTGGGATCTGTCGAACAACCAGCCTTCATGCGTCTCGTCGCTGAATCCTAAGCTTGTACGTACTCTGACCGAATTCCATCCCTTGTCCATCTGTAAAAGGAAAGAGTTACTGCAATGTGGAGCTATATTCTGTTCCAGGGAGCTGTACCATGTTGCTCATCCATCTGTTTTGTTGTTTCCAGGGAGCTATATTCTCGGTGTCGTTTTCGAACGACAACCCCTTCCTGTTGGCGTGCGGAGGATCGAAAGGCAAACTGAAGGTAAGCACCATGCCCTCTGTATACACCGGTCTGTCAAAGCTTCCATGCGTGGCTCTTCCACTGACAGACACTCTTCTCCCGTGTTTGGAAGGTCTGGAACACGCTGTCGGAACCCGCCGTCGCGAACAAATTTGGGAAGGGGCGGCAAAATGCACCAGCTCTGCGAAACGAATCCCCCACGGAATGATGGGCTCGAGCTGTTTCTGGCTATGTTTTAGGATAGATTTTTACGCGTTTCAGTTTTGTTACTGGGTGAAATGTAATGGGAGCAGGGATTTATTTATATGTACAACCAAAACGACAGGAGAAATGGATCTGTAGCGAGAGTTCGCAGTTTATCATGGATACTGTTTTATTTGGACCTAGAAAAAGGAAGTCAAAGATAGCTGTTTTATACTCCCTCTTTTTCGAAATGTAAGGTGTATTAGTTTTCAGATAAGTCAAGTTAGCTGTTTTATACGCCCTCTGTTTCAAAGCACCATTGACCAGTAGATGGGTATTCAAACTGAATACCCTTTATTTTTGTCAGAAGAATCATGTATGTGCGTACAACATATAGGTTTTTTTAGCACCGCATACTACGTATAGTAGGTGATATGCGAAAACGAAATTCGCACAGGATTTATGGCCCTTCACTCACACTCGTTCATGACCCACAGGCCCAGTGACCCAACAGTCTCTTGCCCGTAGGTGTAGCATTTTTGTATGGGATATCCTGAAAATTTATGTATCCCTGTAATCATTTTTATTTTTGACTGAGATATGTACGCATGCTCTGGCTTCAGAAGATCACACGCAGAACCGTTCGGCTCGACGGCGCCTCCCCAAAAGACCCCAATTCCGATCGCATTAAGGTTGGCCCATATAATTCATATACCTCCCATTCAAAATCTAGACCTAATTAATACTATTGCTAATAGCAGTACTATACCATACAAGGCAATGAATATTGGAGAATTACAATTCGGATATATGTAGACATGTATAAACATAGGACATAATTCCGACAAACAATAATTTCTTAATCTGTTCGTATTTTGCCACCGAGTTTTGGAAACTTGTCTAAAAAAGGAGAAAAACAATCTTGATTTATGCGCCGGGGGGCTTCAGTGAGGGTACATACTAGTATGAAATAATTCCAGATTTAGTGCTCGGTGCTGCACGGGATCGGGATGAGTTATAGCACCGGATCTCTATTCTCTCAGTCTCTCTATATATACGAGTAAATATTCCTCGTTGACAACCAAAGTGAGTGCCTGCCTAGCTACTGTTGTATCGGCCGGGGTATGGACAAGTACACGACTCACATCCTTGCACTAGCAGCCCTATTCTCTCTGTATCTCGTATGCTCTGCTACTGTTGCTCAATGTAAGCACAACAAGCGGGTTATGCACGCTTAATTTTTTCAGTTCTCCTTGAAGTACGCAGTATAGCTTCTAAAGACTTTTTTTTTAAATTTGTTTCATGTCTAATCTGTTGTGCGTTTATTTATTCTTCACTAAATTTCTTTTTCATATAACGATTGTTCGTTTGTTATCCCCTAGGCCGAATCATAGATGACACGGACAGCGAGAAGATCGATTTACCAAACGGGCTATGCGTTAAGAGTAAATGCCGCAGTACTCCAGAAGATTGCGTCTGTTGTTTGGCAGATAACAACTGCCACTGGACTATGGCCGAATGCAAGGCAGCGTGTAAAAAATCCTTACCCGCTCCTTAGTTTTCCAGCCTAGTCAAATTGGCTTACATATTTACCTGTCCCAAGAAAGAAATAATGCCTGCTGATATGCGTGTGGAAATACAGTTGTGCAATAAGATCAAGTAATATTCTAGCAATTGTTGCTATTTGGTTCGGCAAATTGCGTTTAAACTTTTACCAATTATGCCGGCTAAGTTCTAGCTAGTACAAGATTTTTGGTATGAAGGACCTTCACACTTTGCTACTTCTCGTTGTCTGGAAATTGTGGAAGCACCGAAATGATACGCTACTGCCGTGGAGTGCATCCCTCATGGTACAAGATCGCCGTATGAAGGACCTGCACACTTTGCTATTTCTCGCCGTCCGACAATTATGGAAGCACTAAAATGCGGTGGTTTTCGATGGAGCTACTCCATCGATGCACGGGGTAATTAGAAAGATAGGCAGATAGGGGCAATCTTGGATGGAGGCCGGGCTACTCCGAGGGGATCTCTCGAGTTTATTTACCGAGGTGTTTAGGTGGGTGAGTAGTGAGTAGTTCACTTGTATGGCTGAGTCACGTGCGCTTGTGCACGAGTTGTAATTTTGTGGACTGGGTTCTATCCCTCTTTCATTAATATAAGATACACACACTCATGCGTATTCTTAAAAAAAAAGTTTCTAGCTAGTAATACAACCTAGGTAATGTGAGGCCTAAACCACAAGTGCTTTTCCTTGATACACGTAGTGCAACGAGCGAATATGAACCGATCGATTGCCGTGTGGAGAAAGAGGCAATGAGTCTCTTGAAAACAAGATCTCTGTGTGGTTCTGATTCTTTTTTTTTTTTTGCGGGTGAAAAGGGCTGTGTGGTTCTGATTCAGCACTGAAACACATCTTAAGTTCTACAAAGATCTGTAAGAACAATTCCCACACTACTGATTTAAGAAAGTTGATTAATATGTGCATATATAATTTGTTAATACATATTCTGATGATTATATAATTAAAACATACGAGATTATTGAAGATAAAGTCATGCAGCCAAGCAATCTGAACAAGCAGCACAAGCAGTAACTACCACATTTGGGGTTTGCGTCCCACTAAACTACAACTTTTAAAAAAGTGAATGAAAACTACCAATTTTTTTTAATTTTGTGACAAAAACTACCACTTTCAGATAATGCCAGTTTAGACGATTTAAACATGTTTATGACATGTGGGACCCACTAAACTACAACTTTTAAAAAAGTGAACGAAAACTACCAATTTTTTTTTAATTTTGTGACAAAAACTACCACTTTCAGATAATGCCAGTTTAGACGATTTAAACATGTTTATGACATGTGGGACCCACCCGTCGGGGCTGACGTGGTGGCAAAGTCAACTCCGTTTATTTTGCCGTTAAGTTGACTGTTATTACAAGTGGGGCCCACACGTCGGCATCAACCTCCTTCCACCTCCTCCTCTCTCTGTGTGTCATGTCCTCGCGTCGGCCTCGATTTCTATTGCCAGGCTGAGTTCTCACGAGGCCCATTGCCACAGAAAGCCCAAAGTATGCCTCAGTCGGGCCAAAACAATTCTGCCCGGGAAATAATGAGATGCGGACGTGGATTTTTCCGTTGTGGTAGCGCCTCGTACAACGTCAGCGCACGCAGCCAGCCCGGGCAACTGCCCAGGGTGGCCGGGCGCTGGCCCCGCCACTGCCTACATACAGGTAAAACAACACTGCAATGGCCTCCTCCTGCCCAAGGACAAGTATGAGATCTAGTCTATCTACTATACCTACATACGTGTGCAAACCGACCACATGGCGAGAAGATCCTCCTACCGGTTCCGCCAACGATATGGAGCTGCGACGTCGAGGCGTGTCCCTCGCCTTTGATCTAGTCGTGTCGCGGCATTAAGAGGTGTTCCTCTTTCTGAAAGAAAGATCTCTTCTGCCCTCGCGGGACATCCATATACACTCGACGGAGCCTTGGTGGGTCTCGATGATGGGAACTTGATTGATTGGAGAAGAGCAACAGGAAATGTACTTATAAAGTGTGCTCCATTTGCTCGCCTTCTCGTCGTGGATCGACAATGGGAGAGCCGAAAATTCTTCCCGAGGTGCTGTTCATCGGGGCGTTTCATCGACCTAGTGAAGGACCCATGCGTTGCAGCTGAGCAGAAATTGTGGTCAGCCGAGTTTCAGAGTAGGTCGCTCTATCTTCATTGTCATTGCGGTGTCTTATGGTCATGCATTGCTCACAAGGAACTTATGACACAGTAGAGCTACCAAGTGATCCAGATCCGATGATGGAGCTGATGATTAGGAGCAGTTGAGGAATATGTGGACACTGCCCAAGAGGTCCATCTTAGCAAGCTACGAGATAGGGATTTTCATTATGCGGTGTTGAACAAGTTGTGGACCCACGTGTGGGCGCTCACATAACCAACCAACAACATGCTACTACGGTGGATACTGGCACACAAGGCTGACCTTAGGATGCACGAATATGTATTGGATTTGGTGACAAATGCAACCAAGGATGAGACGGGAGGTGGTCGGATGTAGTAAAAAGAGTGATAGGTGGGAACCCGATGAACGAGTTCACGTCCGAGGGTGGCCCGATCTTCACGTCGTAGGATCGAATCGGGGGGGATAACTAGTTGCAAGCAGCTGGGATAACTAGCTTTATACCTGCCAACAGTGGCGGAGACAGGGGGGCCAGCAGGGGCCCTGGCCCCCCTAACATCACTGATTTGGTACTAATATAGCAATGAACAGTGCAGAATTCAGAGAATAATACATGCATTAGTGTAGTTTGGCCCCTGTAATCCAAAGTTTGTGTCATTTGGCCCCCCTAATCTTTAATTACTGGCTCCGCCACTGCCTGCCAAGGTTGGATGCAACCCGTACGTTGGGGATGGCTGATCGAAGCTACAAGAACTCCAACCCGCTGTCCGAACAATCGCAGAACCACAAACCGGGACTAATCCACACAAAACGGCCGGAACCGTAGAGCACGAATCAGGGGGAACCAGAGGCTCCTTCTCGCGAATCCGAATGAACTCACAAGAGCAAAGGTAGCAAGGATCTCTCGGATCTCTCTAGCAGTCTTGCTGCATAAGCTTGTAGCTTAGTGGTTTGACAAAAGGTTTTGAAGAGGATGGGGGAGATGTGGTTTTATAGCAGGGACAACCCCCTTTAGCTAGGTGTGAAAATGGTTTGAAAAGTAAGCAGGTTTGCATGGCCTCCTTGGGGGAATAAGCAGTCACCTTTGGGAGTTGTTGGAGAGCTCCTCGGAAATTCGCGAAGTCTTGACAGCCTGGACACCTTCCACGAGCCTGGCTAGAACTTTTGACTCACAACTCCAAATGATGTGAGGTTTTTTGCATTGGAAAAATAATTTGATGTAGCTTATGTTGATGTACCCCTATGACCCCGTCTCTCCACTACATGGGTGTGGCACAACGAAACATCAGAGGTAAAAACTGACAGCATAAGCTTCACCTGAAACTTGTTTTCTCCAAACTTGTTCCTCCAGACCGGTTGCTTCAAGAGCTCATAGGTTGCTGGATTTCTTCCCTGTGATACCTAAGTTCAACCAACAACAATGGGGATGAAAGTGCAGCCATGTATTCAAGATTATAGTATGAACTTAAGTTAGCGTTCACGTGGGCATATGTTTGCTTGATTCGACTTAGTAATTCTTTCCAACTAAATTTTGCACATTTCGGAAATGTCATGTATGATGTACCCATGTGCTCATCATCCTCCCTCCCTTGATGAAGAGTCGTCCTCGACCCTCTTTGATCTGCAAAAGATAAGTAGAAGGGAAGTAGATAATATCCATGAAAAGAAATGATGTGATCCTCATTTGTAGCTTTCACCTTTGAATTGTGTTGCATCTGATCATGTACTTGTTTGTCACAACGTGCCATTTGTCCAGAGATGATTGGTGTTGTTTTGATGATCGAGATGTCCTCATCATCCCCCCTTTCTTGAAAAGGAGTCGTCCTCGACTCTGCCTGATCATCACACAAAAGAAAGCAGGGCAATACCAAATCATAATGCAAAGGTTTCATGATATAGAGAATTTTAGTTTTCAACTTTGCTATCTTATGGACGATGCCAATATGATGCTTTGTTCGACTTAGGAGTTCCTTCCAACAAAAATTTACATGAATTACAAACTTGTAATCAACAATGATCATATTCATGATACGTCTCCAACGTATCTATAATTTTTGATTGTTCCATGCTATTATATTATCTGTTTTGGATGTTTTATATGCATTAATATGCTATTTTATATTATTTTTGGGACTAACTTATTAACCTAGAGGCCAGTGCCAGTTTCTGTTTTTTCCTTGTTTTTGAGCCTCGCAGAAAAGGAATACCAAACGGAGTCCAAACGGAATAGAACTTCACGATGATTTTTCTTGGACCAGAAGACACCCAGGGGACTTGGAGTACAAGTCAGAAGAGCCACGAGGCAACGACAAGGGTGGAGGGCGCGCCCTAGGAGGGGTGCCCCTGCCTTGTGGGCCCCTCGGTGACCCCCTGACCTAGCTCTTCCTCCTATATATTCACAAATATTCCAGAACCACCAGAGCTCTATCTTCATTTTCATTGCGGTGTCTTATGGTCATGCATTGCTCACAAGGAACTTATGACACAGTAGAGCTACCAAGTGATCCAGATCCGATGATGGAGCTGATGATTAGGAGCAGTTGAGGAATATGTGGACACTGCCCAAGAGGTCCATCTTAGCAAGCTACGAGATAGGAATTTTCATTATGCGGTGTTGAACAAGTTGTGGCCCCACGTATGGGTGCTCATAGAATCGACCAGCGACATGCTACCAGGGTGGATACTGGCACACAAGGCTGACCTTAGGATGCACGATCATGTATTGGACTTGGTGACAAATGCAACCAAGGATGAGACGGGAGGTGGTCGGATGTAGTAGAAGGAGCTTTTGTATGGTATTATTATGAACAGGGAGATAATGAAATTAAAGGAAGCCTACACCGGAATCGGCAAAACAAAATCAACAATAATAGCAGTCATACATCTTTGACAACACCTCCACTGCCATGTTCGCGCGCAGACTGCTATCCCGGCGAAGCCAGCAGAGCTGAGTCCTAGTACTTGTTAATCTTTGCACCTTTCCAAGCATGGAGGGAGTACTATCCAACGTGGGCATGCTCTATTTTGGCCTGATTTTTTTATTTTAAAAAGTTAACCCAATCTTTTTCAGAGCTGTATGGCTGCGATTCTCCGGCCTGCGTCCATGTCATAATGTCGTCGTGCGGTTTGTGTCGTCCACGTTTTGGCGAGCAATATCCGAAGAGTTTCATCAAATTTAAAAGAAAGATAGGAGTAGTTTTCAAATATAGGAGTATAAGAAAAATCTCACTTCTTGTTCAAAAAAGGAAAAAAAAGAGATAATCTTGTAAACCGCAGCTAGCTCACCAATCGAATTATGCACCAACCGTACGTTGCATGCAAATGGCTTGTTTGAACGTGCAGGCGTGCAGCTCTATCTGCATAATACACGACGTCCACGGACTGTATTCCATCCATATACGTACCGCAGCTGTCCTCTTTCTAGACGTAGGAATCTTTTCTAGATTCTAGACTAAATGGTTTTTAAACTGTGATTCTTAGTGGTATTGTTAGTGTAATGTTAGTCCTTTGTAAATGGACACTGTATCTGCTATCTGTGCGGGTTTGAATAGTGTGGACCCGTTAAAAGTTTGGGTTGTGGACCTGTTTAAAAGCGAATTGCCGGATAGAAAAACAGTGGACAGGGGACACTTGGCATCCTTTAGTTGACCAAAAAATATGACCGAAAGCAAATTCATTTTCATCCGGATGTAAAATATGACTAAAAGAAAGGTAGTTTTCAAATATAGGAGTATAAGAAAAATCTCACTTCTTGTTCAAAAATGAAAAAAAAAAGATAATCTTGTAAACCGCAGCTGGCTCACCAATCGAATTATGCGCGTACGTTGCATGCAAATGGCTTGTTTGAACGTCCAGCTCTATCTGCATAATGGACGACGTCCAGGGACTGCATTCCATCCATATACGTACCGCAGCTGTCCTCTTTCTAGACGTAGGAATCTTTTCTAGATTCTAGACTAGATTCAGATAGGTATCCCAATATTCAAACCTCTTTATCTCCAACATAGATTGCCATCCAGCCGGAGCTATATATATGCTCTCCACGATTGCACCATCCATCCATCCTCCTCTCCTGCCCGTCCCTCCTCACGCACACGATGGCCCTCTCCAAGCACACCGTCGCCGTGCTCTTTGCCCTGCTGGCCATCGCCGCGACGCTGCAGCCGTCAGACGCGAGGCTCCGGTCCGCCGCCGCAAACCAAGAAGAAGCCAAAGCCACCACCACGGCCGATGGAGGCTCCCCGTCTCTTCCCAGCCTGCCACTGCCCCAGATCCCCGGTATGCCCAGCCTACCACCAATATTCCGCTCCCTTTTCCCGCCACTGCCCCAGATCCCCGGCCTGCCTCCGCTCTTTGGGCCGCTCCCAGGTGCACCGCCATCCCAAGGGTTGCCTCAGATCCCCGGCATGCCACACATCCCACTCCCCACTCGTTCGCCAAGCCCGCCACCTCCGAAGGAGTGCCTGACGCCGTTGACGGCCATGATACCGTGCATGGACTACCTCGCCAACATCACTGTGTTCTCACCGCCAGGCACCTGCTGTGACGGCCTCAAATCTGTCATCAGCAGCGCGCCGATCTGCCTATGCCACGGCCTGAACAACAATGGCGGCATGAGCAAGCTGTTCCCCAAGCCCATCGATCCCATCCGCATGCTCATCCTTCCGGCTAGGTGTGGCGCCATGATACCCCTGCAGACGATCTTCTCCTGCGCCAGTAAGTTGCACCAACTCTATCTTCCTTGTTTTTTGTGTTCTTATATATACTTCTTTGAAGGAGATTAATTAACTTGTGATGATCTGACAGCCCAACCATTGCCGCCGCTGACGCCTCCAGCTACGTCTCCGGCGCCTCCTGCTGCTGCTTCTCCCGCGCCATCACCATCATCATCACCTTGAGGTTATCTTGATTTCTCATATATGCGTTGAACAACAGCCTTAAATTATTTCCGTACTAGTATTATGTTTAGCCTCTGACATTAATTTCGCCTTTGCGTTTTTGTGTCGCAGAATCACCCTAGAGTAGCAGAAGGATGGATGCATGGATCGACGATGGTTTCGTCAGGATTAGATAGAGTCAAATTATCGTTTTAGTTGGTTTTGCTTAGGTACAGAGAAAAATATCGATCAGCTAGCGTTTAGGGGGTTCAGGACGTACGTCATACGTAGTTCCTAGTGGTACTTAGTTACATTAGTAGAGTCAATCATGTAATCGATATTGGATAATATATAAATTAGATGCATATTATGTTATTGCTGCCCATAATTGTGTTGTTTGTGTGATGGCCCAGAGTTAACGCTGGGTTGATGTGATCTACTGTATATGCGTGCATGTTTGGTTCTGTTCATACACGAAAGTCTTTGGATCGTACTACAAAGGAAACTGAGACAATTATTTTGACCAATTCCCCAAGTTATCAAGAGCAAAAACATGTGACCTTGTTCTAAAAAAAAATAAACATATGCCGCTCGATTGGTTAGCCGATCGACCAGACAGTGAAGCTTCTCCATTTCGCTCGATTAGTTAGCCGGCCGTGTGGACACTGAAGCAATCGAACAAAGCAGAGGAGGCAGCAGCTCCAGAAAGAACAGAGCAAAGCAGAGGAGGGAAAAACTTCGGAAACTACATAGCAAAGCAGAGGGAACACATTCAGCAAGAACAGAGCAACGCTAAAACCCCAGATACGGTACATAAAGGCAAGAAATAAGCGGTGGACTAAGCGGCGTTTTATTTATCGAAATTCAAGGTAAATGTGGCCTTCATTCTTTTTTAACAGCCATTTGCCGATACAAAATTCCAGTTCACATCTTCAGATGGTTTTTCCGTCCCGGTAGCTAGCGTTCGGTTAGATAGATAAATGGCTTTCGTGATGTAGGCCACAACAAAATACTGAGAGATGCATTCATAATCCGTCACTGTTCTGCCTGCAGCACAATGGTATACATGCTTATTACACAGGTCCAGTAAACTGAAGATGTCCTCATGATTATTATGCAAAACACGGTGCTAGTTATTGGAAAAGGATAACATATGACAGTGCATGTATTAGGTGAAGGGACCTGAATATCTGGCGTACGTCAAAAGAAAATCCTGAAATCTAGGAAACTAATAAATGTATGGCTACCCGATTTATTATTTATTTTTGCCATGCTCTGGTGAATAAAACTATCACATATTTTTTGAAAAAAATCAAAGTGAACCATAAAGAATGCAAAAAGTGCCATGCTTCCACAAAAGTTATGCTACACCAAGTTCGGAATTAAAGAAAAAAGTCATACTCAAATTTGCAAAACATTTTAATTCGCGTGACAAGAATTCCTTGGCAAATTCAAATATTTACCATCACTATATAAATTCAAAGATTTACCACAAAGAAAAGTTTAAAAATTTGCCATGTGCCAAGTTTAATAATTCATAGATTTGCCATGCGACAACAGTAAAAGTTCAAAGATTTGGTAAATTTATATATTGTTGGGAAATATTGCAAATTCTTGTAACAAGGAATTCTTTGGCAAAATTTCATAGATTTTCCATGACTGTCTATATACAAAAAAATATTTGACAAATTTATATATTCTTGGGTATTATTGCAATTTATTATGACAAAGAATTCTTTGGCAAAATTCATAGATTTTCCATTAACGTCTACATACAAACAATTATTTATATATATTCTTGGGCAATATTGCAAATTCTAAAGAGTTCTTTGGTAAAATTCATAGATTTGACATGAATGTCTAGATACAAAAAATCATTTGGCAAATTTATATATTCTTGAGAACATCTAGACCTGGCTTGATTTAATGAACATTTGCCAAGCATGGCAAACTAAAAAATAGTCATTGTAAAAGGATGCAATTAGGCATCTTTTTGGAATTCAATTTGTCATGGATGTAAAACTTGCCATGAATTTACCTTTTTCTTGTGAGAAAGGCAGAAATTTGCCATGACGATAAATCTGATAGTATATAAAACATAATTTACCATGGTATGTTAAAAGAACAAATTTGCCATGGTAACTGCAATAATTTTTCATGGTCTAATTAATAAAGTTGCCATGATCTAATTAATAAAACTGCCGTGCTACCTACACTATATTTTTCATGGTAAGTCTACTAAATTTGACATGGTAGTAAGTCTAATCAATGTTGAGGATATCGCTTATCGTTATCGTGTCGGTCAGCTGGAGATTAGAGATTAATCAGAAATCGGCCGATTAATCGATTTTATCGGTCGACTATTAATCGGATAATTTTTGCAAATCCCTGGTTCCCAACACTAAAATACGCTATATTCAACACCAAAACAATATTGGACAGAAGTGTTACCTTGATTGCTAGCCTTTGAATCCTCGTATATAATGGCAAACAAAATAGGACAACAGTACATACTGCGTAACAAGGTCCACAAAACACAAATAAACATAGTTTTTGCAAACATAATGCTATGAATAGGTCTGATTTATCGGTAGATTCTCGATAAATCGCTTGACAGAGCGATAAATCGGCCCAAAAGATAAACGGTGAAGATAAGGCATAATTTTATCGGTCACCCCCCAATTAGCGATAAATCGGAAGATTAATCGCTGAATCGGAAGATTTCTTGAACAGTGAGTCTAATAAATTTTCCGTGATCCAAAAGCCCAACTAAAAAAAATTATAATTTGTCTATATTTTCCATAATGCTCTAAGATTCTAAGTTTGTCATGTTTTGGAAAAAGAAATGTTTTCAAATTGCCATGTAATCATTAGAAGTATTTTTTCAAAATTTGTTGGGTGTGTACAAAACTCCTAGAGTTTCCATGTGAACATTAAATATATTTCTCTAAATTTTCTATGTTTTGGGAAAAGAAATGTTTCTAAAATTTTATTTCACCGGAAGAAAGAATTTTCAAAGCTAGCGATGTGTGGATAACAAAAATCATAGATTTTCCATGTGAGTATTAATTTTTTTTAATTTGCCATGTGACTCTTAGAGACAATTGCAAAAAATTTCATGTCTTATATACCAAAAAACAAAATATTGACATCTAAAAATTAGTCTGTTACCATTTGGACAACACGAAAAATTGTAAAATAATTGCCATTTTACATGTTTTGAAATTGATAAATTTACCAAGTCCAATGTCGAGATTTAAGAAAAAATGTTCACTAAAAAATCATGGCAAAAAAACCTTTTGGAAAAAAGACAAAAACATGTTTTTGTAAAAGTCACATGGCAAAAAAAATTATAAAAATATAAGTTTTTGCCGTATGCTATGTAGACAAAAAGAATTTAGAAAACAAAATGCCTTGGTGAATACAATGAATTTTCCATGATATGTCCAATAAAATTCGACATAGTAATTTCAACAAAAAGAATTTTCCAAGGTATGTACAAATAGAAATGCCATGGTAAATACAGTAATTTGACAATGTCTGATTCGAAAATAATAGTACCTAATTTTCGTTTTTCTTCTCGAATACGCACGAGTGTGCGTACTATATATTAAAGAAGAGGAAGGGGTAAAGAGCCCTCCACCTTGATGTTTACATATTACATTACGTGCAACATCCATTCCACCCTATCTAAAGCGAGTAGTCCTAACTTCTTGCGGTAGCCCACGTTGACAGCGCTGCAAAGAAAGTCGTGGTGTCACTTTTGAGTAGGCCGGCCTTCTTCCACGTCCTGCCCTTGCCCTCCACTCTCTCTAATACATGGTTGAGACTTGAGAGATGACATTGCACCATCTAATGCAATGGCATTACGGTGTTTCCAAAGAATTACTAACTTTATTCTGAGACCGACTAATGTGAGTAATACTAGTTCTACGAAGACTCAAAAGGTATTTTATCTCCTTCACCAAGGAAGAGTAAAGCGATCTATCAACCTCGCGAGATTGAATCATCTTTACTGCTAGTGAAGAATCCATTTCAATTGCGACCGGCAAGTCGATGCGTGACAAGGCTAAAGATAGGCATTCTATACACGCACCAAGTTCCACTTCCAGTGCATCCCGTCGACAGAAAAGTTGCCTGCATGAAGAGAAAATGATCGCACCACTTCCATCGCGCAATACCATGCCTGACCCAGCTCTATCATCCAGAGAGAATGAACCATCGCAGTTTAGTTTAGACCATCCTTGCAATGGAGGAAACCACCTCAAGGGTGCAGCATCAGACTCAATTTTATGTGGCTTGGGAAGATTATGTACAGGAACTATCGCTGATTTACCTTTGCACGGATCAACAAAGGGTTCATGTTTAATGCACAACAACGAATCCAAATAAGTGCACAAGAATCTCTTCGACACCTCAACCGGGGGCAGATCTTTCTGATGCACTATTTCATTTCTGATATGCCAGCTCCTCCACATAGTCATCAGCAGCATGCAACGTTCAACTTCAGGCGGAGAATCGAGAGTATTCAACATCCACTCCTTACCTGAATGTGTGATGGATTTTAGCTCAGGTAGGCGCCATATTGTTGGGGAACGTTGCATGGGAAACAAAAAATTTCCTACGCTCACCAAGATCAATATAGGAGATGAACATCTACGAGAGGAGATATTGGATCTACATACCCTTGTAGATCGCTAAGCGGAAGCGTTAAAAAATGCAGTTGATGTAGTTAAACGTCTTCGCGATCCAATCACGATCCGTCCCGCGAACTCCCGATCCAAGTGCCGAACGGACGGCACCTCTGCGTTCAACACACATACGGCTTGATGACGCCTTCACCTCCTCGATCCAGCGAGCGATGGTGAAGTAGTAGCTCGAGTCCTCCGGCAGCACGACGGCACGGTGGCGGTGGTGATGGAATCTCAGCAGAGCTTCGCTAAGCACTACGAAGAGGAAGAGGGCTACGAGGGAGAGGGAGGGCAGCGCCGTGGCATAGATGGGTGCGGCTGCCCTCCCTCTACCTCTCTATATATAGGGGGAAGGGGGGAGGAGGAGGAGGCGCCCTAGGTTTTCCCCTAGGGGGGCCGGCGGCCACAAGGGCAACCCTAGATGGGTTTTGGGTGGCCCCCCTAGGTGCCTTGCACCCCAAGCAAGGGGGAGGCAGCCCTAGGGGGGCGCACCAACCCTCCTGGGATCGTGAGCTGAGGTGAGGGGGCACACAACCCCTTAGTGGGCTGGTGTGCCTCCCTCCCTTGGCCCATGAGGCCCCCAAAACCCCTTTCGGTTCTCCTGGTCATAACCCGGTACCCCCGAAACACGTTCGGACTCCGATTCCCTTCGTCATATATATCGATCTTCACCTCCGGACCATTCTAGAGTTCCTCGTCATGTCTGGGATCTCATCTGGGACTCCGAACAACCTTCGGTTACCACCAAAACAACTCAACTATACTTACTCGTCACCAAACGTTAAGTGTGTAGACCCTACGGGTTCGAGAACTATGCAGACATGATCGAGACACATCTACGGTCAATAAGCAATAGCGGGACCTGGATGCCCATATTGGTTCCTACATATCCTACGAAGATCTTATCAGTCGAACCTCGATGTCAAGGATTCAGCTAATCCCGTATGCAATTCCTTTGTCTATCGTTATGTTACTTGCCCGAGATTCGATCGTCGGTATCTCCATACCTAGTTCAATCTCATTACCGGCAAGTCTCTTTACTCGTTCCGTAATACAAGATCTCGTGGCTAACTCTTTAGTCACATTGCTTGCAAGCTTACTGTGATGTTGTATTACCGAGTGGGCCCTGAGATACCTCTCCGTCATACGGAGTGACAAATCCCAGTCTTGATCCATGCCATCTCAACAGACACCCTCGGAGATACCTGTAGAGCAACTTTATAGTCACCCAGTTACGTTGCGGAGTTTGGTACACACAAGGTACTCCTCCAGTGTCAGTGAGTTGCATGATCTCATGGTCATAGGAACATATACTTGACATGCAGAAAATGATAGCAATAAACTTGATACGATCATATGCTACGTTCATAGTTTTGGTCTTGTCCATCACATCATTCTCCTAATGATGTGATCCCGTTATCAAATGACAACTCATGTCTATGGCTAGGAAACCATAGCCATCTTTGATCAACGATCTAGTTCGGTAGAGGCTCACTAGGGACATGTTGTTGTCTATGTATCGACACATGCATTTGAGTTTCCGGTCAATACAATTATAGCATGGATAATAAATGATTATCATGAACAAGGAAATATAATAATAACCACTTTATTATTGCCTCTAGGGCATATTTCCAACAGTCTCCCACTTGCACTAGAGTCAATAATCTAGCATTACATAGTAATGAATCTAACACCCATAGAGTTCTGGTGTTGATCATGTTTTGCCCGTGAAAGAGGTTTAGTCAACGGATCTGCAACATTCAGATCTGTATGTACTTTGCAAATGTTTATGTCCTCCTCCTTGACCCAGTCGCGGATGGAATTGAAGCGTCGCTTTATGTGTCTGGTCCTCTTGTGAAACCTTGGTTCCTTGGCCAGAGCAATGACACCAGTGTTGTCACAGAGCAGAGTCATTGGGTCCAGTGCACTAGGCACAACTCCAAGATCTGTCATGAACTGCTTCATCCAGACACCTTCCTTTGCTGCCTCCGAGGCAGCTATGTACTCTGCTTCACTTGTAGAATCAGCTACCACGCTTTTCTTGGAACTGCACCAGCTTACCGCTCCCCCATTTAGAATATATATACGTATCCGGTTTGAGACTTAGAGTCATCCGGATCAGTGTCAAAGCTTGCATCGACGTAACCCTTTACGACAAGCTTTTGATCACCTCCATAAACAAGAAACATTTCCTTAGTCATTTTCAAGTACTTAAGGATATTCTTGACCGCTGTCTAGTGTTCCACTCCGGGATTACTTTGAAACCTTCCAGCCATACTTATGGCAAGGCTGACATCTGGTCTCGTGCACAGCATCGCATACAAAATAGAGCCTATGGCTGAAGCATAGGGGATGACACTCATCTTTTCTCTATCCTCTATAGTCGTTGGGCATTGAGTCTTACTCAACTTCAAACCTTGCAAAACAGGAAAGAACCCCTTCTTGGACTAATCCATTTTGAACTTCTTCAAAATCTTATCAAGGTATGTGCTTTGTGAAAGTCCTATTAAGCGTCTCGATCTATCTCTATAGATCTTGATGCCTAATATGAAAGCAGCTTCTCCTAGGTCCTTCATTGAAAAAATCTTGTTCAAATATTCCTTCACGTTTTCTAAAAGTTCTATATTGTTTCCAATCAACAATATGTCATCCACATATAATATTTGAAACGCTATAGAGCTCCCACTCACTTTCTTGTAAATACAAGATTCTCCAAAAACTTGTATAAACCCAAACGCTTTGATCACCTCATAAAAGCGAAGATTCCAACTCCGAGATGCTTGCACCAGTCCATAAATGGATCGTTGGAGTTTGCACACTTTGTCAGCATTCTCTGGATCGACAAAACCTTCCGGTTGCATCATATACAACTCTTCCTTAAGGAAACCATTAAGGAACGCTGTTTTGACATCCATCTACCAGATTTCATAATCGAATAATGCAGCTATTGCCAACATGATTCTGACGAACTTAAGCATCACTACGGGTGAGAAAGTCTCATCGTAGTCAACTCCTTGAACTTGTGAAAACCCCTTTGCCACAAGTCGAGCTTTATAGACGGTGACATTACCGTCCGCGTCCGTCTTCTTCTTGAAGATCCATTTATTCTCAATGGCCTTTCGCCCTTCAGGTAATACTTCCAAAGTCCATACTTTGTTTTCATACATGGATCCCATCTCGTATTTCATGGCCTCTAACCATTTGTCGGAATCCAGGCCCACCATCGCCTCTCCATAGCTCGTAGGTTCACCGTTGTCCAACAACATGACCTCTAAGACAGGGTTACTGTACCACTCAGGAGCTGTACGTACCCTTGTCGACCTACGAGGTTCGATAGTAACTTGATCCGAAGCTTCATGATCATTATCATTAGCTTCCTCTTCAATTGACATAGTGCCACAGAAACATCTTTCTGTGCTGCGCTACTCTCTGGTTGAAGTGAAGGTTCAACAACCTCATCAAGTTCTATCTTCCTCCCACTCAATTCTTTCGAGAGAAACTCTTTCTCAAGAAAGAACATGTTCTTAGCAACAAACACTTTGCCCTCAGATCTGAGATAGAAGGTATACCCAATCGTCTTCTTTGGGTATCCTATGAAGACACATTTGTCCGCTTGGGGTTTGAGCTTTTCCAGCTGAAGCCTTTTGACATAAGCATCGCAGCCCCAAACCTTAAGGAACGACAGCTTAGGTTTCTTGCCAAACCATAGTTCACACGATGTCGTCTCTACGGACTTAGATGGTGCCCTATTTAAAGTGAATGCAGCTGGCTCTAATGCATAACCCCAAAACGAGAGTGGCAGATCGGAAAGGGACATCATAGAACGCACCATATCTAATAAGGTACAATTACGATGTTCGGACACACCATTACGCTGTGGTGTTCCAGGTGGCGTCAACTGTGAAACGATTCCACATTGTCTTAAGTGATTGCCAAACTCATAACTCAGATACTCTCCCCCTTGATCAGATCATAGGAATTTGATCTTCTTGTTACGATGATTCTCAACTTCACTCTGAAATTGCTTGACCTTTTCAAATGTTCCAGACTTATGCTTCATTAAGTAAACATACCCATATCTACTCAAGTCATCGGTGAAGGTGAGAAAATAACGATATCCACCGCGCACGTCAACACTCATCGGACCGCACACATCAGTATGTATGATTTCCAACAAGTCACTTGCCCATTCCATTGTTCCGGAAAATGGGGTTTTGGTCATCTTGCCCATGAGGCATGGTTCGCATGTGTCAAGTGACTCCAAAAGCCAATCAGCATGGAGTTTCTTCATGCGCTTAACACCAGTATGACCTAAGCGGCAGTGCCACAAGAAAGTGGTACTATCATTATCAACTCTACATCTTTTTGCATCAATGTTATGAACATGTGTATCATCACTATCGAGTTTCAATAAGAATAAACCCCTCACAATGGGTGCATGACCATAAAAGATATTACCCATATAAATAGAACAACCATTATTCTCTGATTTAAATGAGTAACCGTCTCGCATTAAACAAGATCCAGATATAATGTTCATGCTCAACGCAGGCACTAAATAACAATTATTCAGGTTCATCACCAATCCCGATGGTAATCGAAGAGCGAGCGTGCCAACGGCGATCACATCAACCTTGGAACCATTTCCCAAGCACATCATCTCTTTGTCCTTCGCTAGCCTCCATCTATTCCGTACTTCCTGCTTTGAGTTGCAAATGTGAGCAACCGAACCGGTATCAAATACCCAGGCACTACAACGAGAGTTGGTAAGGTACACATCAATAAGATGTATATCATATATACCTTTGTTGACGTTGGCCCCCTTCTTGTCGGCCAGATATTTGGGGCAGTTCCACTTCCAGTGGCCAGTTCCCTTGCAATAGAAGCACTCAGTCTCCGGCTTGGGTCCAGCCTTGGGTTTCTTCACGGGAGGAGCAACTACTTTGCCACCTTTCTTGAAGTTTCCCTTCTTTCCCTTGCCTTTCTTGAAACTAGTGGTTTTATTCACCATCAACACTTGATGCTCCTTTTGGATGTCTGACTCAGCGACTTTCAGCATCGTGAACAGCTCGGAGACTGACTTGTTCATCCCTTGCATGTTATAGTTCAACACAAAGCTCTTGTAGCTAGGTGGCAGCGATTGAAGAACTCTGTCAGTGACAGCCTCTGGCGGGAGCTCAACTCCCAACTCAGCCAGACGGTTGTAGTACCCAGACATTCTGAGTATGTGCTCACTGATAGCCCCGTTCTCCTCCATCTTGCAGGCGTAGAACTTATCGGAGGTCTCATACCTCTCGATCCGGGCATTCTTCTCAAAGATAAACTTCAACTCCTAGAACATCTCATATGCTCCATGACGTTCAAAACGCCTTTGAAGTCCCGGCTCTAAGCCATACAGCATGGCGCACTAAACTATTGAGTAGTCATCAACACATGACTGCCAGGCATTCACAACGTTCACAGTTGCTGGAGGGGGTGGCGCACCAAGCGGTGCATCAAGGACATAAGCCTTTTGGGCAGCCGTGAGGATAATCCTCAGATTACGTGCCCAGTCCACAAAGTTACTTACATCATCTTTTAGCTTAGCTTTCTCTAGGAACGCATTGAAATTAAGGGGAGCTACTGCGCGGGCCATTGATCTACAACATAAATTTGCAAAGGCAACTTTAGACTATTGTTCATGATAACGAGTTCAACTAATCATATTACTTAAGAACTCCCACTCAAATCGACATCCCTCCGGTCGTCTGAGTGTAACATGATCCAAATTCACCAACCCAAGTCCGATCATCACGTGAGATGAGGTGGTTTCAATGGTGAACATCTCCATGTTGATCATATCTACTATATGACTCATGTTCGACCTTCTGGTCTCTTGTGTTCCGAGGCCATGTCTGTACATGCTAGGCTCGTCAAGTTTAACCCAAGTGTTCCGCATGTGCAAAACTTGCTTGCACCCGTTGTATGCGAACGTAGAGTCTATCACACCCGATCATCACGTGGTGCTTCGAAACGATGAACTTTCGCAACGGTGCACACTTGGGGAGAACACAATTTTATCTTGAAATTTTAGTGAGGGATCACCTTATAATCCTACCGTCGTCCTAAGCAAAATAAGATGCATAAAAGGATTAACATCACATGCAAATCATAAGTGACATGATATGGCCATCAACTTGTGCTTTTGATCTTCATCTCCAAAGCACCGGCATGATCTCCATCGTCACCGGCATGACACCATGATCTCCATCATCATGATCTCCATCATCGTGTCGCCATCGGGGTTGTCACACCAACCATGCTTCTACTACTATTGCTACTGCTTAGCGAGAAAGTAAAGCATTACGTAGCGTTTAACGATTGACAAGCAGGTCATACAATAATTAAAGACAACCCTATGGCTCCTGCCGGTTGCCGTATGCATCGACATGCAAGTCGATATAAACTATTACAAACATGATCATCTCATACATCAAATATATTTAATCATGTATTTGGCCATATCATATCACAACATACCCCACAAAAACAAGTTAGACGTCCTCTAATTTGTTGTTGCATGTTTTACGTGGCTGCTATGGGTATCTAGCAAGAACGATTCTTACCTACGCAAAACCACAACGGTGATATGCAAGTTGCTATTTAACCTTCTACAAGGAACGCCTTCGTCGAATCCGATTCAACTAAGGTGGGAGAGACAGACACCCGCCAGCCATCTTTATGCAACAAAGTCACATGTCAGTCGATGGAACCGGCCTCATGTACGTGGACATGTAAAGTTGGTCCGGGCCGCTTCATCCCACAATACCGTCGAATCAAGAAAAGACCAAGAAAGGAAGCAATCTGAATATCAACGCCCACAAACTCCTTTGTGTTCTACTCATGATGTCATCTATGTATAGACCTAGCTCTGATACTACTGTTGGGGAACATTGCATGGGAAACAAAAAAATTCCTACGCTCACCAAGATCAATCTAGGAGATGAACATCTACGAGAGGAGAGATTGGATCTACATACCCCTGTAGATCGCTAAGCGGAAGCGTTAAGAAATGCGGTTGATGTAGTCGAACGTCTTCGCTATCCAATCATGATCCGTCCCCCGAACTCCCGATCCAAGTGCCGAACGGACGGCACCTCCGCGTTCAACACACGTACGGCTCGATGACGCCTTCACCTCCTCGATCCAGCGAGCGATGGTGAAGTAGTAGCTCGAGTCCTCCGGCAGCACGACGGCGCGGTGGCGGTGGCGGTGGAATCTCAGCAGAGCTTCGCTAAGCACTACAGAGAGGAAGAGGGCTACGAGGGAGAGGGAGGGCAGCTCCGTGGCAAAGATGGTTGCGGCTGCCCTCCCTCTACCCCTCTATATATAGGGGAAAGGGGGGAGGAGGAGGCGCCCTAGGGTTTCCCCTGGGAGGCCGGCGGCCACAAGGGCAACCCTAGATGAGTTTTGGGTGGCCCCCTAGGTGCCTTGCCCCCTAAGCAAGGTGGAGGCAGCCCTAGGGGGCGCACCAACCCCCTGGGATCGTGGCTGAGGTGAGGGGGCGCACAGCCCCTTACTGGGCTGGTATGCCTCCCTTCCTTGGCCCATGAGGCCCCCCAACACTTGCCGGGGCAGCCGAAACCCCTTTCGGTTCTCCTGGTCATAACCCGGTACCCCCGGAACACTTCCGGACTCCGATTCCCTTCGTCCTATATATCGATCTTCACCTCCGGACCATTCCGGAGTTCCTCGTCATGTCCGGGATCTCATCCGGGACTCCGAACAACCTTCGGTTACCACCAAAACAACTAAACTATACTTATATCATCACCAAACGTTAAGTGTGTAGACCTTGCGGGTTCGATAACTATGCAGACATGACCGAGACACATCTACGGTCAATAACAAATAGCGGGACCTGGATGCCCATATTGGTTCCTGCATATTCTACAAAGATCTTATCGGTCGAACCTCAGTGTCAAGGATCAGCTAATCCCGTATGCAGTTCCTTTGTCTATCGGTATGTTACTTGCCCGAGATTCGATCGTCAGTATCTCCATACCTAGTTCAATCCCGTTACCGGCAAGTCTCTTTACTCGTTCCGTAATACAAGATCTCGTGGTTAACTCTTTAGTCACATTGCTTGCAAGCTTACTGTGATGTTGTATTACCGAGTGGGCCCTGAGATACCTCTCTGTCATACGGAGTGACAAATCCCAGTCTTGATCCATGCCAACTCAACAGACACCCTCAGAGATACCTGTAGAGCACCTTTATAGTCACCCAATTATGTTGCGACGTTTGGTACACACAAGGTACTCCTCCGGTGTCAGTGAGTTGCATGATCTCATGGTCATAGGAACATATACTTGACATGCATAAAACGATAGCAACAAACTTGATACGATCATAATGCTATGTTCATAGTTTGAGTCTTGTCCATCACATCATTCTCCTAATGATGTGATCCTGTTATCAAATGACAACTGATGTCTATTGCTAGGAAACCATAGCCATCTTTGATCAACGAGCTAGTTTGGTAGAGGCTCACTTATAGGGACATGTTGTTATCTATGTATCCACACATGCATTTGAGTTTCTGGTCAGTACAATTATAGCATGGATAATAAACGATTATCATGAACAAGGCAATATAATAATAACCACTTTATTATTGCCTCTAGGGCATATTTCCAACACATATGTCAGACATAGTACCCTATAGTTCCACAGCTCTTGGTCATATACAAAAAGGATGAAAATTGTCTTCTATTCCTTTATCACAAATTGGGCAAGTAGCTGAAATTTCAAATCCTCTTTTTATGCTTGTTTTCCCATGTAGGTAGGGAATTGGTCGTACAACGCCATGCAAAGTTACGGACTGTAGGGGGCACATCGAAAGACCAAATAAGGTTCCATACTTTCCTACTGCCATGAGGTACTGAACTTGACACACCATCTGTTTCTACAGCAGCAAGGTTCAGCGCAAAGTTGCGCTTTTGACTAAGAAACAACCATGTGTACCCGGTCCCCAAGCCAATGTATCATCCTTGAGTCGCGGCAAAGCTCGAATCTTTAGTATTTCCATGACATCACAAGGTAGAAGGTAGGACTATAGAACCTGAACATTCCAGGAACAATTTGTATTCAACGGCTCTAAAATGAAATGAATCCTACATCTTCCTTGCAAAGAAACTGGCTTGTATGAAAAATGTCTACGAATCCAAATGTCTCTCCACACCCAAATACTTTTGTGACACCCCTGTGTAACTACCACTGTGATCAACTGCTAATAATGCCAAGTCATATCATTTGCAGTGCCAAGCCAAAGTGGTTAATACAAACCATTCAAATATTTCTCTGGAAATCAACTCCAATTCAAAAGTGCAAAATGAATTTTCTCAAACACAATGGGAAAAATGTTCACTAAATAGCAAATATTCCAGAAGCACTCATAAAAATATAACCAATGGTATTTGGAGTAGTTAAAAGACCCCAACAACATGAAACAGCACCAAAACAGAATTATTTAATCTAATTAAATTCATTTCAAATTCAAATAAAATTCTACTTGGCCCAAACCAATTTTTGGTGAAAGGTAATATCACAATGTAATATTTGGGCCAAGTCCCACATTTTATACAAGAGCACAAGTGGCCTAACTATTTCAAAACATCAAAGAAATAAAGAAAAGGCAGAAAACAGAAAATAAAATAAAAAGTGCCACTGTGCACTGGTCCAAGTGCACAGTGCCAGCACCACGGCCCACCAGCCCATTCCCCTCTCTCTCTTACCTGCGTGTCGCCGCCGTTGTGGAGGAGCGCGCGCGCGCCGATGCGGCGCCGACACCGCGATGCCGCGACCGCCCGCGAAGGGATTAGGCCAAGGCCGTGCTTCCCCCCGGGCCTCCTCCGCCATTCCCCCCCCCCCACTTTCCTCGCTCAATCCTCCCTCCTCTCTCTCAAGCACTCCCCTTCCCTTCCTCTCTGCCCGAGCGGCACCGACGCCGCGCGCCGAGCTCCGACGCGGCCACCGACGCCCGCCTGCCTCACCGACTAGTCCGGTGGACTCGCCGCGGTCTCCCTCTTCTTCTGGTGGTCTCAGGCGAGGCCAAGGAGCCGTGCAATGGCAGTTCGTCTCCATCCCCTTCTCCGACCGCCGCGAAGCTCCGGCGAACCTCAGCTGACCGCTGCTGCTACTAAGCTGACCACCAGCCTCCGTGTGCCTCTCAGTGAGCATCTGCCCTCTTCCCTGACCCCTTTGTTTGCTTGCGTGCTTGCTAGATCGACGGCGCCGCTTGGACCCGTAGCTCGCTGCCACCATCGCCGGTGATTCCCTCGCTCCCGTGCCGTTTTGCCCAGATGCTTCGCACCGATGAGATTCAGGGGTACCGTAGAGCTCGCCCGCGAAGCTAGTTCACCTGAGCGCGCCGCGTAGCCGCGTTTCCGGAGAAGCCCGATTCCGGCCGCCGCATTCGTGCTCGCCGCCATCGCGGAGGACTACCCCGACCCCAACCAGCACTGCCAACGACTGCGACATCTATCAGCCGTTTGAATGCAGCAAATGGCGCGCGATTTGGTGCCCCCTAGAGGAAATCCGAACCTCTCCGGCGAGGTAGCCGCCGCGAGGGGCTCGTCGGAGCCATTCCGGCGCCGACGCCGACGTGGCGACGACGTGGCCGTGCCTGGGTCACTGGCCATTGGGTCCCACGGGTCCAGTGGACCAGTTGACCAGGTCAACCATGCTGACGTGGCAACCACAGCCACTGCCAGGCGGGCCCCACTTGCTTAATCCATGTTTTTAATAATTAAAAAATTAATTAGAATAACTGGTAGACACTGACATATGGGGCCAGTGTGCTAATTAACCCAAACAATTAATTTTAAATCTCTGATTGTCCACTGTGTCACTGACCAGTGGGTCCCACTGGTCAGTTTGACCAGTCAGCGGGTCTGTTGACCTGCTGACGTCATGCCGACCCTCTGCTGATGTCATAACTCCATTTTTGTTAATATTAAATAAAATCAGAAAATGATTAAAACTTTAGAAAATCGTAGAAAATAAACCGTAGCTCAGATTGAAAAACTCTAAACATGAAAGTTGCTCAGAACAACGAGACGAATCTGATCGTGTTGTCTGTTCCATTGTCGGAACCCCCTACGTAGGAGAACTCATAACTCCGAACCCAATTCCGATAGATGATTAGTGCATAATCACCGGTAAATAAATCCCACCTTAATCCTAAATTAACTAAAATGACTTAGACATATCTTTAGGCAACCCTGCACTGCATTGTAGCATAGCATGCCCCGTGTTGCATTTGATTGCATTATGTTTACCTGTTTCCTCCCCCTTTTCTCTCTTGATTAGACCCCGACGTTGACGTAGCTCCTGAGGCAGGCGCCAGTCCGGAGTACGATTACGTCCCCGACGACCAGCCACTTGCCCCAGAGCTTGCAGGTAAGCACCCCCTTTTGAGCATTCCGATATCGCCCATTCTCTTCTCTCTTATGCTTGCATTAGAATCTACTGCTGTTACTGTATCCTATATCTGCTGCATAGCCTGTTTACTTGTAACCTGCTGTTGATACTTTCCTGTTATCCTAAACTGTTTAGAATAGGTTGGGTAGAGACCGACAGAGACCCCCACTTTATCCCGACTGCCCCGCTGGATTATCAGAAGACCCGAACAACGGGATTGAAGATCAGACCTCGACACCTCACGTCACTTCCCCCTTAGTTGCCGACACTACTGGGTTACTATCGAGTGCCGAGGGTGATACCTCGTCAGCACTTCTGATGATAACCTTGTAGGTTAGTTAATCGGACGTGGTAAGCGAGGGTGATTCCTCCTACACCACCACCGATAACGACGTCGTCGTGCAACGCTTCAAGTGTGGACCTCGAGGGTGATTCCTCCATCGTTCACCTTGATGGTAACATCAGAGGGAATTCCATCGAGGGTGATTCCTCAGGGTTTCCCTTGGTGTCAGACACACAGATACTTGGTTACTATGACTGAACACTGTAACATGATACTAAAGACGGGTCGGCCCTGAGGGGTACCCGCGCGAGCTTATTAGCGAGTGATGTGGAATCGGGTGGACCTGGATGGTGCCCGAGGGTTGAACACGAGGCGTGGCCAGGCATTCCTAGCCCTTGCCGCAAGTCCTCGAGACGGGGCGACGGGGTCACATCTTTCGTGAGTCTTTGCTCGTTTCCGCACTATCAACACACTAACAGTTTGGATATTTGATCCGAGGGGCCTCTGGCCCGATAGCACTAACCATCACGTGGGCATAGTATGGGCGTTCTGCGTCGTATACATCAGCCGAAGCTCTATTGACGTCAGCGAGGAGCGGCCCGCTTTGGATTCGACTGGGAACGCAACCGCGCTTGTATAAGGGGTTGCTAGGTCTGCTTCTGGAGTGTCCTCGCAACGTGCAGGGTTCCCAGGGCGAAGGCCCAAGACCCCTGGCGGCATAGGTTAGTCCGGCGTGCTGACCTCTCTTTAGGGCCTAGGTCGGGTTCCGGCATGTTGCTTAGCCGAGGCCGGGCATGACCCAGAAAAGTGTGTCCGGCCAGAATAAAGCAAGCGTGGTGGGTAACTTGGTGCACCCCTGCAGTGAAGAACTAATCTATCGATAGCCTGTCCTACGGTAACGGACACTCGGAGTTGTATCCCGATCGGTACAACTAGAACTTGATTTGAAATGGATAGTATGGCTCTGGGATTGCTTTCTCGCAGGGAGTCGAGAAAGGATCTCTGGCCGAGGTTGATGATACACTACTACTACTTTACATTGTGTAATCTGCACTCTTCTAAAGCTGCAAGACTGATAAAGATGCTTGAAGATGGTAGTCTTTGATAGGACTAGGTTTTCCCCCCTCTATTCTGGCATTTCTGCAGCCCAGTCCACATATACAGCCCCCTTTGAAAATGTTGCATATGTAGTGTAGATCCTTGCTTGCTGGGTACTTCGGATGAGTACTCACGTTTGCTTTATTTTCTTTTTCTCCCCATATCATTTTGACGCCGCTAGATGACGGAGCCCCTGAGTTAGCAGCCCCCGTCGACGGCTACGGCTACTACTACTACCCTCCAGGCCAGTACTACTACGAGGAGCCGACTGACGACCAGGAGTAGGATTCGGAGGGTCCTAGGCAGGAGGCCTACGCCTTTCGATCGTAGAGTTTTATTTTGCCCTGCCTTCATAAAGGCTTAACTCTGTTTCTGTAATATATCTGTACCCAGATATCTGATGCTTCCGCTGACACTTGTATGCCATCGAGCTATGTATTCGAGCCCTCGAGGCCCTGGCTTGTAATATAAAGCTTGTATGACTTTATTTATGTTTTAGAGTTGTGTTGTGATATCTTCAAGTGAGTCCTTAGGCTTGATCATGTGCATTTGCGTGTATGGTTAGTGCACGATTAAGCCGGGGTCGTCACAGGTTGGTATCAGAGCCGACTGCCTCTAGGAATTCCCCGTATCCAATTCCTTGGCCGAAGTTGAGTCTAGAAACCGAAAACTGTTTTACTAACTTGGCTGTGTGGCTTACGGGCCCACGTCGCCAATTGGGTGGTATTAGGATCTTTTATTCCTCGTCTTTACTCTGGGACTCTGATCTCTCTTCTATTCGGGTTTAATAAATTTACTAACACCGACACTTAGGATCTCGTAAATTCTGTCCACCCGGAGAGCTGGATATCTGTGCGATTTCCCTGTCATTGATTTGATTAGTCTGATAATCATTTTCCTTTCCATTGTTTTGTTTAACCTTTCCTTCCGAGGTTTGTTATATTTCTCATTGTCATATGACAACCCTGAACTCCTTTGTTTCAGATGGATCGTCTGTTCCCGCCACGTCCCACGACGCAGCTTGTGCTTCGCACTTGGGCTCGTGATGTCCCTGGGTTTCCAGCTGTTCTGATCGCCCTCTTGATCAGGCTTGGATACCGCTGGTGCCCCGAGTACATGGTCTACGAGGTTTATCATGAGTTCAACCAGGAGCAGTACTATGCTGATGTTCGCATCTACGATCAGCAGGATGACTCCGACACTGAGCTACACCTTTTCCACGGTATCGGCGTGACGATTGAGATGGCAGTCCATGATGCCACCTACTCTGCTATCGCACGTCTCCGAGGAGAGCACAGTGCTAGCTTGGATGCTTCTGAGTATCGATACATTCCGTATGCCCCTGCTGGAGATGCTACTGGATACTACACAGCTATCTGTGCCCCGTACGAGCCTCGTCGCTACGATCAGCGAGTTCTGATTCAGTGTACTCAGGCTCTGGATCGCACTGTTCGCGCTCTTGCTGTCGAGTTGTTTGCCACTCGAGTACGACTCTACAAGGCTATGACGTAGTTGCTACCAGCTGTTCGTGCAGGGATACATCCGGAGCACATTCTTTACCCGCGCAGGACCGAGATGCCACCAGGGATCGATTGGCCTGCTGTGGGAGGTCATACACCTGCATGTGGACCTCTTCTTTCAGCTCGAGACCGGGTTCTGCATCAGAGTGCACATGGAGCATAGGATCCTTCTGCGACGAACATCCATCATCCGCACTTGCAGCTACCCCATTTTCGTGGTTTTCTCCGACGTTGATGTAGCCTTTGCTATGTCTTGTTGTGTACTTCCTTACCGCGTGCCTGCGCGCCGCCTAGTATGTCTAGCTTTTGGATTTGCGCCGTTGTGCTGCCCGTTTGTAACCGACTCTGTATGGATCTGTATGACTTAATGACTACTATTAAGCATCTGTTGTACTACTTAAATTCTTTCGTGTTACATCATGCATGTCGCTTAACACTCGCATTGCCTTCTGCTAAACTACCCCTGTTGATATAGCAGGATGGCAGATAACAATCCACCTCCGCCGCCACCGCCTGACTATATGGCTGCGATGATGCAACAGTTTGAACTCAACCATCAGTTCATGACGGGGATTATGCAACAGTTCCCTCGTCCCAATGCCGACCAGCCGCCACCTTCAATCACATTGCCAGAGTTTATGCGACTCAACCCATCGTTCTTCCGCAACACAGTGAATCCGCTGGATGCCGATGACTGGCTGCGTGATATCTTCTATGAGATGGAGTCCCCAGATGTCACCCCTACCAACTATGTCACCTTTGCGACATACTTCCTGAAGGGACCCGCAGCACAATGGTGGGCCACTCACCGACAGACCCTACCTCCTGGAACTGTCGTTACCTGGGTGGAGTTCAAGACTGCTTTTCGCGCCCGCTATATTCCTCAAGCAGTTACAGCAAGCAAGAAGGCTGAGTTCCGTAACCTTGTTCAAGGTAACAAGACTGTAGAAGTCTATCAGCGAGAGTTCCTTGATTTGTCTCGCTACGCTGAAGAAGACATCCCCACTAATGCTCGTAGGTAGGAGAAGTTTCGTGAAGGGCTGCACCATGACATTCAGTTAGCCCTGCTCGTCCAAGACTATCCTGACTTCGCCACCTTGGTGAATAAGGCTATCATGGTCGACACTGGTCTGAAGAAGCACAAGGAAGCGACCAGACGCACTCATGAAGCGGGCTCATCTTTGGGCTCGTCTTCCCAGAAGCGCCGCATCTGGATTCCACAGAGCATGTACCGTCCATCAGCTCCAGTGTACAGACCTGCATATGCCGCACCTCGTCTGCCTCCTCCACCACCGAGGCAGCCCCTTCGAGCTCCACCACCTCGAGCTCCTGCACCTCGTCCTGACTGTGGACTATGCTTCAAGTGTGACCAGCCAGGTCACCGTGCCAAAGATTGTTCTCAGAATCAGAATCAGCTAGCTCTTCCTTCTGCTGGCCGTGGTAATGGCCGTGGTATTCCTCAGCAACGTAACAGCAATGCCAGACCTTCTTATGGTCGTGGCCAGAACTATCACATCAACATGGTTGAAGCTCAAGATCAACCTGAAACTGTGATGGGTACACTTCTTGTTAATTCAGTACCTGCATCTGTTTTATTTGATTCAGGAGCATCACATTCATTCATGTCGGAAGACTTTGCATTCATGCATGGCGTTAAGTGTGACAACCTACATCATCCGTGAGGGGTTGACACTCCCGCGGGTAGATGTCAAGCCTCCCTGTTCAGCCCCGAAGTCACTGTTGAAATTGAGGGGTTGAAATTTCAGGCACCTCCAATTATCCTGAGTTCTTCCAAAATTGACCTTATTCTGGGTATGGATTGGTTGAAGGCTCACTGTGCCTCAATCAACTCTGCTACTAAAGTTGTACACCTACTACCCCCATCAAATGAGCTAGTGAATTATCAAGCTCATCTCACTCAGAATGCCGAGGCTCAGATTTATGTCTTGAATGCGTTGAACGCTTCTCCGCTGGAGGGGATAGAAAACGTCCCAATTGTCTGTGAATTCCAGGATGTTTTTCCAGAAGAACTTCCAGGTATACCCCCTGCTAGAGCTGTCGAGTTCATTATTGACTTGAAGCCTGGCACCACTCCTATTGCGAAGCATCCTTACAAGATGCCTCCGCACCACCTACTTGAACTTAAGGAAGAAATCGACAAATCATTTAAGATGGGCTTCATCCGTCCTAGTTCCTCTGCCTGGGGAGCACCGTCTCTCTTTGTCAAGAAGAAAGATGGTACGAATAGGTTGGTTCAAGATTACCGTCCTATCAACCAGGCAACCATTCAGAATAAATATCCGCTTCCAGGGATCAATGACTTATATGATCAACTTGCTGGATCATCGGTGTTCTCTAAACTCGACTTGAGGTTGGGTTATCACCAGATCCGTGTCCGTGAAGAGGATATTCCCAAGACTGCATTCGTCACTCGTTATGGCTCCTATGAATACACCGTCATGTCATTTGGCCTAACGAATGCTCCCGCTACGTTCTCCCGCTTGATGAATTACATATTCATGGATTACCTCGACAAGTTCGTTGTGGTATATCTGGATGATATTCTGGTATATTCGAAGAATAAAGAAGAACATGCTGAACATCTCCGCCTTGTTCTGGAAAGACTTTGAGAGCACAAGTTATATGCCAAGTACTCTAAGTGTGAATTCTGGCTTTCTGAAGTAACCTACCTTGGACATGTCATTTCCAAGGACGGTATCGCCGTTAACCCGGAGCGTGTTCAGGCTATTCTTGACTGGACCCCTCCGAAGAATGCCAAGCAAGTCCGAAGTTTTCTCGGCCTTGCAAGTTATTGCCGTCGATTCGTCGAGAACTTTTACAAGATTGCCAAGCCCCTGACTAATCAGCTCCACAAAGGCGTTAAGTTTGAGTGGACAGACAAATGTCAGGAGAGTTTTCAGACCCTAAAGGACAAGCTTACTTCTGCTCTAGTGCTTGCTCCTCCCGATTCACGCAAAGATTTTGTGATATATTGTGACGCCTCTTGTCAAGGATTAGGCTGTGTCCTAATGCAAGAGCGTAAAGTAATTGCATATGCCTCGCGATAGTTGCGTCCGCATGAAGAAAACTATCCAGTGCATGATCTCGAACTCGCTGCTGCGATCTATGCTTTGAAGCAGTGGCGACATTACCTTCTTGGTAACCAGTGTGAGATTTATACCGATCATCAAAGTCTGAAGTACTTGTTCACCCAACCGGATCTTAATCTTTGTCAACAGCGATGGTTGGAAACAATTACAGACTATGACTGTGGTATTTATTATACTCCTCGCAAGGCTAATGTGATGGCTGATGCCTTGAGCCGCAAGTCCTATTGCAATAACCTCATGGTTAAGCAAGCTCAACCCCAGCTATATGAAGAATTGCGCAAGTTGAACGTCTGTATCGTTCCAAAGGGTTCTCTTAATAACCTTGTCGTACAGCCAGACCTTGAGAAAGCTGTTAAAGAAGCGCAACCCAAAGATGCTGAAATCGATCTGATGAAGAAAGAACTTCACCTTGATAAGTACAGGGATTTTTCAATTGCTGAAGATAGAACCTTATATTTCAGAGACCGCATCATGGTACCTCGATTCGAGCTTATGACAGACAAGGTCATGAAGGAGGCTCATGATACACCTCTGTCTATCCATCCAGGTAGCACTAAGATGTATCGCGATCTTCGACAGAGGTACTGGTGGTCTAAAATGAAGCATGACATTGCTCGATATGTTGCTGAGTGTGACGTATGTTGTCGCGGGAAAGCAGAACATCAAAAGCCTGCTGGAATTCTTCAACCACTCCCTATTCCTTTATGGATGTGGGATAAAGTACAAATGGATTTCATTACTGGTCTTCCCAAGTCTCAGAAAGGTCATGATGCTATTCTTGTCGTGATTGACCAGCTTTCCAAGGTTGCTCATTTTCTGCCTGTCAAGGAGATTATCACTGCTAGCCAGTTAGCAGAACTTTACATCTCCAGAATTGTTTCACTCCACGGTATTCCGAAGGAGATCAGTTCGGACCGTGGCGGTCTTTTCACGTCCAAGTTATGGGAAAGTTTCCAACAAGCTATGGGAACTCACATTACCTGGAGTTCAGCCTATCATCCTCAATCCCATGGCTAAGTCGAGCGAGTTAATCAAGTACTTGAAGATATGCTTCGCGCTTGGGTTATATCATTCGGTAAGAAATGGGAGGAATCTCTCCCGTATGCCGAATTCTCTTATAACAACAGCTATCAAGCCAGCTTGAAAATGGCCCCCTTCGAAGTGCTATACGGGCATAGATGTCGAACCCCTCTGAATTGGTCAGAATCTGGGGAACGACCTCTCGTGGGACCGGACATTATCCAACATGCTGAAGAACAAGTCAGAATTGTTCGAGAAAATCTCAAGGCGGCTCAGGACCGCCAGAAGAGCTACTATGATCGCAAACGATGGGGTCTGAATTATCAACTGGGTGATCAAGCTTATCTGCGTGTCACTCCTATGAAGGGCACCCGTCGTTTCGGAATCAAGGGCAAGCTAGCTCCTCGCTATATTGGTCCTTTTCGCATTGTTGCCAGATGTGGACATGTGGCATATAAATTGGAGTTGCCACCACAATTCTCTCATATCCATGATGTCTTCCACGTGGCCCAACTTCGTAAATGCTTCAAGGAATCTCCGCACCACGCAGTGGATCATGAGATGCTTGAATTGCAAGATGACTTATCTTATAAGGAGCATCCGATCCGCATCCTTGATGAAGCTGAACGTCGAACTCGTCAGAAGACGACCAAGTTCCTGAAAGTGCAGTGGTCGAATCACACTGAAGATGAAGCCACTTGGGAACGCGAGGATCATCTTTGGGAAGAATATCCTAGCCTCTTTCCTTCCACCTCCTAAATTCTCGGGACGAGAATTTCTTTTAGAGGAGGAGAATTTGTGACACCCCTGTGTAACTACCACTATGATCAACTGCTAATAATGCCAAGTCATATCATTTGTAGTGCCTAGCCAAAGTGGTTAATCCAAACCATTCAAATATTTCTCTAGAAATCAACTCCAATTCAAAAGTGCAAAATAAATTTGCTCAAACACTATGGAAAAAATGTTCACTAAATTGCAAATATTCCAGAAGCACTCATAAAAATATAACCAATGATATTTGGAGTAGTTAAGAGACCCCAACAACATGAAACAGCACCAAAACAGAATTATTTAATCTAATTAAATTCATTTCAAATTCAAATAAAATTCTACTTTGCCCAAACCAATTTTTGGTGAAAGGTAATATCACAATGTAATATTTGGGCCAAGTCCCACATTTTATACAAGAGCACAAGTGGCCTAAATATTTCAAAACAACAAAGAAATAAAGAAAAGGAAGAAAACAGAAAATAAAATAAAAAGTGCCACTGTGCACTGGTCCAAGTTGACAGTGCCAGCACCACGGCCCACCAGCCCATTCCCCTCTCTCTCTTACCTGTGAGTCACCGCCATTGTGGAGGAGCGCGCGAGCGCCGGTGCGGCGCCGACACCGCGACGCCGCGACCGCCCGCGAAGGGATAAGGCCAAGGCCGTGCTTCCCCCCTATCCTCCTCCGCCATCCCCCCCGCACTTTCCTCGCTCGATCCTCCCTCCTCTCCCTCAAGCACTCCCCTCCCCTTCCTCTCTGCCCGAGCGGCACCGATGCCGCGCGCCGAGCTCTGACGCGGCCACCGACGCCCACCTGCCTCACCGACTAGTCTGGTGGACTCGCCGCGGTCTTCCTCTTCTTCTGGTGGTCTCAGGCGAGGCCGGGGAGCCGTGCAACGGCCGTTCATCTCCATTCCCTTCTCCGACCGCCGCGGAGCTCCGGCGACCCTCCGGCGACCGCTGCTGCTACTAAGCTGACCACCGGCCTCTGTGTGCCTCTCAGTGAGCATCTGCCCTCTTCCCTGACCCCTTTGTTTGCTCGCGCGCGTGCTAGATCGACGGCGCCGCTTGGACCCGTAGCTCGCTGCCGCCATCACCGGCGATTCCCTCGCTCCCGTGCCGTTTTGCCCAGATGTTTGGCACCGATGAGATTCCGGGGTCCCGTAGAGCTCGCCCGCGAAGCTAGTTCACCCGAGCGCGCCACGTAGCCGCATTTCCGGAGAAGCCCGATTCCGGCCGCCGCATTCGTGCTCACCGCCGTCGCATAGGACTACCCCGACCCCAACCAGCACTGCCAACGGCCGCGGCATCGATCAGCCGTTTGAATGCAGCAAACGGCGCGCGATTTGGTGCCCCCTAGAGGAAATCCGAACCTCTCCGGCGAGGTAGCTGCCGCGAGGGGCTCGCCGGAGCCATTCCGGCGCAGACGCCGACGTGGCGACGACGTGGCCGTGCCTGGGTCACTGGCCACTGGGTCCCACGGGTCCAGTGGACCAGTTGACCAGGTCAACCACGCTGACGTGGCAACCACAGCGACTGCCAGGCGGGCCCCACTTGCTTAATCCATGTTTTTAATATTTAAAAAATTAATTAGAATAACTGGTAGACACTAACATGTGGGGCCCGTGTGCTAATTAACCCAAACAATTAATTTTCAATTTCTGATTGTCCAATGTGTCACTGACCAGTGGGTCCCACTGGTCAGTTTGACCAGTCAGCGGGTCTGTTGACCTGCTGATGTCATGCTGACCCTCTGCTGACGTCATAACTCCATTTCTGTTAATATTAAATAAAATCAGAAAATGATTAAAACATTAGAAAACCGTAGAAAATAAACCGTAGCTCAGATCGAAAAACTCTAAACATGAAAGTTGCTCAGAACGGCGAGACGAATCTGATCGTGTCGTCTGTTCCATTGTCGGAACCCCCTACGTAGGAGAACTCGTAACTCCGTACCTGATTCCGATAGATGATTAGTGCATAATCACCGGTAAATAAATCCCACCTTAATCCTATATTAACTAAAATGACTTAGACATATCTTTAGGCAACCCTGCACTGCATTGTAGCATAGCATGCGCCATGTTGCATTTGATTGCATTATGTTTACCTGTTTCCTCCCCCTTTTCTCTCTCGATTAGACCCCGACGTGGACGTAGTTCCTGAGGCAGACGTCGCTCCGGAGTACAACTACGTCCCCGACGACCAGCCACTTGCCCCAGAGCTTGCAGGCAAGCACCCCCTTTTGAGCATTCCGATATCGCCCATTCTCTTCTCTCTTATGCTTGCATTAGAATCTGCTGCTGTTACTGTATCCTATATCTGCTGCATAGCCTGTTTACTTGTAACCTGCTGTTGATACTTTCCTGTTATCCTAAACTGTTTATAATAGGTTGGGTAGAGACCGACAGAGACCCCCACTTTATCCCGACTGCCCCGCTGGATTATCAGAAGACCCAAACAACGGGATTGAAGATCAGACCCCGACACCTCACGTCACTTCCCCCTTAGTTGCCGACACTACTAGGTTACTATCGAGTGCCGAGGGTGATACCTCATCAGCACTTCTGATGATAACCTTGTAGGTTAGTTAATCGGACGTGGTAAGCGAGGGTGATTCCTCCTACACCACCACCGATAACGACGTCATCGTGCAACGCTTCAAGTGTGGACCTCGAGGGTGATTCCTCCATTGTTCACCTTGACGGTAACATCAGAGGGAATTCCATCGAGGGTGATTCCTCAGGGTTTCCCTTGGTGTTAGACACACAGATACTTGGTTACTATGACTGAACACTGTAACATGATACTAAAGACGGGTCGGCCCTGAGGGGTACCCGCGCGAGCTTATTAGCGAGTGATGTGGAATCGGGTGGACCTGGACGGTGCCCGAGGGTTGAACACGAGGCCTGGCCGGGCATTCCTAGCCCTTGCCGCAAGTCCTCGAGACGGGGCGACGGGGTCACATCTTTCATGAGTCTTTGCTCATTTCCGCACTATCAACACACTAACAGTTTGGATATTTGATCCGAGGTGCCTCTGGCCCGATAGCACTAACCATCACGTGGGCATAGTATGGGTGTTCTGCGTCGTATACATTAGCCGAAGCTCTATTGACGTCAGCGAGGAGCGGCCCGCTTTGGATTGGACTGGGAACGCAACTGCGCTTGCATAAGGGGTTGCTAGGTCTGCTTCCGGAGCGTCCTCGCAATGTGCAGGGTTCCCAGGGCGAAGGCCCAAGACCCCTGGGGGCATAGGTTAGTCCGACGTGCTGACCTCTCTTTAGGGCCTAGGTCGGGTTGCGGCGTGTTGCTTAGCCGAGGCCGGGCATGACCCAGAAAAGTGTGTCCGGCCGGAATTAAGCGAGCGTGGTGGGTAACTTGGTGCACCCCTGCAGGGAAGAACTAATCTATCGATAGCCTGTCCTACGGTAACGGACACTCGGAGTTGTATCCCGATCGGTACAACTAGAACTTGATTTGAAATGGATAGTATGGATCTGGGATTGCTTTCTCGCAGGGAGTCGAGAAAGAATCTCTGGCCGAGGTTGATGATACACTACTACTACTTTACATTGTGTAATCTGCACTCTTCTAAAGCTGCAAGACCGATGAAGATGCTTGAAGATGCTAGTCTTCGATAGGACTAGGTTTTCCCCCTCTATTCTGGCATTTCTGCAGCCCAGTCCACATATACAGCCCCCTTTGAAAATGTTGCATATGTAGTGTTGATCCTTGCTTGCTGAGTTCTTCGGATGAGTACTCATGTTTGCTTTATTTTCTTTTTCTCCCCATATCCTTTTGACGCCGCCAGATGACGGAGCCCCTGAGTTAGCAGCCCCCGTCGACAGCTACGGCTACTACTACTACCCTCCCGGCGAGTACTACTACGAGGAGCCGACTGACGACCAGGAGTAGGATTCGGAGGGTCCTAGGCAGGAGGCCTACGCCTTTCGATCGTAGAGTTTTATTTTGCCCTGCCTTCATAAAGGCTTAACTCTGTTTCTGTAATATATCTGTACCCAGATATCTGATGCTTCCGCTGACACTTGTATGCCATCGAGCTATGTATTCGAGCCCTCGAGGCCCTGGCTTGTAATATAAAGCTTGTATGACTTTATTTATGTTTTAGAGTTGTGTTGTGATATCTTCAAGTGAGTCCTTAGGCTTCATCGTGTGCATTTGCATGTATGGTTAGTGCACGATTAAGCCAGGGTCGTCACAGGTTGGTATCAGAGCCGACTGCCTCTAGGAATTCCCCCTATCAAATTCCTTGGCCGAAGTTGAGTCTAGAAACCGAAAATTGTTTTACTAACTTGGCTGTGTGGCTTACGGGCCCACGTCGCCAATTGGGTGGTATTAGGATCTTTTATTCCTCGTCTTTACTCTGGGACTCTGATCTCTCTTCTATTCGGGTTTAATAAATTTACTAACACAGTCACTTAGGATCTCGTAAATTCTGTCCACCCGGAGAGCTGGATATCTGTGCGATTTCCCTGTCATTGATTTGATTAGTCTGATAATCATTTTCCTTTCCATTGTTTTGTTTAACCTTTCCTTCCGAGATTTGTTATATTTCTCATTGTCATATGACAACCCTGAACTCCTTTGTTTCAGATGGATCGTCTGTTCCCGCCACGTCCCACGACGCAGCTTGTGCTTCGCACTTGGGCTTGTGATGTCCCTGGGTTTCCAGCTGTTCTGATCGCCTCTTGATCAGGCTGGGATACCGCTGGTGCCCCGAGTACATGGTCTACGAGGTTTATCATGAGTTCAACCAGGAGCAGTACTATGCTGATGTTCGCATCTACGATCAGTAGGATGACTCCGACACTGAGCTACACCTTTTCCACGGTATCGGCGTGACGATTGAGATGGCAGTCCATGATGCCGCCTACTCTGCTGTCGCACGTCTCCGAGGAGAGCACAGTGCTAGCTTGGATGCTTCTGAGTATCGATACATTCCGTATGCCCCTGCTGGAGATGCTACTGGATACTACACAGCTATCTGTGCCCCATACGAGCCTCGTCGCTATGATCAGCGAGTTCTGATTCAGTGTACTCAGGCTCTGGATCGCACTGTTCGCGCTCTTGCTGTCGAGTTGTTTGCCACTTGAGTACGACTCTACGAGGCTATGACGTAGTTGCTACCAGCTATTCGTGTAGGGATACATCCGGAGCACATTCTTTACCCGCGCAGGACCGAGATGCCACCAGGGATCGATTGGCCTGTTGTGGGAGGTCATACACCTGCACGTGGACCTCTTCTTTCAGCTCGAGACCGGGTTCTGCATCAGAGTGCACATGGAGCATAGGATCCTTCTGCAACGAACATCCATCGTCCGCACTTGCAGCTACCCCGTTTCCGTGGTTTTCTCCGACGTTGATGTAGCCTTTGCTATGTCTCGTTGTGTACTTCCTTACCGCGTGCCTGCGCGCCGCCTAGTATGTCTAGCTTTTGGATTTGCGCCGTTGTGCTGCCCGTTTGTAACCGACTCTGTATGGATCTGTATGACTTAATGACTACTATTAAGCATCTGTTTTACTACTTAAATTCTGTCGTGTTACATCATGCATGTCGCTTAACACTCGCATTGCCTTCTGCTAAACTACCCCTGTTGATATAGCAGGATGGCAGATAACAATCCACCTCCGCCGCCACCGCCTGACTATATGGCTGCGATGATGCAACAGTTTGAACTCAACCGTCAGTTCATGACGGGGATTATGCAACAGTTCCCTCGTCCCAATGCCGACCAGCCGCCACCTTCAATCACACTGCCAGAGTTTATGCGACTCAACCCGTCGTTCTTCCGCAACACAGTGAATCTGCTGGATGCCGATGACTGGCTGCGTGATATCTTCTATGAGATGGAGTCCGCAGATGTCACCCCTGCCAACTATGTCACCTTTGCGACATACTTCCTGAAGGGACCCGCAGCACAATGGTGGGCCACTCACCGACAGACCCTACCTCCTGGAACTGTCGTTACCTGGGTGGAGTTCAAGACTGCTTTTCGCGCCCGCTATATTCCTCAAGCAGTTATAGCACGCAAGAAGGCTGAGTTCCGTAACCTTGTTCAAGGTAACAAGACTGTAGAAGTCTATCAGCGAGAGTTCCTTGATTTGTCTCGCTACGCTAAAGAAGACATCCCCACTGATGCTCGTAGGTAGGAGAAGTTTCGTGAAGGGCTGCACCATGACATTCAGTTAGCCCTGCTCGTCCAAGACTATCCTGACTTCGCCACCTTGGTGAATAAGGCTATCATGGTCGAGACTGGTCTGAAGAAGCACAAGGAAGCGACCAGACGCACTCATGAAGCGGGCCCATCTTTGGGCTCATCTTCCCAGAAGCGCCGCATCTGGATTCCACAGAGCATGTACCGTCCATCAGCTCCAGTGTACAGACCTGCATATGCCGCACCTCGTCTGCCTCCTCCACCACCGAGGCAGCCCCTTCGAGCTCCACCACCTCGAGCTCCTGCACCTCGTCCTGACAGTGGACTATGCTTCAAGTGTGACCAGCCAGGTCACTGTGCCAGAGATTGTTCTCAGAATCAGAATCAGCTAGCTCTTCCTTCTGCTGGCCGTGGTAATGGCCGTGGTATTCCTCAGCAACGTAACAGCAATGCCAGACCTTCTTATGGTCGTGGGCAGAACTATCACGTCAACATGGCTGAAGCTCAAGATCAACCTGAAACTGTGATGGGTACACTTCTTGTTAATTCAGTACCTGCATCTGTTTTATTTGATTCAGGAGCATCGCATTCATTCATGTCGGAAGACTTTGCATTCATGCATGGCGTTAAGTGTGACAACCTACATCATCCGTCAGGGGTTGACACTCCCGCGGGTAGATGTCGAGCCTCCCTGTTTAGCCCCGAAGTCACTGTTGAAATTGAGGGGTTGAAATTTCAGGCACCTCCAATTATCCTGAGTTCTTCCAAAATTGACCTTATTCTGGGTATGGATTGGTTGAAGGCTCACTGTGCCTCAATCAACTCCGCTACTAAAGTTGTACACCTACTACACCCACCAAATGAGCTAGTGAATTATCAAGCTCATCTCACTCAGAATGCCGAGGCTCAGATTTATGTCTTGAATGCGTTGAATGCTTCTCCGCTGGAGGGGATAGAAAACGTCCCAATTGTCTGTGAATTCCAGGATGTTTTTCCAGAAGAACTTCCAGGAATACCCCCTGCTAGAGCTGTCGAGTTTGTTATTGACTTGAAGCCTGGCACCACTCCTATTGCGAAGCATCCTTACAAGATGCCTCCGCACCACCTACTTGAACTTAAGGAAGAAATCGACAAATCACTTAAGATGGGCTTCATCCGTCCTAGTTCCTCTGCCTGGGGAGCACCGTCTCTCTTTGTCAAGAAGAAAGATGGTACGAATAGGTTGGTTCAAGATTACCGTCCTATCAACCAGGCAACCATTCAGAATAAATATCCGCTTCGACGGATCAATGACTTTTATGATCAACTTGCTGCATCATCGGTGTTCTCTAAACTCAACTTGAGGTTGGGTTATCACCAGATCCGTGTCCGTGAAGAGGATATTCCCAAGACTGCATTCGTCACTCGTTATGGCTCCTATGAATACACCGTCATGTCATTTGGCCTAACGAATGCTCCCGCTACGTTCTCCCGCTTGATGAATTACATATTCATGGATTACCTCGACAAGTTCGTTGTGGTATATCTGGATGATATTCTGGTATATTCGAAGAATAAAGAAGAACATGCTGAACATCTCCGCCTTGTTCTGGAAAGACTTTGCGAGCACAAGTTATATGCCAAGTACTCTAAGTGTGAATTCTGGCTTTCTGAAGTAACCTACCTTGGACATGTCATTTCCAAGGACGGTATTGCCGTTAACCCGGAGCGTGTTCAGGCTATTCTTGACTGGACCCCTCCGAAGAATGCCAAGCAAGTCCGAAGTTTTCTCGGCCTTGCAAGTTATTGCCGTCCATTCATCGAGAACTTTTCCAAGATTGCCAAGCCCCTGACTAATTTGCTCCACAAAGGCGTTAAGTTTGAGTGGACAGACAAATGTCAGGAGAGTTTTCAGACCCTAAAGGACAAGCTTACTTCTGCTCCAGTGCTTGCTCCTCCCGATTCACGCAAAGATTTTGTGATATATTATAACGCCTCTCATCAAGGATTAGGCTGTGTCCGAATGCAAGAGCGTAAAGTAATTGCATATGCCTCGTGACAATTGCGTCCGCATGAAGAGAACTATCCAGTGCATGATCTCGAACTCGCTGCTGTGATCTATGCTTTGAAGCAGTGGCGACATTACCTTCTTGGTAACCAGTGTGAGATTTATACCGATCATCAAAGTCTGAAGTACTTGTTCACCCAACCGGATCTTAATCTTTGTCAACAGCGATGGTTGGAAACAATTACAGACTATGATTGTGGTATTTATTATACTCCTCGCAAGGCTAATGTGATGGCTGATGCCTTGAGCCGCAAGTCCTATTGCAATAACCTCATGGTTAAGCAAGCTCAACCCCAGCTATATGAAGAATTGCGCAAGTTGAACGTCTGTATCGTTCCGAAGGGTTCTCTTAATAACCTTGTCGTACAGCCAGACCTTGAGAAAGCTGTTAAAGAAGCGCAAGCCAAAGATGCTGAAATCGATCTGATGAAGAAAGAACTTCACCTTGATAAGTACAGGGATTTTTCAATTGCTGAAGATAGAACCTTATATTTCAGAGACCGCATCATGGTACCTCGATTCGAGCTTATGACAGACAAGGTCATGAAGGAGGCTCATGATACACCTCTGTCTATCCATCCAGGTAGCACTAAGTGTAGGAGATATGCCCTAGAGGCAGTAACAACCGTTATTTTGTATCTCCAAGTTTGTAATGAATGTTTATGTTCCATGCTATAACTGCTATGATTCTCGAGTCTGCAATAACACGAGGCTCGGAGGGAAACTCATGTGCACGTGTGGTATAATAAACGGTAAAATGTATTCCTAGTCTTGCCTCTAAGACTGGCTCAAGTATTGCATGATGATCCTGTTTTCCTGATCATGGGCATGGCTATGCCAGCAATTTTGAGGGCACGATGTTGATAGAACACTTGTGTTGAATCGACCCAGATTGATGTTATGCTATGAGTTTCTATCGTTACAAGTTTATGGTTCTTAACATAGAGATAGTTAATGTTTGCATAATTCCTTAGACCATGAGTGTATTGAGTTCCTTCGTACTTGCTTTGTGAACTTTGGGGTTTGTTAAACGTCATCCGTAACTGGGTGGCTATTACGGCGGCTTACGGGTTCACGGAAAAGTATGGCAAGTAACGAGATAGCTCAAGATTGGGATTTGCTCCTCCGACGATGGAGAGATATTCTCGGGCCCTCTCGGTGTTATGGTATCCATCATCGTCTGGCCAGACACCTTGTGATTTGATCACTGGGATGCCGAAAACACAGAAACGAGAAAAGAGAACAAAACCGGTAACGAGGTAACTTGCATAGTGGACAAATTTGTTGATCCACGGGGATGCAATAAATCTCACCTCGGGTGTTTGTGACATATCGCGAAGCAACAGGAATAGCACACAACAACTGGAGGTTCACTCGAATAATCATTCGTGTGGGTATAGGGGTTAATATGGGTGTCCACGGCTCCGATGTTGATCATTGATCGGAAGGGGTTCCGGGTCATGTCTATACTTCACCGAACCTATAGGGTCACACGCTTAAGGGTCATCTATCTGCTGAATACTAGACAGGGAGTCTGAGAGAAAATCACCGAAAAAGTTTCGGACACCAAAAAAGTTTCGGACAGCGGAAAAGTTCCGCAGAGAGAACACCGGATGAGTTTCGGTGAAACTGAAAAGTTGTTTTGGGGTATTCCATTAAGTCAAATTGGTTTCGGGATGCCCCTGATAATTCTTGGAGGGTGCCAGAATTATTCTGGAAACTTTCTGGAATTTTCGGGGATAAAAACCGGAAATGTTTCGGAGCTGCCGGAACCGCTTCAGATGCTTTTTCGCAGATGAAATCACTAATCTGGAATTGTTCCAGAACGCGTTGAAAATTATTTTAGTGGGTACTAGAAATGTTCTAAGCCCACATAAATATTTTTAGTTCGTACGGACGCTGAAAAATATCATCGTGAATAGTGAAAGTGCTTTTTGGGAATTTTTATGGAAAGCACCTTTTGGGAATTTTCCCAAAAGGCTTCTAGAAGCCTTGGGCACTAAGGAAGCCCCCTTGGGGGGCCCCCCCAAGGGGTGGCCGGCCATGGAGGGTGGAGCTCCATGGAGCTCCACATGGCACTCCTTTTTGCTTTATTCTTTATGTAAATGACATAAAGTGGGGGTACTTTTGGTATTTGTGAATGCCAACTTTACCCCTTGGTTTTCCTATAAATAGAGGAGAGTGGGCTGCCCACAAACCTCATCCCTTGCTCTCATACACATGCCATGCATTATCTGGCTTCTTCTCTCCCTCCCACGAAAAGAGTTTCGTAGAGCCGAAAGGCTGTCTGGGTTCCGGCAGGAACTAGTTCTGGACGGCGAAGCCCTGCCGGATAGCTGACACCGTATGTGTGCAACCCCATAGAGAGGTCGTAGTTTCGATCTTTTGCCCGAGGGGCTGTTCGAGTGTCCTCCCGAAGGGCTGTCCGAGTCTCCGTTCGAGTTTCGAGGGTCCTCCCGAAGGGCTGTCTGCGACATCGTCCGGGGGACTGTCCGACCGCCTCCCGAAGGGCTGTCCGGCGAGGGAGTACATCCTCGCGGTTGGGAGGTTGTAAATCCTAGCTGCGGGGATCTGCACCAACGATCTCCACCGACTCTTCTTCCACTGCGCTTCGAGTCGGTACGGATCAGATCAAACCTTGTATGCAGTCTCCATAGTGGTCCTGGGCGTGCTCGCTATACCGAAATTTTTTGTTTTCTGTCGCGTTCCCCAACACTAAGATGTATCGCGATCTTCGACAGAGGTACTGGTGGTCTAAAATGAAGCATGACATTGCTCGATACGTTGCTGAGTGTGACGTATGTTGTCGCGGGAAAGCAGAACATCAAAAGCCCGCTGGAATTCTTCAACCACTCCCTATTCCTTTATGGATGTGGGATAAAGTACAAATGGATTTCATTACTGGTCTTCCCAAGTCTCAGAAAGGTCACGATGCTATTCTTGTCGTCATCGACCAGCTTTCCAAGGTTGCTCATTTTCTGCCTGTCAAGGAGATTATCACTGCTAGCCAGTTAGCAGAACTTTACATCTCCAGAATTGTTTCACTCCACGGTATTCCGAAGGAGATCAGTTCGGACCGTGGCAGTCTTTTCACGTCCAAGTTCTGGGAAAGTTTCCAACAAGCTATGGGAACTCACATTACCTGGAGTTCAGCCTATCATCCTCAATCCCATGGCCAAGTCGAGCGAGTTAATCAAGTACTTGAAGATATGCTTCGCGCTTGTGTTATATCATTCGGTAAGAAATGGGAGGAATCTCTCCCGTATGCCGAATTCTCTTATAACAACAGCTATCAAGCCAGCTTGAAAATGGCCCCCTTCGAAGTGCTATACGGGCGTAGATGTCGAACCCCTCTGAATTGGTCAGAAACTGGGGAACGACCTCTCGTGGGACCGGACATTATCCAACATGCTGAAGAACAAGTCAAAATTGTCCGAGAAAATCTCAAGGCGGCTCAGGACCGCCAGAAGAGCAACTATGATCGGAAATGATGGGGTCTGACTTATCAACTGGGTGATCAAGCTTATCTGCATGTCACTCCTATGAAGGGCACCCGTCGTTTCGGAATCAAGGGCAAGCTAGCTCCTCGCTATATTGGTCCTTTTCGCATTGTTGCCAGACGTGGACAGGTGGCATATAAATTGGAGTTGCCACCACAATTCTCTCATATCCATGATGTCTTCCACGTGGCCCAACTTCGTAAATGCTTCAAGGAATCTCCGCACCGTGCAGTGGATCATGAGATGCTTGAATTGCAAGATGACTTATCTTATAAGGAGCATCCGATCCGCATCCTTGATGAAGCTGAACGTCGAACTCGTCAGAAGACGACCAAGTTCCTGAAAGTGTAGTGGTCGAATCACACTGAAGATGAAGCCACTTGGGAACGCGAGGATCATCTTCGGGAAGAATATCCCGGCCTCTTTCCTTCCACCTCCTAAATTCTCGGGACGAGAATTTCTTTTAGAGGAGGAGAATTTGTGACACCCCTGTGTAACTACCACTTTGATCAACTGCTAATAATGCCAAGTCATATCATTTGTAGTGCCTAGCCAAAGTGGTTAATCCAAACCATTCAAATATTTCTCTGGAAATCAACTCCAATTCAAAAGTGCAAAATGAATTTGCTCAAACACTATGGGAAAAATGTTCACTGAAAAGCAAATATTCCAGAAGCACTCATAAAAATATAACCAATGGTATTTGGTGTAGTTAAGAGACCCCAACAACATGAAACAGCACCAAAACATAATTATTTAATCTAATTAAATTCATTTCAAATTCAAATAAAATTCTACTTTGCCCAAACCAATTTTTGGTGAAAGGTAATATCACAATGTAATATTTGGGCCAAGTCCCACATTTTATACAAGAGCACAAGTAGCCTAACTATTTCAAAACAACAAAGAAATAAAGAAAAGGAAGAAAACAGAAAATAAAATAAAAAGTGCCACTGTGCACTGGTCCAAGTTGACAATGCCAGCACCACGGCCCACCAGCCCATTCCCCTCTCTCTCTTACCTGCGTGTCGCCGCCATTGTGGAGGAGCGCGCGCGTGCCGGTGCGGCGCCGACACCGCGACGCCGCGACGGCCCGCGAAGGGATAAGGCCAGGGCCGTGCTTCCCCCCTGGCCTCCTCCGCCATCCCCCCCCCCACTTTCCTCGCTCGATCCTCCCTCCTCTCCCTCAAGCACTCCCCTCCCCTTCCTCTCTGCCCGAGCGGCACCGACGCCGCGCGCCGAGCTCCGACACGGCCACCGACGCCCACCTGCCTCACCGACTAGTCCGATGGACTCGCTGCGGTCTCCCTCTTCTTATGGTGGTCTCAGGCGAGGCCGGGGAGCCGTGCAACGGCCGTTCGTCTCCATCCCCTTCTCTGACCGCCGCGGAGCTCCGGCGACCCTCCGACGACCGCTGCTGCTACTAAGCTGACCATCGGCCTCCGTGTGCCTCTCAGTGAGCATCTGCCCTCTTCCCTGACCCCTTTGTTTGCTCGCGCGCGTGCTAGATTGACGGCGCCGCTTGGACCCGTAGCTCGCTGCCGCCATCGCCGGCGATTCCCTCGCTCCCGTGCCATTTTGCCCAGATGCTTGGCACCGATGAGATTCCGGTGTCCCGTAGAGCTCGCTCGCGAAGCTAGTTCACCCGAGCGCGCCGCGTAGCCGCGTTTCCGGAAAGCCCGATTCCGGCCGCCGCATTCGTGCTCGCCGCCGTCGCATAGGACTACCCCGACCCCAACCAGCACTACCGACGGCTGCGGCATCGATCAGCCGTTTGAATGCAGCAAACGGCGAGCGATTTGGTGCCCCCTAGAGGAAATCCGAACCTCTCTGGCAAGGTAGCCGCCGCGAGGGGGTCGCCGGAGCCATTCCGGCGCCGACGTCGACGTGGCGACGACGTGGCCGTGCCTGGGTCACTGGCCACTGGGTCCCACGGGTCCAGTGGACCAGTTGACCAGGTCAACCACGCTGACGTGGCAACCACAGCGACTGCCAGGCGGGCCCCACTTGCTTAATCCTTGTTTTTAATAATTAAAAAATTAATTAGAATAACTGGTAGACACTGACATGTGGGGCCCGTGTGCTAATTAACCCAAACAATTAATTTTAAATCTCTGATTGTCCACTGTGTCACTAACCAGTGGGTCCCACTGGTCAGTTTGACCAGTCAGCGGGTCTGTTGACCTGCTGATGTCATGCTGACCCTCTGCTGATGTCATGCTGACCCTCTGCTGATGTCATAACTCCATTTCTGTTAATATTAAATAAAATCAGAAAATGATTAAAACTTTAGAAAATCATAGAAAATAAACCGTAGCTCAGATCGAAAAACTCTAAACATGAAAGTTGCTCAGAACGACGAGACGAATCTGATCGTGTCGTCTGTTCCATTGTCGGAACCCCCTACGTAGGAGAACTCGTAACTCCGAACCTGATTCCGATAGATGATTAGTGCATAATCACCGGTAAATAAATCCCACCTTAATCCTATATTAACTAAAATGACTTAGACATATCTTTAGGCAACCCTGCACTGCATTGTAGCATAGCATGCCCCGTGTTGCATTTGATTGCATTATGTTTACCTGTTTCCTCCCCCTTTTCTCTCTCGATTAGACCCCGACGTTGACGTAGCTCCTGAGGCAGCGTCACTCCGGAGTACCACTTCGTCCCCGACGACCAGCCACTTGCCCCAGAGCTTGTAGGCAAGCACCCCCTTTTGAGCATTCCGATATCGCCCATTCTCTTCTCTCTTATGCTTGCATTAGAATCTGCTGCTGTTACTGTATCCTATATCTGCTGCATAGCCTGTTTACTTGTAACCTGCTGTTGATACTTTCCTGTTATCCTAAACAGTTTAGAATAGGTTGGGTAGAGACCGACAGAGACCCCCACTTTATCCCGACTGCCCCGCTGGATTATCAGAAGACCCGAACAACGAGATTGAAGATCAGACCCCGACACCTCACGTCACTTCCCCCTTAGTTGCCGACACTACTGGGTTACTATCGAGTGCCGAGGGTGATACCTCGTCAGCACTTCTCGCAGGTTAGTTAATCGGACGTGGTAAGCGAGGGTGATTCCTCCTACACCACCACCGATAACGACGTCGTCGTGCAACGCTTCAAGTGTGGACCTCGAGGGTGATTCCTCCATCGTTCACCTTGACGGTAACATCATAGGGAATTCCATCGAGGGTGATTCCTCAGGGTTTCCCTTGGTGTCAGACACACAGATACTTGGTTACTATGACTGAACACTGTAACATGATACTAAAGACGGGTCGGCCCTGAGGGGTACCCGCGCGAGCTTATTAGCGAGTGATGTGGAATCGGGTGGACCTGGATGGTGCCCGAGGGTTGAACACGAGGCGTGGCCGAGCATTCCTAGCCCTTGCCGCAAGTCCTCGAGACGGGGCGACGGGGTCACATCTTTCGTGAGTCTCTGCTCGTTTCCGCACTATCAACACACTAACGGTTTGGATATTTGATCCGAGGGGCCTCTGGCCCGATAGCACTAACCATCACGTGGGCATAGTATGGGCGTTCTGCGTCGTATACATCTGCCGAAGCTCTATTGACGTCAGCGAGGAGCGGCCCGCTTTGGATTGGACTGGGAACGCAACCGCGCTTGTATAAGGGGTTGCTAGGTCTGCTTCTGGAGCGTCCTCGCAACGTGCAGGGTTCCCAGGGCGAAGGCCCAAGACCCCTGGGGGCATAGGTTAGTCCGGCGTGCTGACCTCTCTTGAGGGCCTAGGTCGGGTTGTGGCGTGTTGCTTAGCCGACGCCGGGCATGACCCAGAAAAGTGTGTCCGGCCGGAATTAAGCGAGCATGGTGGGTAACTTGGTGCACCCCTGCAGGGAAGAACTAATCTATCGATAGCCTGTCCTACGGTAACGGACACTCGGAATTGTATCCTGATCGGTACAACTAGAACTTGAGTTGAAATGGATAGTATTGCTCTGGGATTGCTTTCTCGCAGGGAGTCGAGAAAGGATCTCTGGCCGAGGTTGATGATACACTACTACTACTTTACATTGTGTAATCTGCACTATTCTAAAGCTGCAAGACCGATGAAGATGCTTGAAGATGCTAGTCTTTGATAGGACTAGGTTTCCCCCCTCTATTCTGGCATTTCTGCAGCCCAGTCCACATATACAGCCCCCTTTGAAAATGTTGCATATGTAGTGTAGATCCTTGCTTGCTGAGTACTTCAGATGAGTACTCACGTTTGCTTTATTTTCTTTTTCTCCCCATATCCTTTTGACGCCGCCAGATGACGGAGCCCCTGAGTTAGCAGCCCCCGTCGACGGCTACGGCTACTACTACTACCCTCCCGGCGAGTACTACTACGAGGAGCCGACTGACGACCAGGAGTAGGATTCGGAGGGTCCTAGGCAGGAGGCCTACGCCTTTCGATCATAGAGTTTTATTTTGCCCTGCCTTCATAAAGGCTTAACTCTGTTTCTGTAATATATTTGTACCCAGATATCTGATGCTTCCGCTGACACTTGTATGCCATCGAGCTATGTATTCGAGCCCTCGAGGCCCTGGCTTGTAATATAAAGCTTGTATGACTTTATTTATGTTTTAGAGTTGTGTTGTGATATCTTCAAGTGAGTCCTTAGGCTTGATCGTGTGCATTTGCGTGTATGGTTAGTGCACGATTAAGCCAGGGTCGTCACAACTTTGTCCATTACCCACCCTCCACATCAACCGTTTTTTCAGAAAGTCTAACCCATGGCATATAGCAGTCCAAGAAGAAGAGGCATTGCCCAAGAAAATGGTATATTCTATCTTACCATCAGGATAATAACGAGATTTCAGAAGACGGTCACAAAGACTGTCCGGCTTCACAATGAGCCTCCAAGCTTGATGGGCAAGAAGTACTTGGTTGAATAAGCGAAAATCCTTGAAATGTAGTCCACCCTTTCACTTAGGTTGTTGTAAAGGTTCCCAAGCTTTCCAATGAACATTACGTTTGCCCTTCTCTGAACCCAAATCAAAATTCCGAACCTCATCAAGTCATCACACACCGTGAAAGGGAGTTTGAAAACACCCACTATATATGTACGAAGCGCCTGTGCGACCGACTTAATGAGAACCTCTCTTCCTAGTTGAGCAAGAAGGCCATCCCCCACTGGATCAATCTTTTAGTCAAGCTAGCCTGAAGGTTCTGGAACTTCCCTTTCGACATTCCACCTTCCGGGGTTGAAAGTCGAAGATATTTCTTCTCAAAGCATGAAGTCGTCACATGAAGAACAAAACACACTTGCTCCTGAACATTAGTGGGACATGCACTCCCAAACATAATAGAGCATTTATCATAGTTCAAACATTGAACCGTAGCTCCCTTATAGGCATCAAGGGCATGTTTAATGTGCATAATTTGGACCTGAGAAGCCTCAACGAATAGCATTGTGTCATCCACAAACAAAAGGTGAGAGATGCCTGAAGCTCTTCTATGATTTTCACTGGGGTAATATCATTTGACCTTACTCCCTGGTTTAATATATCAGACAATCCATCAACGACAAAAAGAAACAAGAAGGGTGATAATGGGTCACCTTGACGAAGCCCACGCGATGGTGCAAATGAATCCAAGAGGGAACCATTGAATTTGAGAGAGTACCTCACCGACATGTCACAAGTCATTATCCAGTCCACCCGTCGGTGAGGGAAACATATCTTTTGCATCACTTGCTTCAAAAATGCCCAATCAACCCTATCATATGCTTTCGATAGATCAAGCCTGTAAGCACAAAAACTTTTTGTTGGATCCTTCTCCTGTTTAATATAATGAATGCACTCAAAGGCCACCAAAGCATTACCAGTAACCATTCTGCCAGGGACAAAGGCACTCTGTTCCGGAGAAATGAGATCATCCAACAAAGGCCTCAGCCTATTCACCAAATACTTAGATACAACCTTATAAATTACATTACATAAACTTAGAGGTCTATAGTGAGTAAGTCAGGTTGGATTAGCAATTTTTGGGATGAGCACAATAGAAGTAGCATTAACTCCTTTCGGCATAACACCAGTGATAAAGAAATCCTTAACTGCCACAATATTACTTTGTTTCAAAGTACCCCAATTGCGCTGAAAAAATCTTGCCAGAAACCCATCTGGTCCCGGCGCCTTCAGTGGCCCTATCTGAAACATACCATCTGAAATCTTCTGGTTAGAAAAGGCAGCGCATAGGCGATTATTGTCATCATCGTTAACTCTAGTTTCAAGCAACTCTAGCACTGCTCAAGCATCAAGATTAGGATCAATAGTAAAGATATTTTTAAAGTACTCATTTATCAAGCCACTCATGGAGGGAAAGTCCGAATGAGAATTTCAATCATCATCAGTAATCTCATGGATCTTATTCTTACGCGTACGCCAAATAGCTTTACAGTATTTGTCGCTGGAGAGATTTTCCGGCTAGGTGAAAAACTAAGGAAATTACATCAACACCCTCCCTTAATTTGAATCATCACTAACTTAGTGTTTTTTATTTTCTGTTTATACTTTTTTTATTTGTAGTTTAGTTAAAACCTCTTTTTACTTGTTTCCCTAACAACTTTATAGAGTAGATTATTTTTAAACTCCGGTTTGGGTGCGTACAGAACTATGTAAGTGACAGCGTAGTTGCGGAGTTTGTAGTGCCTTCCTTACCGCTCCCTATGGGTTCGACACTGTACTTGTCAGGAAAGTGCTACTTCTACAAGATCAATGTGTACTTACGGGACATCAGAGTACTTGGGAGAACCAACTGCCGAAGACACTGCACAGCTCATTGCACTGTTGAAAGCAAGAGGATGGTCAGGTATGCTCGGATCCTTGGATTGCATGCAGTGGCAATGAAAGAATTGCCCATATGCTCTACAAGGACAATATCAGGGCCACCGTAAGAAGCACATCATCATTCTTGAAGTAGTTACAGCACAAGACATTTGAATTTGGCTCTCTTTATTTGAGATGCCTGGGTGTCATGACATCAGCGTACTGCAGCGGTCTCCACTGTTTGCAAGGTTGTGTACGGGAGAAGCTCCTCCGTGCAACTATAGCATCAATGGTCCTTACTACAACATGTGCTACTATCATTGTGATGGTATCAATCCTCCATGGTGACTTTCATCAAGGCCGTCTCTGATCCAAGGGGCGATTTGCAAATTTAGAAACTTTTAGTCATTCAATCACAGCTTCTTATGAACAGCAAGAAAGTGTCTAAAACTGGATCATCCCCCTTGTATGTTTTCTATTAGTTTTTCCTAAATGGAATTCTTAGTTTCTTGGTCTTTTTTTTGTCTCTTTGTTGTGTTTGTAGTTGCAAGTTCACAAACTTTTTGCATCTAGTTTTCAGAATCTATTACTCCTGTGATCATAGACTAGCAGTTCTTGTGACCATATCCTAGTCGTTCCTAGGTTTTCTCCTGGTTCTTGCTTTTTTATCTGGTTATGTTCTAATTTTCGATCTGTATAGTTTTTGCGCTTCTCTTTAGCCTATGTAATGATTCTCACATGGTTGAATTTTCTTCCATATGACATCAGGCAGGAGAGAGATGACAGGAGGGGGTGAAATCATAGAAGGGGTTGTTTACCTATGATTTTCTGTTTCTCTTTAGCCTATGTAATGATCCTCACAGGGTTGTAATTAGGAAGTTGTTTCTAGTGCAATTCTTTAGTGCAGTGAATTGGTTTTGACACTGTAATTGTTTGTGGAATTGAAGTGCATAATTTACACTGTAAACCTGAGTTGAATTACAGTGTACTTTTACTTTATTTTACACTCTATTTCTTAGTGGAATTGTAGTGAATTTTTAGTGGTTTTTGATCTGTAATTCTTAGTGTAATTTTAGTACTTTCTCAGTGGAATTTTTACTGTTATTTGAGCGGTATTTACATTGTAAATCTTTTGTGGTTTTTAGTGAATTTTACACTGTAAATCTTAGTGGAATTGCAGTGTACTCTTTGTGGATTTTGCACTGTATTTCCAAGTGGCATTTTTAGTGGAATTACAATGCATTTTTACTGGTTTTTAAACTGTGATTCTTAGTGGTATTGTTAGTGTAATGTTAGTCCTTTGTAAATGGACACTGTATCTGCTATCTGTGCGGGTTTGAATAGTGTGGACCCGTTAAAAGTTTGGGTTGTGGACCTGTTTAAAAGCGAATTGCCGGATAGAAAAACAGTGGACAGGGGACACTTGGCATCCTTTAGTTGACCAAAAAATATGACCGAAAGCAAATTCATTTTCATCCGGATGTAAAATATGACTAAAAGAAAGGTAGTTTTCAAATATAGGAGTATAAGAAAAATCTCACTTCTTGTTCAAAAATGAAAAAAAAAAGATAATCTTGTAAACCGCAGCTGGCTCACCAATCGAATTATGCGCGTACGTTGCATGCAAATGGCTTGTTTGAACGTCCAGCTCTATCTGCATAATGGACGACGTCCAGGGACTGCATTCCATCCATATACGTACCGCAGCTGTCCTCTTTCTAGACGTAGGAATCTTTTCTAGATTCTAGACTAGATTCAGATAGGTATCCCAATATTCAAACCTCTTTATCTCCAACATAGATTGCCATCCAGCCGGAGCTATATATATGCTCTCCACGATTGCACCATCCATCCATCCTCCTCTCCTGCCCGTCCCTCCTCACGCACACGATGGCCCTCTCCAAGCACACCGTCGCCGTGCTCTTTGCCCTGCTGGCCATCGCCGCGACGCTGCAGCCGTCAGACGCGAGGCTCCGGTCCGCCGCCGCAAACCAAGAAGAAGCCAAAGCCACCACCACGGCCGATGGAGGCTCCCCGTCTCTTCCCAGCCTGCCACTGCCCCAGATCCCCGGTATGCCCAGCCTACCACCAATATTCCGCTCCCTTTCCCCGCCACTGCCCCAGATCCCCGGCCTGCCTCCGCTCTTTGGGCCGCTCCCAGGTGCACCGCCATCCCAAGGGTTGCCTCAGATCCCCGGCATGCCACACATCCCACTCCCCACTCGTTCGCCAAGCCCGCCACCTCCGAAGGAGTGCCTGACGCCGTTGACGGCCATGATACCGTGCATGGACTACCTCGCCAACATCACTGTGTTCTCACCGCCAGGCACCTGCTGTGACGGCCTCAAATCTGTCATCAGCAGCGCGCCGATCTGCCTATGCCACGGCCTGAACAACAATGGCGGCATGAGCAAGCTGTTCCCCAAGCCCATCGATCCCATCCGCATGCTCATCCTTCCGGCTAGGTGTGGCGCCATGATACCCCTGCAGACGATCTTCTCCTGCGCCAGTAAGTTGCACCAACTCTATCTTCCTTGTTTTTTGTGTTCTTATATATACTTCTTTGAAGGAGATTAATTAACTTGTGATGATCTGACAGCCCAACCATTGCCGCCGCTGACGCCTCCAGCTACGTCTCCGGCGCCTCCTGCTGCTGCTTCTCCCGCGCCATCACCATCATCATCACCTTGAGGTTATCTTGATTTCTCATATATGCGTTGAACAACAGCCTTAAATTATTTCCGTACTAGTATTATGTTTAGCCTCTGACATTAATTTCGCCTTTGCGTTTTTGTGTCGCAGAATCACCCTAGAGTAGCAGAAGGATGGATGCATGGATCGACGATGGTTTCGTCAGGATTAGATAGAGTCAAATTATCGTTTTAGTTGGTTTTGCTTAGGTACAGAGAAAAATATCGATCAGCTAGCGTTTAGGGGGTTCAGGACGTACGTCATACGTAGTTCCTAGTGGTACTTAGTTACATTAGTAGAGTCAATCATGTAATCGATATTGGATAATATATAAATTAGATGCATATTATGTTATTGCTGCCCATAATTGTGTTGTTTGTGTGATGGCCCAGAGTTAACGCTGGGTTGATGTGATCTACTGTATATGCGTGCATGTTTGGTTCTGTTCATACACGAAAGTCTTTGGATCGTACTACAAAGGAAACTGAGACAATTATTTTGACCAATTCCCCAAGTTATCAAGAGCAAAAACATGTGACCTTGTTCTAAAAAAAAATAAACATATGCCGCTCGATTGGTTAGCCGATCGACCAGACAGTGAAGCTTCTCCATTTCGCTCGATTAGTTAGCCGGCCGTGTGGACACTGAAGCAATCGAACAAAGCAGAGGAGGCAGCAGCTCCAGAAAGAACAGAGCAAAGCAGAGGAGGGAAAAACTTCGGAAACTACATAGCAAAGCAGAGGGAACACATTCAGCAAGAACAGAGCAACGCTAAAACCCCAGATACGGTACATAAAGGCAAGAAATAAGCGGTGGACTAAGCGGCGTTTTATTTATCGAAATTCAAGGTAAATGTGGCCTTCATTCTTTTTTAACAGCCATTTGCCGATACAAAATTCCAGTTCACATCTTCAGATGGTTTTTCCGTCCCGGTAGCTAGCGTTCGGTTAGATAGATAAATGGCTTTCGTGATGTAGGCCACAACAAAATACTGAGAGATGCATTCATAATCCGTCACTGTTCTGCCTGCAGCACAATGGTATACATGCTTATTACACAGGTCCAGTAAACTGAAGATGTCCTCATGATTATTATGCAAAACATGGTGCTAGTTATTGGAAAAGGATAACATATGACAGTGCATGTATTAGGTGAAGGGACCTGAATATCTGGCGTACGTCAAAAGAAAATCCTGAAATCTAGGAAACTAATAAATGTATGGCTACCCGATTTATTATTTATTTTTGCCATGCTCTGGTGAATAAAACTATCACATATTTTTTGAAAAAAATCAAAGTGTACCATAAAGAATGCAAAAAGTGCCATGCTTCCACAAAAGTTATGCTACACCAAGTTCGGAATTAAAGAAAAAAGTCATACTCAAATTTGCAAAACATTTTAATTCGCGTGACAAGAATTCCTTGGCAAATTCAAATATTTACCATCACTATATAAATTCAAAGATTTACCACAAAGAAAAGTTTAATTTTTTTCCATGTGCCAAATTTAAAAATTCATAGATTTGCCATGTGCCAACAGTAAAGGTTCAAAGATTTGGTAAATTTATATATTGTTGGGTAACATTGCAAATTCTTGTAACAATGAATTATTTGGCAAAATTTCATAGATTTTCCATGACTGTCTACATACAAAAAATTATTTGACAAATTTATATATTCTTGGGTATTATTGCAATTTCTTATGACAAAGAATTCTTTGACAAAATTCATAGATTTTCCATTAATGTCTACATACAAACAATTATTTTTATATATTCTTTGGCAATAGTGCAAATTCTAATGGCAAAGAATTCTTTGGCAAAATTCATAGATTTGCCATCAATGTCTACATACAAAAAATTCTTTGACAAATTTATATATTCTTGAGAAAATCTAGACTTGGCATGATTTAATGGACATTTGCCAAATATGGTAAACTAAAAAATTGTCATTGTAAAACTATGCAATTAGCCATCTTCTTGGAATTCAATTTGTCATGGATGTAAAACATGCCATAAATTTAATTTGTTCCTGTGAGAAAGGCAAAAATTTGCCATGACGATAAATCTGATGGTATAAAAAACAGAATTTACCATGGTATGTTAAAAAACAAATTTGCCATGGTAACTCCAATAATTGTTTCATGGTCTAATTAATAAAGTTGCCATGATCTAATTAATAAAACTGTCATGTTACCTACAATATATTTGTAATGGTACGCCTACTAAATTTGACATGGTAGTAAGTCTAATAAATTTTCCGTGATCCAAAAATCCAAATAAAAAATTATAATTTGTCAATATTTGCCATGATGCTCTAAGATTCTAAGTTTGTCATGTTTTGGAAAAATAAATGTTTTGAAATTGCCATGTAGTCATAAGAAACAATTTTTTCAAAATTTGTCTGGTGTGTACAAAATTCCTAGATTTTCCATGTGAACATTAAATATATTACTCTAAAATTTCCATGTTTTGGAAAAATAAATGTTCCTAATATTTCATTTGACCAGAAGAAAGAATTTTCAAAACTAGCAATGTTTGGATACAAGTTCATAGATGTTCCATGTGAGTATTAATTTTTTTTCTCAATTTTCCATGTGACTCTTAGCAACAATTGCAAACAATTGTCATGTCTTATGTAGCAAAAAAAATATTGACATATAAAAATTAGTTTGTAGCCATGTGGACAACACGAAAAAATGTAAAATAATTTTGATTTGATGAAATTTGAAATTAATAAATTTACCAAGTCTAATGTCGAGATTTAAGAAAAATTGTTCACTAAAAAATCATGGCAAAAAAAACCTTTTGAACAAGACAAAAGCATGTTTTTGTAAAAGTCACGTGGCAAAAAATATAAAAATATAAGTGTCTTGTCGTATGCTATGTACAGAGAAAGAATTTAGAAAAAAATGCAATGGTGAGTACGATGAATTTTCCATGACCTGTACAATAAAATTTGACATAGTAATTTAAAAAAAAAGAATTTGCCAAGGTATCTATAAATAGAAATGCCATGGTAAATACAGTAAATTTGACAAGGTCTGATTCAAAAATAATACTACATAATTTTCTTTTTCTTCTCGAATACGCACGAGTGTGCGTACTATATATTAAAGAAGAGGAAGGGCTAAAGAGCCCTCCACCTTGATGTTTATATATTACATTACATGCCCGAGATACGGTACATAAAGGCAAGAAATAAGCGGTGGACTAAGCGGCGTTTTATTTATCGAAATTCAAGGTAAATGGGGCCTTCATTCTTTTTTAACAGCCATTTGCCGATACAAAATTCCAGTTCACATCTTCAGATGGTTTTTCCGTCCCGGTAGCTAGCGTTCGGTTAGATAGATAAATGGCTTTCGTGATGTAGGCCACAACAAAATACTGAGAGATGCATTCATAATCCGTCACTGTTCTGCCTGCAGCACAATGGTATACATGCTTATTACACAGGTCCAGTAAACTGAAGATGTCCTCATGATTATTATGCAAAACACGGTGCTAGTTATTGGAAAAGGATAACATATGACAGTGCATGTATTAGGTGAAGGGACCTGAATATCTGGCGTACGTCAAAAGAAAATCCTGAAATCTAGGAAACTAATAAATGTATGGCTACCCGATTTATTATTTATTTTTGCCATGCTCTGGTGAATAAAACTATCACATATTTTTTGAAAAATATCAAAGTGTACCATAAAGAATGCAAAAAGTGCCATGCTTCCACAAAAGTTATGCTACACCAAGTTCGGAATTAAAGAAAAAAGTCATACTCAAATTTGCAAAACATTTTAATTCGTGTGACAAGAATTCCTTGGCAAATTCAAATATTTACCATCACTATATAAATTCAAAGATTTACCACAAAGAAAAGTTTAAAAATTTGCCATGTGCCAAGTTTAATAATTCATAGATTTGCCATGCGACAACAGTAAAAGTTCAAAGATTTGGTAAATTTTTATATTGTTGGGAAATATTGCAAATTCTTGTAACAGAGAATTCTTTGGCAAAATTTCATAGATTTTCCATGACTGTCTATATACAAAAAATTATTTGACAAATTTATATATTCTTGGGTATTATTGCAATTTATTATGACAAAGAATTCTTTGGCAAAATTCATAGATTTTCCATTAACGTCTACATACAACAATTATTTATATATATTCTTGGGCAATACTGCAAATTCTAAAGAGTTCTTTGGTAAAATTCATAGATTTGACATGAATGTCTAGATACAAAAAATCATTTGGCAAATTTATATATTCTTGAGAACATCTAGACCTGGCTTGATTTAATGAACATTTGCCAAGCATGGCAAACTAAAAAATAGTCATTGTAAAAGGATGCAATTAGGCATCTTTTTGGAATTCAATTTGTCTGGATGTAAAACTTGCCATGAATTTACCTTTTTCTTGTGAGAAAGGCAGAAATTTGCCATGACGATAAATCTGAATAGTATATAAACATATTTACCATGGTATGTTAAAAGAACAAATTTGCCATGGTAACTGCAATAATTTTTCATGGTTCTAATTATAAAGTTGCCATGATCTAATTAATAAAACTGCCGTGCTACCTACACTATATTTTTCATGGTAAGTCTACTAAATTTGACATGGTAGTAAGTCTAATCAATGTTGAGGATATCGCTTATCGTTATCGTCTCGGTCAGCTGGAGATTAGAGATTAATCAGAAATCGGCTGATTAATCGATTTTTCGGTCGACTATTAATCGGATAATTTTTGCAAATCCCGGTTCCCAACACTAAAATACGCTATATTCAACACCAAAACAATATTGGACAGAAGTGTTACCTTGATTGCTAGCCTTTGAATCCTCGTATATAATGGCAAACAAAATAGTACAACAATACATCTGCGTAACAAGGTCCACAAAACACAAATAAACATAGTTTTTGCAAACATAATGCTATGAATAGGTCCGATTTATCGGTAGATTCTCGATAAATCGCTTGACAGAGCGATAAATCGGCCCAAAAGATAAACGGTGAAGATAAGGCATAATCTTATCGTCACCCCCCGATTAGCGAATATCGGAAGATTAATCGCTGAATCGGAAGATTTCTTGAACAGTGAGTCTAATAAATTTTCCGTGATCCAAAAGCCCAACTAAAAAAAATTATAATTTGTCTTATTTCCATAATGCTCTAAGATTCTAAGTTTGTCAGTTTCTGGAAAAAGAAATGTTTTCAAATTGCCATGTAATCATTAGAAAGTTTTTCAAAATTTGTTGGTGTGTACAAAATTCCTAGAGTTCCATGTGAACATTAAATATATTTCTCTAAATTTTCTATGTTTTGGGAAAAGAAATGTTTCTAAAATTTTATTTCACCGGAAGAAAGAATTTTCAAAGCTAGCGATGTGTGTGATAACAAAAATCATAGATTTTCCATGTGGTATTATTATTTTTTTAATTTGCCATGTGACTCTTAGCGACAATTGCAAAAAATTTCATGTCTTATATACCAAAAAAAAATATTGACTCTAAAAATTAGTCTGTTACCATTTGGACAACACGAAAAATTGTAAATAATTGCCATTTTACATGTTTTGAAATTGATAAATTTACCAAGTCCAATGTCGAGATTTAAGAAAAAATGTTCACTAAAAAATCATGGCAAAAAAACCTTTTGGAAAAAAGACAAAAACATGTTTTTGTAAAAGTCACATGGCAAAAAATATATAAAAATATAAGTTTTTGCCGTATGCTATGTAGACAAAAAGAATTTAGAAAACAAAATGCCTTGGAATACAATGAATTTTCCATGATATGTCCAATAAAATTCGACATAGTAATTTCAACAAAAAGAATTTTCCAAGGTATCTACAAATAGAAATGCCATGGTAAATACAGTAATTTGACAATGTCTGATTCGAATAATAGTACCTAATTTTCGTTTTTCTTTTCGAATAGCACGAGTGTGCGTACTATATATTAAAGAAGAGGAAGGGGTAAGAGCCCTCCACCTTGATGTTTACATATTACATTACGTGCAACATCCATTCCACCCTAACTAAAGCGAGTAGTCTCAACTCTTGCGGTAGCCCACGTTGACAGCGCTGCAAAGAAAGTCGTGGTGTCACTTTTGAGATGGCCGGCCTTCTTTCACGTCTTCCCTTGCCCTCCACTCTCTAATACATGGTTGAGACTTGAGAGATGACATTGCACCATCTAATGCAATGCATTACGGTGTTTCCAAAGAATTACTAACTTTATTCTGAGACCGACTATGTGAGTAATACTAGTTCTACGAAGACTCAAAAGGTATTTTATCTCCTTCACCAAGGAAGAGTAAAGCGATCATCAACGTCGCGATTGAATCATCTTTACTGCAGTGAAGAATCCATTCAATTGCGACCGCAAGTCGATGCGTGACAGGCTAAGATAGGCATTCTATACACCGCACCAAGTTCCACTTCCAGTGCATCCCGTCGACAGAAAAGTTCCTGCATGAAGAGAAATGATCGCACCACTTCCATCCGCAATACCATGCCTGACCCGCTCTATCATCCAGAGAGAATGAACCCCAAAACCCCTTTCGGTTCTCCTGGTCATAACCCGGTACCCCCGAAACACGTTCGGACTCCGATTCCCTTCGTCATATATATCGATCTTCCACCTCCGGACCATTCTAGAGTTCCTCGTCATGTCTGGGATCTCATCTGGACTCCGAACAACCTTCGGTTACCACCAAAACACTCAACTATACTTACTCGTCACCAAACTTTAGTGTGTAGACCCTAGGGGTTCGAGAACTTGCAGACATGATCAAGACACATCTACGGTCAATAACAATAGCGGGACCTGGATGCCCATATTGGTTCCTACATATTCTACGAAGATCTTATCGGTCGAACCTCGATGTCAAGGATTCACCTAATCCCGTATGCAATTCCTTTGTCTATCGTTATGTTTCTTGCCCATTCGATCGTCGGTATCTCCATACCTAGTTCAATCTCGTTACCGGCAAGTCTCTTTACTCGTTCCGTAATACAATCTCATGGCTAACTCTTTAGTCACATTGCTTGCAAGCTTACTGTGATGTTGTATTACCGAGTGGGCCCTGAGATACCTCTCCGTCATACGGAGTGCACAATCCCTGTCTTGATCCATCCATCTCACAGCACCCCTCGGAGATACCTGTAGAGCACCTTTATAGTCACCCAGTTTGTTGCGACGTTTGGTACACAAGGTACTCCTCCAGTGTCAGTGAGTTGCATGATCTCATGGTCATAGGAACATATACTTGACATGCAGAAAATGATAGCAATAAACTTGATACGATCTATGCTACGTTCATGTTTTGGTCTTTTCCATCACATCATTCTCCTAATGATGTGATCCCGTTATCAAATGACAACTCATGTATATGCTAGGAAACCATAGCCATCTTTGATCAACAGCTAGTTCGGTAGAGGCTCACTAGGGACATGTTGTTGTCTATGTATCACACATGCATTTGAGTTTCGGTCAATACAATTATAGCATGGATAATAAATGATTATCATGAACAAGGAAATATAATAATAACCACTTTATTATTGCCTCTAGGGCATATTTCCAACAGTCTCCCACTTGCACTAGAGTCAATAATCTAGCATACATAGAATGAATCAACACCACACCATAGAGTTCTGGTGTTGATCATGTTTTGCCCGTGAAAGAGGTTTAGTCAACGGATCTGCAACAGTCAGATTTGTATGTACTTTGCAAATGTTTATGTCCTCCTCCTTGACCCAGTCGCGGATGGAATTGAAGCGTCGCTTTATGTGTCTGGCCCTCTTGTGAAACCTTGGTTCCTTGGCCAGAGCAATGACACCAGTGTTGTCACAGAGCAGAGTCATTGGGTCCAGTGCACTAGGCACACTCCAAGATCTGTCATGAACTGCTTCATCCAACACCTTCCTTTGCTGCTCTCGAGGCAGCTATGTACTCTGCTTCACATGTAGAATCAGCTACCACGCTTTGTTGGAACTGCACCAGCTTACCGCTCCCCCATTTAGAATATATATACATATCCGGTTTGAACTTAGAGTCATCCGGATCAGTGTCAAAGCTTGCATCGACGTAACCCTTTACGACGAGCTCTTGATCACCTCCATAAACAAGAATATTTCCTTAGTCATTTTCAAGTCCTTAAGGATATTCTTGACCGCTGTCTAGTGTTCCACTCTGGGATTACTTTGAACCTTCCAGCCATACTTATGGCAAGGCTGACATCTGGTCTCGTGCACAGCATCGCATATAAAATAGAGCCTATGGCTAAAGCATAGGGGATACACACTCATCTTTTCTCTATCCTCTATAGTCGTTGGGCATTGAGTCTTACTCAACTTCAAACTTCACTGCAAAACAGGCAAGAACCCCTCTTGGACTGATCCATTTTGAACTTCTTCAAAATCTTATCAAGGTATGTGCTTTGTGAAAGTCCTATTAAGCGTCTCGATCTATCTCTATAGATCTTGATGCCTAATATGAAAGCAGCTTCTCCTAGGTCCTTCATTGAAAAAATCTTGTTCAAATATTCCATCACGTTTTCTAAAAGTTCTATATTGTTTCCAATCAGCAATATGTTGTAGGAGATAGCCCTAAGGCAATAATATGTTATTATTTACTCCATGCTCATTATTATGTTTATGTTCCATGCAATAACTGCTGTGGTTCCGAGCCCGTATATCCATAAAGGCTCTGGGGAAAACCCATGTGCACGTGTGGAATAATAACGGTAAAATGTATTCCTAGTCATGCCTCTAAGACTGCTCAAGTGTTGCAGATGATTATGTTTTCCCAATCATGGGCGTCTATGCCACGCAACTTTGAGGGCACAATGTTAGAAAACATTTGTGTTGAATCGACCCGATTGATGTGTTATGCTATGAGATTCATTCGTCACAAGTTAATGGTTAATACCACAAATGTTAACGTTTGCATAATTCCTCAGACCATGGAGATCTCGAGTTTCTTCATGCTTGATTCATGAACTTTGGGGTTTGTTAAACGTCTCCGTAACTGGATGGCTATTATGGCGGCGCTACGTTCATGGGAAAGTATGTCAAGTAACTTGATAGCTCAAGATTGGGATTTGCTCCTCCAACGATGGAGAGATATCTCTGGGCCCTCTCGGTGTTACGGTATCCATCATCGTCTGGCCAGACACTTTGTGATTTGATCACGGGATGCCGGAACACGGTAACAGAAAAGAAACAATACCGGTAACGAGGTAACTAGCATAGTGGACAAGTTGTTGATCCACGGGAATGCCAACATGTCTCACCTCGGGTATTTGTAACATATCGCGAAGCAACAGGAATAGCACACGCAACTAGGTTCACCTCGAATATTCATTCGTGTGGTTATAGGGTCAATAGTGTGTCCACGGCTCCGATGCTGATCATGATCGGAAAGTTTCCGGTCATGTCTATCTTCACCGAACCTATAGGGTCACACGCTTAAGGGTCATCTATCTGTTGAACGCTAGACAGGGAGTCTGAGAGAAAGTCACCGAAAATGTTTCGGAGACAACGGAAGAGTTCTGAGAGAGAGAACACCGAAGAGTTTCGATAAAATCGAAAATTTGTTTCGGAATATATTATTTGGTCAAAAGGGGTTTCGGCACCGCCTGGAAATTTTCAGATCCAGAATTGGTCTGGGAACTTCTGGGAATTTTCGAGAGAAAAACCGGAAATGTTCCGAAACTGCCTTACCGCTGTTAATGCTTTCCGCTGATGAAAACCACCCCGCACCGAAAATGTTTCGGATCATGCCCAGAATAATTTTAGAGGGTGCCGGAAATGTTCTGGGACCTTCTGGATTTTTCAAAAACGTTTCCGGAAAACATCTTGCCTCAGCGCGAGGGGACAAGATCCCACGAATCGGGGGTTGCATGTTGGGTGGCTTTTTGTCTAGGGAGCATGCATGTTTCATGGAGACATGTTGGTGGCTTGTTGGGGGCCCCCCCCCCATGGGGAGACAAGGTTGGCCGCCCAAGGGCTACCATGGTGGTGTCCCCTTGGTCCCCCCTGTGTTACCATTATGCCCTTTCATGTGTGACATGAAGCGTGGTATTTTGGTATTTAACACCCACCCCCCCCTTGCCTTGGCCTATAAAAGGAGGGAAGGGGCTGCCATTCTCCCAATCCCTTGCTCTCATACACATGCCAAATGTTATCTGGCTTCTCTCTCCTCTCCCACGAAAAGAGTTTCGTAGAGCCGAAAGTTGTCTGGGTTCCGGCAGGAACTAGTTCTGGACGGCGAAGCCCTGCCGGATAGGTGCACCGTATGTCAACTCTGTAAGGTCGTAGTTTCGATCTTAGTGCCCGAGGGGCTTTCGAGAGTCCCTCCCGAAGGGCTGTCCAAGTGACGGTCCGAGTTCTGTGAGCCTCCCGAAGGGCTGTCCGAGTGACCGTTCGGGTTTCGAAGTCCTCCCGAAGGGCTTTCCGCAACTCTTCCGTGGACTTTCCCTCGCTCCAGCTATCCAAATCCTCCGATCTACTCCTCAGGGTATCATTCACTCCACTCTTCTCCTCACTCCTCGTCTGCATCGCTACTTCGCTGCTACGAGTCGGTAACGAAAATGATCAAACCTTGTATGCAGTCTCCATAGTGGTCCTGGGCTGGTGCGTAGGCGGAAAATTTTTGTTTTCTGCTGCGTTACCCTAGAGTGGCATCATGAGCCGTGCTATGCGTAGATGCAGGTTGTGATCTAGAATACATAGATAGTATGGGTGTTGCACAATATAATTAGGTAGTAGATGAGTTCTATTACTGAAAATTATTTGTGCGGGTAGCAGATGAATCTGTTACCCGATGTTCTTGTTTCTCCCTTGAATTTGCGTAGTCCTGATCTTGACAGCATTGTGGAATCTCACAAAGTTCTGGCAATCCGCGATCCTTTCATTCTGCTCCTGAGTATGCTGATTGACAGATCACGAAGTGCTAACAGTTCTTTGGGTTCCACTTTAGTTAAAGAAAGATGGATGTTTCGCAGACGAAAGGGCATGCAGATATGATCTGCACGGGGGTCATGCGTATGACGAAGTTCAGTATGGGGCTCGAGATTTTATTATCTCATTTTTCATACACCCCGCATTGTTAATCTAGCGACTTGAATTATCATACTTGATGATGGACGTTGGTAGCTTCGGTTTTGTTTCGAAACCTTAGAAGCCACGTAAAACAAGTTTTTGCATGATCCAATTAGAGGCGTCTAACTGGTTTTGCAGGAGGGTTTGCATGTGCATATGATGTGGTATAGCAGTGCTCATAATAATTTGATTATGTATGAGATGACTATATAATGTAAATTTATTACATGACCTGCGTGTCATGATTCGGCAGATGCGGAGCCATATGATTGCACTTTAATGACCTGCGTGTCAACCTTGTTGTAATGCATTATTTTATTAGCTATAAAGTAGCAATATTTCTGGTGCATCGACATGTGTGGCAATCTTCGCGAAGGTGAACACCGACGCGAATGCCAAGACGAAGAAATACAAGACTTCTCCGTCAGAAAGGGCTATACCATATCATGCTATTATGAATTGCCTGAGATGTTTTCCCTTATGATGCACCTTTTTGATTGGCGCGTAGTCGCTTTTATTAGGGTGATCTCTCCAAAAATATCAAGTAGTTAGTGTTCTCCCAAGTGTAGCACCGTCACGGCACCTAACTTTTCGGGGCATCACATGGACACATGGGTGCGAACTTTAGGGAAGTGTGAGGCGGTGAGTTGAGACCTTGCAGCAAGATCACTGGTTTGTCTTGACGTTCTGGAGGAGCGTCCTGAGCTCGGAACACGCCCATCGAAAGATGAACAAGAGTCACGTAGAGA